>CM060078.1:7074094-7646594 GCA_030533445.1 Cyprinodon diabolis | reverse complement strand
TTAAGGAGGTGGTTTGGGATGATTTGATGGAGGAGATACCGGCTATACTGGGGTAGAAACATTTAAACGATGCTTATGTTCTGCTAATGGCCCCATTCCCCCATCATCACACTACCACCGCCTTACATGCTTTCAATGTTTATGCCACATTCTGTCTGTATAACTTGATTACCACTAGTCGTTTACACCATAACATTTTTTTTAAATATTCGAAGAGTTAAAACTAACATTAACATTTTAAGGATATTTATTTTTTTATGCAGTTAATAGTTGCTTTAATTAAAGCACTAAACATCCCTTGATTTGCTGCTAAACTTTACAAGAAGTTGTCCTTTACTGCTGTCTACACTTTCACTTTATATTTGTTAAGGTTCTGCTTTTGTGTCTAAAATCGTTGATTGGCGCCCTCCTCAGGTTAAAAAGGGGTTACTGCATCAGACTTTTTCTACTAGTTTAGCCGTAGATGTGATGTGATTTAGAAGAAAAGATGTCAGCGGCGGTTCCCATACGGACTGTCAATAAAACCAATTTATTTTTAAAAAATCTTAATTTTTAAAGGTTAATAAAAAATGATGCATTGAAATCGGATAACAAAAAAAAAAACAGCACCATCTAACCCGTCCAGAATAAGGATTAGACTTTATTTCGGAATTTAATTTAGAAAGAAAATGGAAGAAAAACACATTAAAATAGATCAAAGGTAAAGTCTGCCTTGCATCTCTGGTATAAATAATGATTTGGGATTCATTTTGTTTCAGTAGTTCACTTTAACTGCCAGTGTGTTGATCATGGGCGCTTTTAGACAGGGGCCAATGGGGGCCAGTGCCCCTGTAGATCCTGGCCCCTGTTATGGCCCCTGTACTGGAGACATAATACTGGATCTGGTTACTGATAGGTCCTTTGAAATCATTTAAAATTTTTTTCTTTACAAATTCCGTTTTCCTATTTTTTACATAAGAATATATATTCAGTGGTATTGAGATAGGTTTTCATCTGCTAAATGATTTCTTTTAAAACAAATATAAAAAAAAAAAGTATAAATTTTTTACAGCTGAATTTGTCAGTTTAAAAAAAAATTTATAAATTAAATAATAAAAACATAAATAAATAATTTATCAGTTTTTCTTGAGTTCTAAATCTGATTTTACAGAAAACGGCCATTTTTACTTAAATATGTAAAATTCCTGAATTCTGAATGTATATTAACTTAATTAGACATAGAATTTTAATTAAACCTAATTGAAAACTAAATTTCACTTCACGCAGCCATCTTAATATATCTGAATCCCTGCCCTGTTTTTATTTCATGTTTTTCTGGGCCCCCATGAAACAAAGCTGGCCCCCTCCTGGCCCCCCGCTACATTTGATGATACTCTATGCTAACGGTTTGTCCTAATTAATACAATCTATAAACTTCTGTGCACTCAATAGGAGTTGCTTCCAAAAGTAAGACAAAATAAAATATTGTTTAAAATTTTAATGCTGTTATAAAGTAGAAAAGCATTTAAATGGGATAAATTGGAAAAGCAATGAGCCTCATTAAAACTGGTTTATTATTGAACAGCATCCAGGTGAGTTTATTCTGCATAATATTAAAACACAGACGACTTTACTACCCTTTGCTTTGAATTACAGGATAAAGAGACACTCATTATCATTAATCATTATCTTTTCCTCCAGGTCTGCAATTATTTCTTCAAAGGAGAAGCGAAAATGTTGGAGCCGCAGCTCTTTATCTGTGGAACACGACAAAAAGTCGAACCCAATGGGATTTGTTTTTTTTAGGCCACTTTGCTGGCCGCAAAAACGCCTGATTCAAAACAAAAGTCTTAAGTCAAGAAAGCAGGACTACAGCTAATGTTACGGTTATTTTTTACAATTAATAATTGGATATAAAAAAGGGTTTTTTACAGAATTAAACCAGATGGAATAAAACTTTTCAACTTGAGGAGTTCTGAATAGAGCAGATTGACAGAAGAGAAAGTTGTTTTTTTTTTTTATCTTAAATGCAAAATAATGTATTTATTTTTTTACAATTTTGATATAATTCCTGCTCTAAGTGGGTTTCTCTGTCAGCTAAAGACATTTTATACTCTCTATACTCCAGTTAATAATAAATCACCTACTAAATTATTTGACAATTATTTCAATAATCAGATTGTTTCAGCCCTATTAAAAAATGTACGTTTGTTTGCCTAATTTTTTGAAATTATTTCAATTAGTTTAAGATTATTTTTCAATGAAAGCTTTGACTGTGTATTAAATTCCTCTGAATTTAGTGCAGTCAGATTAATTGTTTCAGATTAACAATTCAGCCCTACATGAAAGGTATAAATTATTTTTTTAGATAAGTTACATTCAGCATAAAGCACAGTGGTCTGATAATTGTTAAAAACAGGAAACAGTTCTGCTGTCCTGAGCGAAGGCCAAGAAGGACGACATGAAGACGGATGAGTCAGACTCCGACAGAGGAAGAGCGAACGTGAAGTGATTGCTGAGGAGATGAGTAATAGCTTCAAGCTGAACATAAGGAGCAATTGCTGCTGCTCCTAAAGCCAAAACAATGCAGGAGAAATCGGAAGACGGATGAGACCCAGGTGGAGCGATGTCTGCTGAGGGAGGGGAGCTTTTTGGTGCCAACCAAAGAGATTTTACCATAAACTAATTACGTCTTTAACACAGCTATTCTATCTAGCTTTGGCTTTTTAACATTACTTAAGGACACATTGGAACCTGAGGTGGTTTTGTGGAAATTGAGATAAAACTAAATCCTCTGGAAATCTGGAACATTTTTTCACCGCAGAAAAAGTGCATTCAGTATGTCCTCCGGTGCAAGGCTTAACGGCTTCTAGAGATTCATCTCCAATTAAAAATTTAAACTCACTTGGTCCAATTTCTCAAAAACTCAATTTTAACAGGAAGAAACCTCCATCAGAGCCAGAACCAGGCTCAGTGTGAGCGGCCTTCTGCCGACATCGACTCATAGTTCAAGAAGACAGAAGCAGACATACAAGAGTAACATAAAATCACTGATCTATAAATACTTTCTATGTTAGAAAAGGTAAACTAGCTCCACAGGTGGATCTGTCTGGGAAAGAAACAGTCAACCAGACGAGCTCTCAGCCATTTTTTTTATATCAAAGAGATGAAAAGAAGCACAACTGAAAAATGAGAGAATAGAGATAGAATGAAGCAGAATGATGAAAAGGGGTCCCTATGTCCTCCAGCAGTCTAAGCCTATAGCAGCAGAACTATAGAGATAGATCAGGATAACCTGAGCCACTCTAACTAGAAGCTTTATCAAAAAGGAAAGTTTTAAGCCTAGCCTTAAAAGTAGACAGGGTGTCTGCCTCACGGACTAGAAATAAACTCCTTGAATTATGATGATTACTTTAAATATAAATCTACAACGGATGTTAATTATAATCGTCTTAATCGATGATCAAGACCCAAAGAATATGATCCCAGCTTAAAGGAATAGTACACCCAAAACATGATTAGCCTTCATTTTCTACTCACCCCCATGCTGAACAACACTCTGCAGTACTTTTTTGATATCTCAAATGCATCTGGAGATCTGGGAGGCTTCTTGCTGTCTGCTGACATTCAAATAATGGAGGTCTATGGCGCCCGAGGCAGAAAGGTCCATAAAAGTCCACAAAAAACGTGTCAATATTCCTCCATACTGCTCGTCCAATGTATTCCAAGTGTCCTGAGTGGGTAGCGTCCATAATTTACTCGAAACAAAGTCATTTAGAATGTTTTTAGAGCATAAACAGTAGTGTATAGGATTTCCTAAAAGCGCGCGCCTGCGAGTTCACGAGCCTACGTAAACCGCGGCAGACCAAACCAGACGAAAGTGCGCAGATGAAATGAAGGCTAATCATGTTTTGGGTGTACTATTCCTTTAATGGACGGTCCTCTAGATGTAATTATCCTCTAATGAGATAAAGTCCGTTGGATCTTCTCCAGTAATCTGGAGCATCTCTGAGGTTTGGGTTGGCTAAGTTTTTACCCTGCAGAGGGAATAGCAGCAGCAGAGGGTCAGCTCGGTAGAACCTGCCCACAAACGCGTGTTAAAGGTACGGATTAGAAAGACCAAAGGTTTCCTGACCGGCCTGTTTCTCTGTCGTTTGCCCTGAACTTTTTTCTCCTTGCTCCCACTCAGCTGCCATTCATTCTGTCAGAAGTTCCCACCTGGTTTCCAGAACATAATCACATTTCTGCAGCATATAAACCCTTTACCTCTTTCTCACACAGCTGCTATTTTCTGTTGTCGTCTCTCTGATCCCTGTGTTCTCCTTTTAATGGAATAAATTCACCCTTTCGAAAATATCCTGTTTCTATCTTGGTTCTGTAATAAACCCGTCTGATGACCCGCCTTCAATTTCAGTTGTTTAAAATAACTAAAAGAGGTTAAAAGTATAAGTATTATGACATTCATTATTCTTCTAATGGATGTAAAGATTTGAGCAATACTTAAACAGAAACTGTTTTCTGGTTTTAAAGTAGCTGTAGTATTCAGTAGAAAACAATCTAGTTTGATCAATTTGTTTATTTCCATTTTTTTCAATAAAGATGATGAAGTGAGTCCTGAATATTTAAAACTACGTTATTCCTTTAGAGACTTTCTAATAACTATCTTCAACAGAACTCCCTGAAAGGAGATGATACCTTCTGCAAAGTCAGGAGAATATATAGGGGAAAACTGTGCTATTTATCTATTTGTTATTTTTTTAAGTTGTAGAACAATCTTGAAGGAAAAATCAGCGAGGAATAACCGATGGATCATTATTTAAACCTGAAACTAATACGTTTGCAGTGATTTATTGAATTTAGTTTTCATCGGTAAACAAATTATCATATCTGCAGTTTGAGCGTGGATGTTTTTTGAGCAACATGGCAACATTTTTTTTTCTGTTTGGTTTTTGTGTTTGGAAATTCAAACCATAATTAGTGTACGTGTACAGAAGCTACTGACAAAGACTACTGGATGGATGTGAAACATCTTCAGAAAAAGTGAGCGGAAGGCTGGTTTCCTCTGATTTAAGCATCTTTTGTGGTTTTCATGAACCGGATGTCTGAGAATGAATGCAGGAACGTTCTTTGTGAATTAATTTAATTTCCTTGTTTAAAGTTTTTTAATTATGGATTACTGAATTGGGCCCTTACTTTTAATTTATTCATCTTTTATTTTTTTTATTGTGATTTCTATAGAATTTGTTCTTTTTCGTACTGTAAAATGTAAACGTTAATTAAAAAATATAAATGTTATTGGCCATGTTCACCAAATATTTGAATCTATTCTACAGAGAAATTATAAAAATTTAGTGAAGAAATTTATCGCTTTTGAAAAAACAGCTATCTAGACACAATAAACACAACTGAGACTTCCTTTCTGATTTCAAAATAAGAGCCTAAAAATTTAAAACAGGAAATTAAGCTTAAAGCACATATCTTTTCAATTCATGTTCTTGATCAGAGGAGGTCACATGCAGACTGGCACCATTCGAAGACGGAAAAAAAAAAAAAAGAAAAAAAATCAGAATTAAAATTTTGAGTTTAAAGTGGCAGATTTACAAGAATCAACGCAAATTTACAAGATTATAAACACACAAATTGACAAGGAAAAAGTAGAAAATTAACTAGACTAAAAGGCAAATTCACAAGTGTAAACATGCAAATATATTGTAACATAAATTTTTACATTAAAAACTTCTCATTCCATCGCTAAAGCCCCCAATTAATGATGCATTTGCATGTGTTATAGGTAGCATACTTTAACGCGTTATATAATTTCGCATTCTTCTGAAAATGTGCAAAATGTTTAAACCTTTTTCTCCTTAAATTGTATGTTTTATTTGGCATTGTAAATAATTGTAAATGTGGGCATTTTTACTTGTAAATGTTTATTCTAGTAAAAATGCCACTTTAAACTCACATTTAAATTCCATTTTGTCTCTGAAAATTTTATCCTAATAATAAGTGAACTAAGTCAATTTAAAGGTGAGTTAACATTTCACGGCTTATTTCCTTACCAGATATTCACAGAAAAATTGAGGGCCGAATAAATCAAACTGATGATGTTTTAATAAAAACTCAATACCAGATGAACTAAGTGGCTCATGGCCTTTGTCTCCTTGTTGAATAGTTTAGTGAAACTGATCTGCAGCATCTGACCTTCACATTCTAACTCATCGTGGCTCATTAGTCACATCGATTTTAGCATAATTAAATAATCATTTATGCAAATGGGTCGATGAGTTCAGACTTCGGCACATCGGCTTCATTGGACGACTTTGTCTGCCAGCAGCAACAGAAAGGTTAAACCCACAGACACACAGAGAGGGAAATGGTCCAAATTATTCCTCATCTAACGGGCTTACAGGAAATAACCTCCACTCAATGAGAGTTATTTTAGGTGGGAGTTTAAAAATTAATTCTGTATAAACATTAAAATAAAAAGAAAGAGGAAAAACAGTTTTTTCAAGAAATATTCGTGCAATCAGATTATTACGATAAAATAAAGTGTTTTGGACGTAAGCATATCTGACTCTATATATGTAATAAGTGACATTTTTACAGATTTTGACAGTTTGAGTAGAAAGAAACAAACTGTTTATTCTAGGGATGCACGATATAATCGGCCCCCCATCGGTATCGGCCTTAAAACTGAATATCGGACATCTGCCCCCCCACCGATATTTAACCCGATATTTGATCAGCTTCTAAGTTTCTAAAGTCTAAAAAAAAAAAAAATACTGCTTCTTCTTCTTCCTCAAAAACTTT
This sequence comes from Cyprinodon diabolis, assembly GCA_030533445.1. NCBI lineage: Eukaryota > Metazoa > Chordata > Actinopteri > Cyprinodontiformes > Cyprinodontidae > Cyprinodon > Cyprinodon diabolis. Next base: position 7,639,805 of record CM060078.1, on the reverse strand, counting down.
TTTACAGACTTAAAAACTTCTAAAGACGAGGGAAAAAATATTGATACATTAAAATATCCCAACATCTTCCTATGCTGATATATTGCCATTTAAAAACACCATATCAATCTCTTTTACTAATGAAATATTGCTATATGTCATCGTTATGCTACGAAATCCCCCGAAAATTCACGAAATTTTGCCATATTTTTATATGTTGATATATTGACGCGGTATCGATCTATTTTACTAACAAAATCTCACAAGAATTTGCAAAATATCACAAGAGTTTGTAACAGAACGATGAAATTTAACCTAATTTTGAAAGTAAAATAGATCGATACCGCGTTTTAAAAAATCTATTTGATATCAGCATATGAAAATATATTTGAGTATATTATTTTTCAAAGTGTCAGAAATGGATAACAAAACTGCTACTTTCAATGACTACTTATTTTTGTCCAACTTCAACATCGGTATCGATATCGGTTATCGGCTACATGAGTTTTAAAATATCGGCATATCGGATATCGGCCAAAATCCCAATATCGTGCATCCCTAGTTTATTCCTTTTTGACTGATTTCAGTTTGTTGAGATTAATGATAAATCTTCTTCATGCTCCAGGGTAACCCGTGGAGTACCACAGGGATCAGTGCTAACCATCAAACCAACAACGTCGTCTCGTTACCTAAAGGTTAAACACAGGATTATTTTCAGAATGTCGTACAGGCGGCCATGACGTATAGATCCTCTCCTGCTGTTGCGGTATTGAAGGATGTAATCAGTTTTAACCAGAGGTGGAAAAAGTACTAAAATATCATACCCAAGTAAAAGTACCAATACTTGGATGAAATATTACTCAAGTACAAGAAAAATTACCCATCAGAAAAATTACTTAAGTAAAAGTAGTAAGTAGCTAATTTAAAATGTATTTTAAGTAAAAGTTACTTAGTTACATTAAAAAAAAACTTAAAAACTGTTGAACGGGGCAGGGGATCTCTCCCATGTAGTGAAAATAGGACAAGGAGTCATAAATCCAAAACCGCGGGTTGCCGACCCCTGTGCTAGACAAAATTAGCAATGCCACGAAACAGGTTGTTTTGCTAATTGGCTATTAGTTATGAAAACTTTGTTTGAAGTACCAATGCACTAAATACTTACAAAAACATCCTTCCGCCAGTGGCGGCCAGCCCATAGGGGGCACTGGGCCACCGCCCTCCCTGATAAGAAGAGAGAAACGTAAAATATACTTTTAGAAATTAACTCATAAATGTCAGTTTTACTCTCTAGACTGTGTGACTATAAGCAACACAAATTATATAAACTACATTTCCCTACCTGCTGTCATTCATTTGTGGATTTCCACAGACAGACTCCTACTGTCTCTGTCTTGGGGCTCTGATTAGACTGCACCACATGTGCAGAGAATATGCCAATCATGTACTATTGCTAGGTGAATTTAATAATTTAATGGCCAATCAGCGTCTCAGAATTTTATGGTCTTGGGGCTCTGAAAATACTGCACTTTAACAGGCTTCTGCACCCAATGCGCAGGTGCAGACAATTAGAGGGATGATGGCGAACGTAACGAGCGAGATGCAGCTTCCACCAAATTCGGTGAGATCCTTATTTATCTACCCGTTTGCCAGAAGAACATACCTGTTGTAGGGTATGAAAATTTCCTGTCATGGTTATTGTGACTGTGACGAATCCACCTCGTCACTTAAAAAAAACCTCTAACTTTGCGCGCCACACACACATTCCTGTTATACTGTGCTTGTGAGGACCAATACACTCGCGCTGAGCCCAGTAGCTCCATTAACTTAAAACACACAAGCTGTTCCTGGTTACCTGCTGGCGTATTGAGGGTGCACACTTAATATTTCAGTGGGGTTAGCCGTGTGTGTGTGTGTGTGTGTGTGTGGGTGTCTGTGTGTGTGCTACGGGGACTTGTCATCTTCAGTCTGGCGGCGTCTTTGCTGGGTTCAAACCTGAGGCAACGCTCAGTAAGCGGTTAAAACGCCATAGTTGTTGGAATGCGGAAGTGACGTCACCAACAGGTGACTCGCTAAATGTTTGTCAGATTATTATTATTATTTTTTTATGTTTAAAAGTTACAATTACAATTACACCATAAAAAAAAAAAGTTTTTATGGTGAATAAGTCAATGAATCTGTGTAAAGGAATTAAGTTGTAAAAATTATTTGTTTGTTTTTGTACATCAATTGTTTGTGGAGGTAATATATGGACAAAACTGATTTATGAGAAGAAATCAGAAATAAGAGAGCCTGAGGGGAGGGGCTTAAACTATTTAATGAGGGCTGTGGGAAGAAGAGCGGCCATTTCTGTTTTCTGTTTCTTTGTTACATTGCTGGTAACTGGAGGGAGGCTGAGGCCCAGAGGATCTTATATATGTTTAGTTTCTTTTGCACCCTGTTTGGAGTTTTTGAGCACAATAAATCAGCAACACCGGTAACCTGACTGAGCCTGGATTCTTGGAGGCCAAAGAACCCCGTCACAGTGACCCAAATCATCACTGTTACTGTTATTATAAAGTAAATTAAATCATTACTGTTAAATTTATTTCATTTCCAATTGTTTATTTGAATTTTTATTCTGGATTAGCTGGAGACATACACTAGGCTATATCAGCCCCACCAAAAATATTTTTCACCAGCCGCCACTGGCTTCCAAAGATTAGATGTGGAGTTATTGAATGCTGCCAGTTCAGTCACCTTTGGCAGACACATGTAGCATCGCATGATGATACTGTCGGCCCTCTTGAATTTAAATGAAAAGCAGTCTTTCAAATGTGGCCGAGGATTTTCGTCGTTTTGGGCAGCAGAATTGGATGTTTCAGCTAGCATTTCTAGTGAAACGTTCTCTGAACCGTCGTCGCTCTCCTGATCCACCTCCATCTCGTTCCCAATCTCCTACAGAAAGACTTGGCGCCTGGTAGCCTAGATCTACATGCTGATCACGTCACTCGCTGTAGTGCTTCTTGGCCCGATTTTTTGTCTTCCTTTCGGTTTTCCAACGTTTTTTTTTTTACTCAGTAACGGATGGGATTTGTAATGTAAAGAAATACAATACTTCACTCAAAACTTACCGATTTTAAAAACTACTTGAAAAATACAAAATACACAAAAAACCTACTCAATACAGTAACTTGAGTAAATGTATTTCGTTACTTTCCACCTCCACTTAACACACACCAATCATCTCGTTATGCTGAGAAAACTGCTTTATGATGAGAAAATCATCATCTTGTTATCACGAAAAAACGGCTTTCCTTCAAAATATCAGAAATAGTGTTGAGTTCAAGGATATATAGAGCAGCAAGTAACAAGGCTTTGTTTAGCTACTGTATAAAGCCTGGAACTCAACGCTATTTCTGACACTTTGAATTCAGAAAGCTTCATTTTCTTAGTTTTATAACTAATGGAAACAACATCACATTTAACTTAAACTATTTATTTTGGTATGTGGTGAGCAATAAGTTGGGGCAGCACTGAGTCCAACCACAAAGATATGAACTGTCTGGATGAAACTAATTATTTTGTTGTTTTTTTTAAACCATAATGAAAATAAGCTTAAATGAAACAAAACTAACAAATCTATTCTTAAAATGTAAGAAGTAGAAAGTATAAAGTGACTCCTGTAAAGTACGGATAGACAACATTTCCACTGAAGTAAAGAAGTATTTGTACTTTGACACCTCTGCTGAAATTACATTGAAGTTTATCTCTTTAGCAGGAAAAGAAAAACATTCAATCTTAAGAACGCAGATCAAAATTTTGTCCTCCAACATGATTAGAAAGTCAATCCTCTCCCCTCTAACGACGTCTCTGCAGCAATGCCAGCAGTCAATATGGCGGGAAATGAGGAGGAGTTAACGCGGCGGCCATTTTATGAATTACAGTAAAAAAAAGCCTAAAAAAAATGAACCCTACATTCTGTTGCCACCCTTTCAGACTTTAATCCATTAAATGCGTCAAAAGCGCTTTTGTTTCTTTTGCATGGCGCTTCTCTTTACGCTTTTCACATTTAGAGCCTAACCTGGACACTCGAATGCAGCACAAGAGCTGCAGTGTTTATAACCTGCATCCTGTTGTGAGCTGGATTATTGTATGGAAGGACGCCCCACCCCCCCATGGTGCGCTGACACGCGGCACACCGACTCAACAAACGTAAAACAGCAGGAAGTGTGTAAATCTGAGACGAAACATGAAGAAAGGAAAACATCTCTGTTCTCATTCACATCTGGTTTACTTTTATAGGGAACATCTTTTAGAAAACTGACATAATCATAAGATTATATAAATATGGACTATTTATGTAATGAGTTGAAAAGCTCATTAGCTTTAATCCCCGTAACATTAATTAATGTAGTGTGAATACAAAGAATTAACCAAATGTAAAACTGAAACAGAAGTGAAAGAAAACTGAGAACCTTTAATTAGACTTTTCCCTTTTTGCAGTTCCTGCCTGTTTTTATATTCATATTTAGCCATAAACATCTTGTATATAGATAATATAAAGTTTAGCACCAGCATACCACAATCATTGGACATAATTAGAATATATCCAACATTAAAGGAAGGAATAAAGGAAGTCCTTCCTGTTTAAACCTCAGAAAGGCTCCTGACTGTTGAAGTGAGAGTAAAAGCTTTGGAGAGATTTAAAAAGCTGCCTGAGGCCTTTAGAAAGAACACCGCAGCAGTTTATGTCTGCTAAGGGATTTAAACTGGCCTCAGAATCATTTCAAACCAACCAAATCATGGTATGGAAACAAGTTTAGGACATTCAGAACATTCAGTATGAAGTTTAAACAAACTTTGCTCTGAACGCGGAGCAGCTGCTGTATGACCATGAATATGGTCAGAAATAGCAACAATACTGCTGTTAGGAGTTCGTTTTTTATATATAAAGAAGTTCATTTTCCATTTTCAATATTGACACCAGATCTAACAGTGCTTAGCTTTAAGAACTCATTTATTCTACATGCAACTTTTAGTGCAATTAGTATTTATATAGCACTATGGCTTCTTTTTCTTATTGAAGTTATCAAGATAAATCAGAGTCCTGCATGGGTCTGATTTTTCCAAACCGTTTCCCCCCCAGTAACCAACCTGTAGGGTTATGTAGCCAGCATTTGGAAGAAGAATGTTTTCAAGATGACTTGGATAATAGCGCGTTGTGACAAACACCAGATACAGCACTGGGACTTGATCAACAGCCGATACCGCACCGTGACGTCACTAACCAGTAGGTGGCAGTAGTGTTCTTTGACAAACATGGATGCCTCCAGTAAAGCACATTCACATGAAAACACTGATCATTTATTGAACAGGATGGAATCATTTCAGATTTAAAGAACTTTCAGAAGTTTGAATTCACTTACTGAGAGAAACAAATGCTAAAAAGACTGGAAGAAATTTGCTAAAATTCTGCAAAACCATGTACATATTATGGCATTGGAATCTTAATTTTATGGCTTAATCAAAGTAGTTGTTTATTGCATAAAGTCCATCATTCCCATCCCAGTGGATTCAGTGTTTCCAGCTCACTAAGCAGCCTCCGTCAGTTAATGTCAGCTCAGCACTGCTGTGCTGTTGACACAACACCTAGACCTACGTCACCAAGAGTGATACAGTGAGCCTTTCAGGTGGGAGAGAAGAGGAGCAGGAGGCGGTGGAAAAGCACGGTGAGGTTTGTGTCAATGTGGTAGAAGACAGAGGAGCCCACAGTTTTCTAGCTGTCAGAAATGAAAATTCCTCCAGCATCTGCCTTTCAGAGGAAGCAACAGCGTTCAGGAGATAAAATATCCTTTTCTCGCCCTGCAGGACTTTAAGTCAAAAGGCTAATAAGTGCTTGTCAGCTATCATGTGAACCTTTAGCTCCACATTTTATGTTTACAGTAGATTTAAACTATTAAAATAATCCCCACAACAAATTAGCTTTGGTCTTTTTTGAGCAAGTTTCCCCCTAATGGTCAAACTGCAAATGAAACATTTTATTTTTCAGCTCTAAGTTTTATTAATGCCAGATCTATAGATCTCTGGAGCGCCTCCAGCATTTTTAAATTAAACCTGAAAACATCTTCATTAAGGATGAATGTTAGTAGCAAGTATCGCCACAAAATGCAGTTTTTATTCCTGACTTTTAATCATTTTCTTTCCTTTTATCTCAGTGTGATCTTTTCAATTTTTACCAATTCTAGATCATTCCATTGAGAGGATATCTGTATAGATCATTGATTGATTTCTATTTTTAAAACTTATTTTTACAAATTATATATTTACAAATTTCTTTTTTTTAGATCCAGTTTTACAAATTGCATTATTTTCTATTTGGGTTTCAATTCTACAAACGCTCCCTATTGACCAACAAAACGTTGCTGCTCCAGTCCTGAGTCCCCCCCCCCCCAAAGTACTCGATTACTCTATTCTGTTGATGTTTTTAAGATAGAACTGAAAACCTATTTGTTTAAGAAAGCATTATCATTCCAGCGGATTAAGGGTCGTTTTAAGATCACGTCTTTTGTGACTGTAAATGTATTTTTATTTGTATTTTAATTTTGAAGCACTTTCTGACCTCTATGTCTGTGCAAGGTTCTATATAAGTAAACATTACTTACTTACAGTAGTGAAAAATTGTGAAAATACTATTTGAAAAGAACAGAATTAATAAAAATGAAAAAGAAATCTGAAAAGGAGAAATAATAGATTGTGAAATGAAGAATAAAATTAATTGAAAAGAAAAATAGAACAGAGCAAAGGTCATTTTAAAATCTTTTTTTGATTAAAAAGTTTTTCTCAGTTTAAAAAAACTAAACATTTTTTCTTCAAATTTTCCATTCATTTTTTGATTTTTTTTCCATTTCCAAAATGTGTTTTTTGCAACAATAATGTAACAAAATTGCCTCCGTATAAATGAGCAGATCAGTGTTTGGGAGCTCCAGGGGAGCAGTAAAGACAACAGACTCTGGTTAAACTGCATTTAATGAAACACTGAGTCTCTGTTTGTTAGCAGCTATCTGCATTTTATGCTCAACAAGGAAAACAATTGAATATCTTGTTTTAATCCTTGTCTTTAAACATGTAGATCTGCAGGAGATCCCAATGAATGAACAATGATGGATTCCAGTGGTGGAAAGAAATTAAGCCACCGGTTTTAAGGCTGCTCTCAGCATGTTGCTCTTTTAATTGTTTTATATTTTTTTTCTGGCGCTCCCTCAGCAGAGTTACAACCAAACATTTATAGACAAAATGATTTTGTCTTAACAAGCTGAAACATGGGTGTGTCAGCACGCTTTTTATGGCCAGGACTGCGACTCAGCAGGCATGTGTAGAATCACAACAAAGCTTCTGACCTTGTTTCCACTCGGAGCTGAATAACCTGAAATATGAGCCGTTCTGCTCAGGAGAAAGCATGCAGGTTGAAGGAGCAGCAGGGCAGCACTGAAGAAAAACTAACTGGTTTCACTTCAGAGTAACTAAAGTAACTAGAAAACACTAGTAAGACTGCAGCTATAGATGGCAGATTTGATTGCGTGATGAGGTTGTTGTTTCTGGATTGAAGCAATCAATTGCCCCCATTTCCACTTCCTTCTGAAACCGATTTGTGCAGAGTTCAGACCGAGCTTGGATCAGTTAACCGTGCCGAGCTTGGTTCTTTACGACCGTTTACACACCACGCTAGCGCGGTTCCTCGCCTCCTAGTGACGATCAACAGTACTACTGCTCTCTTGTAGGAAAACTTGGTGATTATATTTTGTACCGTCCAACATCACCTGGATAGCGTCCATCCATCCATTATCTGACACGCTTGTCCCAATTGGGGTCGCGAGGGGTGCTGGTGCCTATCTCCAGCTGTCAATGGGCGAGAGGCGGGGTCCACCCTGGACAGGTCACCAGTCCATCGCAGGGCAACACAGAGACAAACAGGACAAACAACACACTCACACCTAAGGAGAATCTAGAGAAACCTAACAGTCAAGTTTTTTGGACTGTGGGAGTAAGCTGGAGTACCCGGAGAGTACCCACACATGCTCAGGGAGAACATGCAAACTCCATGCAGAAAGACCCCGGGCTGGGAATCGAACCCGGGACCTTCTTGCTGCAAGGCAGCAGTGCTACCCACTGCAGCAGGATAGCATCATCCACCCAAATTGCAAAAAGAGCCTCAGTCAACACGTCATGTAAGGTTGCAACGTGCTCTTTTGAAGCATTTTTATAAAATGTAGTGTTGAGAAGATTTCGATTATTATTAACAGTTCTTCTTCTGTTTTGTGGTGGTTTGCAAGCAACTCCCTGATGTGCAATATCGCCAACGACTGGAAGCTAACTGTAAATAGGAGATGATGCAGTCTGCTCATGCGCTCTTCTTTATCAGACAACCGAGCCACAGATGAGCCGCGCTAGGCCAATAATGTTGAACTAGTACCAGTTTAGTGCGGTCCGGTCGTGTCTGGCACGGTTCGGTTCAGTTTTGCGTTCCATTTACCCTCGACAGTTACCTTGGTTACCGTGCTCTGACTGCTCAAAAGGCTAGTATGAATGGGGCTAATATTTCTGAAGCACATACAAGCCCACGTGAAATTCCATTTCACACTTTACCACATCACCACAAACAATCTCTTTTTACTGAGATTTGAAGCTAAGAAATACTACGACCTGTTGGCATTTGTTTTCAGGCCTGTTTACTCTAACACCACCAAATAAAATCCAGTGCAACCAACCGCCTTTATAAGTCACTCCATTAATGACTGAAGTGAAAAAATAGAATTATAAAGAGCGAAGAATAGAGTTAGGCTGAAGAAGAATTTATGCCAGCACATCCTCCGGAAAAACATCTTTATTATAGTAAAACGTTCATAGTATACATTTGTCAGATATTAGTTTTTTGTTCTTCTGTTATCAGAAACAACATTTGGCTAAAACTTTCCTTTTTGATAAAGCTTATAGTTAGAGTGGCTCAGGTTATCCTGTTAGCAATTATGCTGCTATAGGCTTAGACTGCTGGAAGACAAAGGGACCCCTTTTTCACCATTCTGATTCATTCTATTTTTATTCTTTGAACCTATAACATTTCTGTTTAACTTCCATCTTTATGTTCTCTCTGCTTTTTCTCATAATAGTAGCTTCATCTAACCTGGTGTTCAATCCAGATGCAGTTCTTGATCAGCTGGGCTGCTACAATCAGCAACTTTAATTATAGATGGTAGATTGGGGCCTGATTTTCATTATTTAGTCCTGTTTCTCACCAGATCAAATCTATGGGCTCAACTTTTGCTGTGACTAACTGGATGTGCGCTCTTTCTCAATCTTAAAATGAAAACTGGCTAATCAGTGTAGCCCTTTCTATCCTAGACAGAGCCACCTGTGGAGCTAATTTACTGTTACCTTTTTTTAATGGAAAGCATTCATGGATCAGTGCCTCTGTGTTTCTTCTGTATGTCTGCCTTTGTCTGCTTGAACCTCGGCAGATGGCCGCTCACATTGAGCTTGGTTCACCTGAAGGTTTCTTCCTGTTAAAATTGAGTTTTTCTGCTCCACTTTCACTGCGTGCTTGCTCTGTAGAAGGAATTCTTGCAGAGTTAATGACACAATGCGAGGGAACATCTTGCATTTTCTTTACCTGCTCATCAGTCATTGACATTGCAGGAGCAAATCCTGTAATGTCAGCTGGTTTTCTTAGATAGAAAACTTTTAACTATCCATCAGAGGATTTGATTGATTTTAATAACATCAAGATGACATGTCGCATGAATAAACTGAACAAAGCAGAAATTTGTCCTCCTTCTATATTATACTCAGTACTAGAAGGCTGCTAACATTAGCCCACCTTGCTAACACCAATCCCGTCTCTCTTCCACCAATCAGGGACTAACCTCCAGGCAGGCAATAATTTGTTTCCGCAAATTATTTTTATGTGTTGTTTAAGAGACAGAAAAATAATTTAAACACCATATACCGTAAATGTTTGTAAAAATAAAGTTTTTTACTTTATTACACACTCTTCTTTCTTCAAATTCTTGTATGCACAAGAATTTGAAGAAAGAAGAGTGTCAAAAATAGTCCAAAAATAGTCCAAATAAGATTTATTTGATCTTTACTCCTAAAAATTAAACATGCTTTTAAAGACCATTCCAGGAGGATTGAATGTGTGAAATACCAAGTTTAAGTCCAGTGTTTATGAACCACTGGGTTTATTCTTTCCCACAACAATGAAACTGTATTAAACAGGCAACATTGCTTCTCTTCAAAATAGAGTGAAACTGTGGTGGAGAATGAGAAATATTTCTCTTTTAAGTTCTTCAACCAATGGTGGCAGGTTTATATCCAAGTATCGTTCTTTCTATAAGGAGGAGAAAACTCCAGTGAGAAATGAAGCTGTCATGGAGGAAATGTGCCACAGCAGCTGAGCATAAGCCTGCTTGGTTGAGTTAAAAATGCTGCTGCAAACACAGAGATCCTTCTCTAGGCAGTAAGAGGGAAATGCTAGTAAACTCCTGCTGCACAAAGCAGCTTTTTTGAGGCATACAATTTTACCTTTCTCTGTTGGTACGTGCAGATCAATCACTAACTCATCTCTGGGGTGTGGCCGCTCCAAATTAAGGTTTTTGGGTAAATTCAGCTCAAGGCGAGGGCCGCTGGGTGGCAGATGGGCTCCCTCCAGATGCTCGGCTGCCTCAAATAGACTAAATATAGAGAAAACGCCTAAAAACCTTCAAGAAAAATGTGGAAGAAGTGCCAGGCTCTAAAACCAAGAGAAGGGAGGCTGATTTAGGTTAAAAAAAACCCAAAGGCTCTTATATGACTGGTAGCGGGAAACACAAACCCGTTGGCAGCACAGCAAAGTGCATCATGTTTTATAATCCAGGGAGTATTGCAGAAGGAAAGCTGAGGTCATCCATGTAAAGCTGTACTGTACATGATATCAGGTTAAAAGAACTGAAAAGATCATATCAGAGACCGGTCGTTTCTCAATCCATAGAAACGCCACTACGGACTCGAGTTCTTACCAAGTCCGTTCTTGACAAGAACACAGGAAAGTCTGGACTCGGGGAGAACGGGAGCAGAATAAATCTGGGTCAACTGGAACAGAAGCGTACTGATGACATCACCACATTCAAAGCTAGTCTGGAGCTGCAATTCACCTCCTTTTATTAATAGTCTCTAGATGATAATTACTTATTTATTGGGGGAATATTACTCAACACAGTCAGATAAACACAAATCCAATGAACGTTGGCCCGCCTGCAGCTGACAGGGCTAACGTTGGCCCGCCTGCAGCTGACAGGGCTAACGTTGGCCCGCCTGCTGCTGACAGGGCTAACGTTGGCCCGTCTGCTGCTGACAGGGCTAACGTTGGCCCGTCTGCTGCTGACAGGGCTAACGTTGGCCCGTCTGCTGCTGACAGGGCTAACGTTGGCCCGTCTGCTGCTGACAGGGCTAACGTTGGCCCGTCTGCAGCTGACAGGGCTAACGTTGGCCCGTCTGCAGCTGACAGGGCTAACGTTGGCCCGTCTGCAGCTGACAGGGCTAACGTTGGCCCGTCTGCAGCTGACAGGGCTAACGTTGGCCCGTCTGCAGCTGACAGGGCTAACGTTGGCCCGTCTGCAGCTGACAGGGCTAACGTTGGCCAGCCTGCAGCCGACAGGGCTAACGTTGGCCCGTCTGCAGCCGACAGGGCTAACGTTGGCCCGTCTGCAGCCGACAGGGCTAACGTTGGCCCGTCTGCAGCCGACAGGGCTAACGTTGGCCCGTCTGCAGCCGACAGGGCTAACGTTGGCCCGTCTGCAGCCGACAGGGCTAACGTTGGCCCGTCTGCAGCCGACAGGGCTAACGTTGGCCCGTCTGCAGCCGACAGGGCTAACGTTGGCCCGTCTGCAGCCGACAGGGCTAACGTTGGCCCGTCTGCAGCTGACAGGGCTAACGTTGGCCCGTCTGCAGCCGACAGGGCTAACGTTGGCCCGTCTGCAGCCGACAGGGCTAACGTTGGCCCGTCTGCAGCCGACAGGGCTAACGTTGGCCCGTCTGCAGCCGACAGGGCTAACGTTGGCCCGTCTGCAGCTGACAGGGCTAACGATGGCCCGTCTGCAGCCGGCAGGGCTAACGATGGCCCGTCTGCAGCCGGCAGGGCTAACGTTGGCCCGTCTGCAGCCGGCAGGGCCAATGTTGGCCCGCCTGCAGCCGGCAGGGCTAACGTTAGCCCCGGCTGAATTCTGACACTAACTTGTTAAAATGAATTGACAAGGTTAATGGAAGCCATATGCACACAGAAAATAGGTGACAGGCTCAGACTGCGAACGATTTTCGGCCCTGGCGTTCTTTTTATCTACAACGGCCCAATCATGGACACACCCCATCTGCCCCCCCAAAAAATAGGAGAACAGTCAAACGCGTGCGTCTCAAATGTGAAACAAAATACAATTACACATGGTGTATTAACCGATCTATCTTCAAGCATCACGCGACAACCATGACCAAGACTTCTATAATGCGCTTTTACTGCCTGTGTTTATTAACACGGACGCCACAGGGACTGCTGCTGCGTAACGTCCCCACTGCATGAAGCCAGCCAGACACCCACACACACATATTAGGTCTAAAACGTCAGCCTGAGTGTTGTAAAAACACCAACATAAAAATATACAATATAGAGGCAGACAGGCAGTTCTTCAAGACTGAATCCATGAAAGCTCAGCGGTGTGTCAGCGTTCACTGCCAGTCTAGGTGGCATGTGGGCAAAGAAATGGAATAAAGTAAACGGATGCAAAACCCCATCATGCACCGGGACAGATTTCTGCAAAATATTCGAACATAAATACGCCAAATATAAGAGGAACATCGTAGTTTGGTTAAAAAAAAAAGCAGTTTAGTTTTATTATAATTCAGTTTGTTGCAAGGATTTTACAGTGTGAAGAAATAGAAAATGACACCATATGCCAACAGTCACAAGGATGGGCTATATATACTGCATGCATCATTTAGAGAGTTAACATTATATTACTTCCTGAGCTCATTCAGTTATTTACTGTCACAGGTAGGAGCTTCGGCCGGAGAGGAAGAGTTGGGGCCGCTATGATTTAAGGAGGGCCGGCCCTCGGACACTGAGATTAGGACTGGCGGTATCACAGATTAGCAATCTGAGCCCGATAGGTGATGAGGAGAGGATGTGTTTAATCTGACGGACATCATCTTTGAATGGTGTTTATATATACCATTAGCTTTCCATAGATATTGGCAAAATAAGTCAAATATGCATCCTATGCATTTACTTTGGGTTTAAGTAAAAAAAAAAAAAAAAATTATACGATTTTGTCTTTTAGTCTTTAAAGTTTAAAACTTTTTAATCTCCATCTAACTACAATTTTAGAAAACTACAGTAAAATTTATATGACTGCGTTGCTCTTTTTCTTTGTTAGCTTTTATAACAGGTACTGTTGTTGGTGTTTAATATTTATTTTAAGGTCTGTTTTTTAATCATGCACTTTGACTTGTTTAAATGCAAAAAGCTTTTAAGTTTGGGTGACTGGCCGGCTGATGTTGACTGGAAAACCTTTGTTTTCTCTCCGGAACGTCTCAGATAAGATGATAGGTAATTTAAAAAAAAGAAATGAAGGATTTTTACCCCGCAGGTTTATTTTCTAATGAGGTGACTTCCGAAACTTAATTATCACACTGAGTTTTATTTGAGGTATCCAGGTACAAGGCTGGTTATATATTCACACATTCATCTTTAGTTTTCCTTCACTCTATAAAATCCTTTAGAGTTTGTTTGTTTGCAAACAGATTGTTTTGGGTTTTTTCTGTGTGTGGATTTCTAAATGATCGTGCACAGCGTAGAAGATAAGCTATAAGCTCTGTATGATCATGGATAATTAACATGCAGGGAGTGTGTGTGCATGTATGGATGAAAATAGCCTTGAAATGAGTGGGTGTGCAGCATCTGGTTACAGCGGCCTTAACTGAGCAGTGCAATAAATTTCAGTTTGTGTTAGAGCTTGGACAGTGCTTCTATTTCTGTTTGCATGACTAACAATCCGTAAATGTCCCTTATCATCAGCGGAGATAGACGTGCATATACAAACGTTTGAATTTATTAATGAATTTGGTTTAAAAAACTGATGCAATGTCTTATTTTAACTCCATATAAGAGTAAAGTGTTACTTTTCAGAGTCATCAGCTTTCAGCGTATGCAGAATGAAAGTTGTCATTTTCCTCTTCATTAGCTCCTATAGAGGCGGCAGCAGTTAGCACACGCTTCGCTTTCATCCCCCGATGCATTTAGGGAAATCAATTCCTCATTACGGCAGCGAATGAAATGAACCTATTACCTTTTTGTCTTTCTTCTGCTTTCTCTCTTCATTATGTTTCTCAATCTTTTCACTTTAAACGGCTCTCGCCATCAAAGCGTTGGTTGATGCCTTTGAAAATGGCTTTATTTTCCAGCAGTGGGAGATTAATTGGTTTAGATTTAGTTTGCAAACACGGCCTGAATTTTTTTTTAATATTTCTATGGTATACTGTAAAAGAATTTAATGAAATTCAAAGGTTTCAATAAGAATGAAATGTTTTCTAATTGCTGTATCTCAGACATACTGGATGTGAACCTCTGAGCCAAATGCGGATTGATGGCGACCCATCGTTTCCTCCAGTTTATAGAACAGCTGTTACACCAAATGTATTTGATTTTAGGAAACCAGCCTCAGTTTCTCAGTCCTCTGATATTTTCTGGTCACATTTATAAAATCTCCAAATGATGATCTTTCAGTTGCCTTATAAAAATTAACGCAATGTCTGTATATTGAATTCCTGTAGAAATCTGCATTTCCACACCTGATCAATCCAACTTTTTATCCATGTCTCTAATAGCAACCCAGGAAACTCAACAGGCAAAACAAACATTGAATTATAACTTAGGGATGCAGGCCACAAAATAATAAAGCTGCACAATTTTTCCAGTAAAAACCAAAGCAGCACTGTGTGCAAGATTTTGGAGGATAATACTTTTATGGAGTAAAACTGATTATAATCTACTTTATGGTCACAACAGTCCAAAATAGTAAAAGTAATTTCCTGATGGTGAGTAATACATCATGGAGCTCTTTGCTTTGACCTTTCATTATATATAATCATGAAAAGATCTGAGATGGCATCAGCAATGATCCATCAGAACCAACCAGCCTTTAAAGCTACAGTGTGTAATAATTACAGGGATATACAGTCAGAAATGTAATATATTATACATAACTATGTTATTTATCATCATCTACGAGCTCAGCCTCTTAACCTTAATATTTGCGTTGCCTTAGAATTCGTTATTTATAATTACATAGGAGCGGGTCTCGCAGCCATGGAGGCAGACATCTTTGCGCTACGGCAGCGCAGAGCCAACAAACTAGAGATTGCGAGATCGCCAAAACGTCACAACGATGTAGAACAAATAACGGGTATATTTATTATCTTAAGTCTACATGAAATCTATACCCGTCGTAAGGTGGTCGTGGGCAAAGCGCTCAGCGGGCAAACAAGGATTCTTCTTCTTCCTCTCAGATGTAAACCCAGCATCATGGCGGGGGGGGGCAATGAGTGAAATGGACTTCTTTCTGTCAGACCTTAGTAGCCACGTTTGCTCAGCCATGTCTGTCTTGAAATTTTTAATTAACAAATCAAAAAAAAAATGTTCCATTTTAAAATCTAAAGTTAAAGCAGCATCTTTGAGCACGCCATTTCACTTTTCTTTCACCAGTTCACCGCAGTTCTTCCAGCAGTCCACACTTTCTCTGCTCTCTTTTTCTCATCGTCTTCTCCTTCTTTCCCATCGCCCGGCTTGCCACAGGTTTGCCTGCTGGGTCTAAAAGTAGCAGCAGCAACAACCCAGACTGACAGCTCATTGGCTCATTTGGATCACGTGCAGCCTGGAGCCGGACGCTCCCCAGGGCTTTACCGTATTAACTGGAGAAGAGGAGCAAGTGAAATTAGACACAACATGAAGTCATTTATAAATGCTTTAAATCAGGTTGGGTCCGGATTAGCCAGGGTCCTGATCCGGACCACGGTCCGCTAATCCGTGACCTCCTGCGGTTTCGTTTTACAGTGTGAACTGTAGCTTCATGCAACAATTGAAAAAAATGGTACAGTGTACGCCTGGCTAAAGTTTAGATGGTACACAGCTGATCATAAACAGACCCACTGAACAAGAGGCAATTTTTCATGATTCAAACTGTTTTTTTCCTGTACAGTAAATCCTCTACTTTGATGCAAACATCCTTTTCCTTCAAATGTTCCTTTTTTGGACACGTATTATAGTCTGCATGGCTCAGGACTGACTTCAGATTAATATGATGGAACCAAAAGAAAAGCGTTCAGGTAAAATCAGAGACCATCAGTAGATATTTAGGAACAATGTCTAGAAAGACACAGAGCAAAGTGTTCGCTTCAGTCTCTGCAGATGCCTGAATGAAACAGGATCTGATGAAATCTTTTTGGTGAAAGCTGTTGGCCGAGTCCAGGTGAAAATAGAGTTCATTAGTGGGACGATGAAATGAAACGAGCAAACTGGGTTTTTTCTTCCCTAACTGACAATAGAATCTGGAATAAAAGGGAAAGAAAAAAGATTTCTTTGTGAGAAAACGTTTGAACTCGTGTTTTATCCTGTTTAAGCCTTTCAATTAAAACCAGACCCGACTTTCCTACAATGACTGGATTAGAACAATAACGCCATGATTAGATCACTGCCCATATCATCGGTCAAATGAGGAAATTATCTTGTTTTTAAGTTTAACTTCAGCAAAGATTTACTGAATAACAAATAAAAGTCTTAGATAAGCCAAAGATTCAACGTTTGGATATTATCTTAATAAGTTATGTGTTTAACTTCCACCTAGTTGCTGGGAATCAGTAGCCTGGTGAGACCATCCTGATCTCGCGAGCTTTCAAGGTTTCACTCGCAGATCAGTCTGGAGACTCTCCATTAAAGAAAATTTGGAGCCGTTCACCAAACGAACGTCCAATCAGCGTTGGCTTTGAGGCGGGTTGAGGTGTGACGCAACGAGAAGCGCGACGGTTCAGTCTAAAGAACATGGCGGCTTCAGCCGATGAAACTAGCGTTAGCGTGGCTATCGAGCAAGTTTTATCGGAATTACAGAGTATTTCTTCACTGAAAGAAGAGCAAAACGCTGCTCTGGAGGCTTTTCTCAGAGGAAAAGATGTTTTTTCTCTTCTCGCGACTGGTTTCGGCAAGAGTTTGATCTATCAATTGGCTCCTCTTCGTTGTCGCTCTGTTAGTACGTCATATGCTTCGTTGATCTGATTGGTTTATTTGGCCCGTCTATCACCAACATAGGCCAATCAGCTAACCAGTATTTTCGCCCCTTCACAAAATTACTTCAACGGAAGGTTTCCAGATGGATATGCGGAGCAAATCCATCTGGCGGAGTCAGGTTAGGGAATCAGAGGGAAGGAGGACAGCAAGCTGGTGCTGAGAAACGCTGAACCTCTTCTTCTAAATTAGACTTAAATTAGACGTAGATTCAATCAAGTGCTGATCTTAAGAAAACCGACTAGATATTTGAGTTAAACTACATTCTTGCCTTTAAAAAAAAAACATCTTAAAAGTAAATTTTTGGTCCTAGGATGTTATTATTAAAATTGTATCTATAATCTCTGCCTGGACTGTCTGCTATTGCTGCCTTAGCTTGACCAATTGCTTTGAGCTGCAATGAACCCTGGGAAATCATCGGCCTTGAGGGATCCATTGAAAGAACAAAAGCAGCCACATTTGCAGGAATCTTAAGATTGAAATATCGTTGTGTGTTGGGTTGCCGCGCTGGTCTGTGTGCGCCGCACGCAGGCCCATAGATGCGCTGTACCCTTTAATAGTTGACGCGGATGAAGGTGCAGTACCCCCAAAAACCCAAGAGGGGCAGTGATGAACATAACGACTTGAAATGCAGAAAAAAAATGACAGTTGACGTCCCACTTCCCACTTTTTAGAAAAGGCAAAAGAATGAACAATCTGGGATTCACATGGAAAATAATAGAATATACTACTTTTTCTAGAGGTTTTTTCATTTGCATAGTTGTTTTTAAATACCACATTCTGAGAAAAGAAATAGTTTTTATATATTTTAAAATATAAAGCTGACTAATAGATTCTCCATTATTAAGGCAAAGCAAGGTAAGTTTATTTGTATAGCACAATTCAGTACAAAGACAATGCAAAGTGCTTTACATGATTAAAATATAGGAAGATAAAACAGAATCAAAGCAAGTAGGAAAAAATAAATAAAATCAAATAAAAAATGCAGTAAAAACAGTAGGACTAAAGAAAAAATGTTTTGGTATTAAACTGGTTCATTATTTTTTTAGGTTTGTGACACTATTGGAAAAAACACAGATTTACCTTCACAGCCTCAGAAGGACTAGCCTGGGTGCCATTCCGAACTTAGTCCCGCCCACAAGGTTTGAGGTCGGGAAGTTCGGTCTGGCATTGCTCAATAGCAGTGCGAGTATGATCGCCCACCCTCTGGCGATCCAATCAAATTGTCAGGGCGGGCTTTATACGATGATGGACAGATGATCAACAGTAACATAATCAACCACGTCACCAAAGCGCGCTTGGGTGACAACAACAATGGCTGCCGCTGGAGAGTTGAGGTGAGTAGATTCTGCTATTAGGTCTGTTCTAGAAGATATCGACAGCAAATTAATTTTAAAAGAGGAACAGAGAAACGCGATCAAGGCTCATCTTCTTATTCTAGGCGTGCAACTGCACGCTTTGATTTTTGTTGACAACAACTATGCGTCGCTTAACATACGTCACGCACTCCGTTGCTCTTATTGGTTGTAGGTCTATCCAATTGAGTGCAGAGGCATTTTTTTTCCTGGTTTGTTCGAAACACGCCCCATAATCACAGCTCTATGGAGCAGCATCAGACTCATTCTGACTAGAATTGAGTAGGACTACGTCAGGCTAGAGAAGGACAAGATTTATGGACAAACTTTAAACCTGGACATGAAAATATGTTTGTTTTTATAAAGTGTTTTTATAATGTTTTTTTGTTGTCGGTATTCATATAAATATACTGGTGTGATAACTTAGTATACGTTTGATTAGTTTTTTGGTAAACGTCTGTTTTGAATTCATATCGCCCCCTGGAGAAAACTCCACCAGCCGCCACTGGACTGCAGTTGTTTTTTTCTTATTTTAAAAGTAAATTTTCTTATTCCATTGGCAAACTGACTTACCTTCTCAATTTAACAGATAATGCAATAATTTTAAGAAAAAATTACTTCGGCTACGTTCGCATCGCAGCCTGAAGTGACCCAAATCCGACTTTTTTTCCAATCCGACCCAGGCTGCTTGGCTCTGTGGTCCTGAATCCGATACGAATCTCATCTTTTCAAATGCGACCTACGTCTGAACGGCCAGGTCGCATTTATCCGACCTGAACGTCATTAATACCCGACAAAGGTCACTATTCTGCGTCTTGCTACGCAGAAGCGGCAAGAAAAACAACAACCATGGCGGATGATGATGCGGAGAGCAGTATTTATGTCTTACCATATTAAAGATATTAAGTTTTTATGGTTGGAAACGATCGCTAGATTGCGCGCCAGCGCTACCATCCATGTTTACGTCCATGGCCTGTGATGTCATTGCATCCTCTACTGCGCATGCCGGACACTTGGGTTGTATGAATGCAGTTCACACAGGGGATCACATACAAGTCGCATATATTTGGAAATATGAACGGCAACGCAAAAAAAAAAAAAATGGGAATTGAGCATCAAGGCCTGCAGTGCGAACGTAGCCTTAGATTTAATTTATTTGCAGTGAAAGACTATAATGCTGTAGAAATTTAAAAAGTGTTTTATTTCCCTTAAAATATCGAGATGTTTGTTGGACAGGTCTCACATTTGTTTAAACTTTTAAATTAAAGTCAATGACTTGATGCAGTCAGCTGGTTTTCCTTAGATGGGAAACGTTGAACAAAGCTGGATGATCTGATTAAGTAAAGAGCCTTGAGTTTACATGTGCTGTTAATCTGCGATAAATAAACTCAAATGAACCGACTCGACTGATTGCCTCTGCTAAAAGCTATTCTCAACTCGTGTTTCTGTTGGAGAGGTTTCCGTCTCACTGCACTCAGGAGCCTTAAACACATGCTGCTGTTATATGCTTGGAAATTATAGTCTATGTAAAGCTTCTAGTTTTTTACCATCTTAAAATAGACGGCAGAGCAAAAGACAAACCCTTTGTGCCCAAGTTTCAGACCCTGTGAGACACGGAGGAGGGGAAAACATCTGTCCTCTGCTAGTCAGATCTAACGCAGGGCAGACTTGGCAGGGGATGCGTGGGAAATTGATTCAGCATCGCAGCCAAACAGGAACATGTGTCAAACTCTATCGTATCAGAATATTAGAGCAGATCTATAGAGGCGAGACATGGGCGACGAAGGACTGGGATTCTCAGATTAAACCACAGAGCCTCCATAGATGCCGGGATCAATGAAAGGCAGTTTTTGAATATTAGAGAAAAGTGCAAACACAGTTTTTATCTTTGCTACAAACAAAAGGAACCTGGAAGTATAAGGTGCTGCTAGTAACTTACTTCAATCTCTAATGAGGAAGCAGTTCTTGGTTTTACAAGAAGCGCAAAACAATAATAATAGTAAATAAACCTGGAAGAAATTGAATCCAGAAATGAAATTTGGGAAAATATAATAAAAAAGGTTTTGAGAATAATTTAGCTGTTTTCTTAGTTTGATTTGTTTTTTCAAATTTCTGTTTTTCACATTGAACTTTTTTCTTAAATTTCAATTTACAGATTAAATTATCTTCACTTCTAGCCCAATACTAAACCCAAACCCCAGAACGGAAGCAAATTTGCAATTTGAACACAATGAAATTTATTTAAAACTCAATCTGGGAAAAAAAATGAAAATATAAAATAAAATAAAAAGAATTAGCTAAGAAAGAACAATTTTTTCAAGAATTTTCATTTCCCAATTGTATTTTTTTTCATATATCTTTTTACTAAATCTGCTCTACGCTTGGAACAATAAGCCACAAAATTCCCTCCATAAAAATGCTGCATGCGCTTTAATAGCAACGTTCTGTGTGTCTCATTTCCAAAGGAAGATGCCTCAGGCTTAGTCCAGCCTTTAGATATGTTTCACTGGAGCCCATAAAGGCCCCAGCAGCCTGGATGATGAAGGACACCTTAGGAAATGCTTATGAAAGCAAAATGAAAAGCAGTCAAATACAGTTACAGCAGCTGTAGGGATGTAAAGCTGAATGCAAAGGGAGGCAATCAAAATGACAAACAAAACCAAACTGTTGCAATATAATTGTTTTTATGCAGGTGTCTGACTGGTGGGATTAATATGATAAAGAGGAGGCGCCCGTTTGTCTGTTGGTCTCTAAGCAGAACTTAATTTTGAGGCTTTTAACATTATAACGGTTTCTGAAATGTTTTGCGTCTGACACCTTTTGCATAATTTAATGGTAAAAACTTTGCTCAAAATCCTATTGTACACAATCAGATATACCTGATAACAGCCAGTAGAAGACTACACAAAAAATAATCTTGACTTATCGCATAGTAATAAATTATTAATATCAAAAAATGTATTTCTTTTTTTTTCTTTTTACATATTTTGTTAAAAGGGCAAATAAGGACTTCAAACCAAAAAAAAAGTAATTTTCTGTTTTGTTTTATTCTTGGATCGGGCTTTAAAGGGTTAAGAACTTGACCCGCAAACATATTATGTCCAACTTAAATCCTTAGAATTTAAATCAGTATTTTATTTTATGAGGCAAATTTTTGTTTCATTGTTATTAGTATTAGACAACAGGTTCAAAAACTTTTATTTTGAAAGGTATAGAAAGTAACTTTTCTATTTTCTCAGATTTTATGTTTTAGATTCTTTAAACAAAAAATATTTTGAAATTCTTTTTTTTATATTTTTAATAAAAAAAGTATTTCATTTTTTAAAACTTATTTTTATCAGGTTACATGTTAAGAATTTCTTTCATTTAAAACAGCATTTGAAATGAATGTTGATCTTTGCTTCACTTCTGGGGTTCGAGGAGAGATGATGTATCTCTATTGGTCGGCTGGACGTCTTCCTATTGGGCTTAAAGTGAAAAAACGTAATCTGTAGAACGTAATGTAAAAATAATGTTTATGAAACTCAATAGGAAAATGAAATTTGAAGTAATAATTTTGATATAAATTATTAGAAAAAATAAAATCTAAAAAAACCCAGCAAAGTTTCTTTTGTTTTTATTGTTCTGTTTCATTGGATTCGGCCTGTACGGTAGTACAGTACTCTCCGGGTACTCCAGCTTCCTCCCACAGTCCAAAAACATGACTATTAGGTTAATTGGCTTCTCTAAATTCTCCTTAGGTGTGAATGTGTGTGTGCATAGTTATGTTGCCCTGCAATAGACTGGCGACCTGTCCAGGGTGGACCCCGCCTCTCGCCGTAGCCTGCCTGAGATAGGCTGACAAGGAAAAAGTGGGAGAAAATGGATGTATGGGTATTTCCAAAATTATCTCAATAATGAAACTAAATTCCCCCCATAGAATCAGTATCAGTGAAGATCTCTGGTCGTCCAGTGTCGAATGTCCTCTTGCAGCTTTTATAATGTTTTCTGTAGCCGCAGTTAAAGCCTCCGTTCTGTAGGAGCGGAAGAAGTTATACATCGCAGAGCCAACAAAATGCTATAAAAAAAATCACATTTAGAAAGAGAAAAATGGAGCAAACAATTTTCCATCTCAATGTCACCAATAAGTTACTCAGAGACGACAGCGAGTAAACAAAAAATGAAAACACAGATTCTCTGACAGGGCGTAATTTATGCTTCTGCTCACATTTCAGAAAAAAAAAATTCCCACACAGAAAACGAGGTGTGAACAGACTCCAAAGCTCTTCCAGACACACTCACTGTCAGAAGTCTGCTGCACCTCAACCGGCGAGGACACCGCTCTGCAGGCCTCTGGTTCGACTCCCTCTCCATGGCAACCCTAACCCATCCGACAAGCAATCTGGTCGTAGGAGGAAAGTATGGATGCTTCTGCATCCCCACTTCCTGCCATTACTCTTTGTCAATCTCTGTACCTGACGCCCCTTCCAGTCCTTTGCCCGTTTCCATTAGCAAGCACCAGGTGCTGAGCCAGACATCATAAATATTCCCTGATCACCATGAGTGATGATTCATGAGGCCCACGGATAGGCAGCCCTCAGGTGCATATATACAATCCTCCCACATACACATGGAGAGGGTGCAGATAGCTACCCACAAGCTCTGAGTGACTGATGACTTTCAGGTTCTTGGCGACAAAATGACGGGAGCAGTGCAAGGACAAGGACGCAACAAAAGGAGAGAGGAGAAGA
Organism: Cyprinodon diabolis; assembly: GCA_030533445.1. Taxonomy (NCBI): domain Eukaryota; kingdom Metazoa; phylum Chordata; class Actinopteri; order Cyprinodontiformes; family Cyprinodontidae; genus Cyprinodon; species Cyprinodon diabolis. The sequence goes on along the minus strand of CM060078.1, from coordinate 7,616,406 downwards.
TCAAAGGGCAGAGAAGAGGGAGAATAACAGGAGGAGCCAGAGGCGAGCAGACGGAGGATGAGAGGAGGAAGGAATATGTGGCGTTTGATCCCTCTTACCAGATGAAGGCATGAGGCCTTTATATGAGCAATATCCCAGAGACACTATTCAGTTGGTTTCCCTGCTAAATTTCAGAGTATTTTTTGGTCTACAATTTTGTTGAGATAAAAACAGCGACCAGGGTTCACTTCTTAAAAAATGCATGAAATACTTTCACACGAAATCTTAATTGTTTGCCTCCACAGAAAAAAAAACAAGTCTTGGATTTCTGATTCTGAAAAAACTAACTAAAAGCCTCATCCAAAATACTCAGGTTATCCTGAGCTATCTCTATAGTTATGCTGCTATAGGCTTAGACTGCTGGAGGACATAGGGACCTCTTTTTCATCATTCTGCTTCATTCTATCTCTATCCTCCCACTCTGAAGAATCTGTTAGTTCAATCTCTAACGTTCTGCTCTCTCTGCTTTTTCTCATAGTAGCTTCATCTGGTCTGTTCCTGTTTGGCTGTGACTCCATCCTGGAGAGAAATATCAGCTGTGCTGCTGCCATCAACACCTTTGTTTCTAGATGCTGGAGCTTGGCCTGTTTTCCAGTGTAGTCCTGTTTCTCTGACTGTGACTAACTGGATGTGCTCTCTTCATCCTCTGACATGGGAGCTGGCTCGGAGCTCGTCTGCCTGGCTGTGTGTTTCCTGGACGGGGCCGCCTGTGGAGCTGGTAGACAGTTGCCTTTTGTATCTATGCTTCTTTTTCTATGTCTGCTTCTGTCTCCTTGAACCCCAGTGGGCCTCAGCAGATGGCCGCTCACACTGAGCCTGGTTCTGCTGGAGGTTTCTTCCTGTTCAAAGGGAGGTTTTCCTCTCCACGGTCGCTACAAGCATGCTTAGTGTGAGGGATTGCTGAAGAGTCAATGACAAAATGCAAGCGAAAATCGTTGCTGCAAGCTCATCCAGGAGGAGCATTTCTTGCAAGTCTATGGCTACGTTCACACTGTATGCCTTAATGCCCATTTCCAAATTTTTTTGGGGAAATCCGATTCTTCTGTGTGATCGTTCACATTTCCAAATATATGCGACTTGTATGTGATCTGTCTGAATGGCATTCATAAAACGTAAGTGTCCAGCATGCGCCGTAGAGGATGTGATGACATCACAAGCAGCGAGCATATTCTGTGTTTACAGAAGAAAACATGGATGGTAGTGCTGGAGCGCATCTTGATTGATTGCCTTTATTGATCTGACATTGGAGAAATGTAATCGTACATCAGCTCAAATAGTCAGAGGAGAAGAAGAAGGCGGCACCAAAGGAAGAAGTACAAACTACAAGCTTACAACAACAAACTACATGATGAAACAGAAATCAGCATTTAGAACTTTTTCAAAGCTTCTTCATGCCGTCCAAGAACAACTCATTTAGTTCCAGAAACTTTTCCACCATTTGTGGATAATGTTGGTATTTATGGGCTAAATCACAGGACGTCTCTAGATGTTTACCTTTGCGAATCCTCACCAGTGGGAACTCTTTCTTGCTCGCCAGTCTTTCTGAAGAGTAGCAAATTTTCCACACAGAGGGGCTTGGAAAACAAATGATGTCATTCAGCTGCGCAGAGCTTTTGAACATGTCAACCATAAACCGAGCTAAAGTCTCCCCCACAGCATGATGCTGCCACCACCATGTTGTACCAAGTATATTAGAACTGGAGATTGGAAATATCTACGTCCTATCTTCCTGACTAATAGCTGTAGGTTTTCAAAAAGGAATTGAACATGAGAGGAATTTTCTCCCTGAACTATCCAGATGCTTTTTGTTCAGTCATGTTATTTTTTTTTATGTTTTGGAACCTGCCATTTTTATAAGCAGATGATTCAAGTCACATATCAGTCTTCCTGATCCCCACACTCCTCCAGCTGCTCCCTGAGGCCACACCAAGCCAGCTCAGAGACATCGTCCCTCCATTGTGCCCTGGTCCTCCCACCAGGCCTCCTCCCAATGGGACATGCCTGGAACACCTCCTGATGGAGGCGACCAGGAGGCATCAGGAGCAGATGCCTGAGCCTCCTCAGCTGGCTCCTTTCCGTGTGGAGGAGCAGAGACTCTACTCTGAGCTCCTCCCGGGTAACTGAGCTCCTCACCCGATCTGGAAGGGTGCGCCCAGCCACCCAGCGAAGGAAACTCATTTCGGCCGCTTGTATTCGTGATCTTGTCCTTTGGGTCGTTACCCAGATCTCATGACCAAAGATGAGGTTGGGAACGCAGATCCATCGGTAAATCCAGAGCTATGCCTCCCGACTCCGATAAAGCGACCGCATCACTGCCAATGCCGCACGGATCCGTCCATCGAAATCACGCTCCATCCGTCAGTCTTACTTTGATCACTTGGGTGAAATTCAGTTTTCTACTGCGTCAGGAACAGCGTGCAGCATTTTCTTTTCAAACGCACATTTTTTGTTACATTTATTTTATATTAAACAATCAATGGATCTTCTAGGATTTAGACATCAAGGCTCTGTCCACATTTCCAGACAGTATTGGGTGAATAATCTGTGATTGTTGAAGTTTCACTTTTAGTTTGATTAACCCACCTTTCCAGATGAGGGAAGCGTCTGCAGTGACAGTGATGTTTCAGTGGCGGTTGGGTTGTGTAACAGGGGGGCGTATCAATAGGCCTAAACAAGCAGCTGTGGGGAAACTCTTGACCTGTCCGAACATGTAGGGCAGGCTGGTTTATGTGACAATCAAATGCTGCCAAGTTACATGCGTTTCAATGGGATATGGGAAAAAGATTATGGTATCATGTCTTCCAGCTTCATTAAAAATTTAATTGACTGATCTAAGAAACACAGAGGACTGAAAATAAAAAGTGAGAATGTATCACAATCCTGCACTACTGTGTCATTCTGTAGCATAGAGTCCCAACAAAATACGCTGCAGTCTGTTGTTGCAGAATGGCCTAATGTGAATACGCTTAAGGCATAAATAGGATTAAGGTAGGAACTTTCAGCTGAGTCTGAAGAGTCTTCAGTGTGACGGACAGGAATTAGATTTTACCGTATTTTTATGGAGGATTTAATCCCTTTTCCCCTCAGTGGTTCCCACGCTATTTGAATCCAAAATTCTGGGGCTGAATGTTTACCCTAAATAAAGCTTAGGAGCAAACTGCTTTTCTCCTCCAGGTGGGAGCTGCAGAGCTGCTTCTATCTGTATGTAAAGTGCTACTGCACTATGCTTTGGATAACAGCCATCCCTGGCTTGAAGAAAGTTTTTATCACTGATTGGAATGAAGGTTGATTCAGGTTTCTGTACCTGACATATATCGTTAAACAAGACAACATTCAAAATGTTTTTTTCCCAGCCTTTCCACCATGACTGGATAAAGTATTTATATTAGATGCAGTCGCAGCTTTTGTTTTCGGTTTAGTCATTTAAAAACTTTGGCAACATGATAGCAGAGTGGACATATTAGCCACTAGCACATTGATGTGGTCCGTCAGAGTAATGCTCCACAAAGTACAGCATTTCTCCAACTGATCATTCCAAGAGACTGACGACACTTCAAAATATGTTTCATAAAAGGCAAAGGTTAAAATAGCTTCAAATAACTGCTATAATCGTTCCAGCCTTCTTGTTATCTGTTCTAAAAGCCCTGCTCTATGGGAGAAAAACAGTGTCATTGGAATCTGCCTTTTTTTTTATACACCACATTTTAAACACTGAATTTTTTAGCACCGAATTTTCAACACTGACATTTTTTTACGTATTGAATTCCTTAACACTGAATTTTATCTGGTGAAATTTCCCCTGCAAAAAATCCAGCTGTGATTGTGTTGACCTTTTGGTGAACTCTAGCAAAAGCAATCTACACTTGATGCAGTCGAGCAGTAACCGGACTCTGCCAGATGGATTTGCTCCGCATATCCAGCTGGAAAACTTCCGTTGAAGTAATTTTAGGAAGGGGCGAAAATACTGGTTAGCTGATTGGCCTATGTTGGTGATAGACGGGCCAAATAAACCAATCAGATCAACGAAGCATATGACGTATTAACAGCCAGGCTACTCTTGTCGAAACCAGTCGGGAGAAGAGCAAAAACATCTTTTCCTCTGAGAAAAGCCTCCAGAGCAGTGTTTTGCTCTTCTTTCAGTGAAGAAATACTCTGTCATTCCGATAAAACTTGCTCGATAGCCACGCTGACGCTAGTGTCATCGGCTGAAGCCGCCATGTTCTTTAGACTGAACTGTCGCGATTCTCGTTGCGTCACACCTCAACCCGCCTCAAAGCAAACGCTGATTGGACGTTCGTTTGGTGAACGGCTCCAAATTTTCTTCAACGGAGAGTCTCCAGACTGATTAGCGTGTGAAATCTTGAAAGCTCGCGAGATCAGGATGGTCTCACGAGGCTAGTCGAGCAGCTTCTAGCCAATGAAATTAGGTCATTTGGTCAGAAAAGAAAATAACAGTTTGCCACCGTGCACTTATTCCGGATCAAACCAAGAGCCTTGGCGGACGGGGGTGCTGCACTAGCTGTGATCGGCTAAGTTATTCCACTCAGTCCGATTAGATGAAAAACTCTAATGGCTGTCTATTAGCGGCTACCTGACGTTTTGTAATCATATCTATTTAACAAGAAAAACTCCTCATTGAGCTTCATTCAGCCGGGAACAAAGCTTCGCCTAACTGTTGTGTCATGTGACCAAATGAGCTAATTTCATCGGCCAGAAGCTGTTCGACTGCATAGAGTGTTGAGTGCTTTGGCTTAAGTTCACCAGAAGGTCAACACATGTGTCGTCGAATTTTTTGCATCAACATTCTTTTGCAATTGAATTTTAACCAGATAAAAATTAAGGAATCCAATATGTGAAAAAATTCAGTGTTTAAAATTTGGTGTTAAAAAAAGGCAGCTCCCAATCTCAATGACCTGCAAACATATTGGAACTTGGTGTAAAGAAACAATTTTCTTTAAAACTTAGTTTTCATATTTTTTTTTTATCTCATTTTCATTTAAACCCCAAACTTACACAGAAAACAAATAACTTTGAGTCAGCTTCTCCTAGTGGGGGATGGGTAACATTCACTAAAGCAAGGCAAGTTTATTTAAATTCCATTTCAGATTTTTGTGGTTTCTGATATAAAACTACCTATTGATATAAAAACATCCCTGCCCCTTATGTGGGTCTTAAACCAGACCAGTTTTGGACCAGAAAGGCCGACTTTCTCCAAGTGCTTGAATAGATTGGAGTGATAAACGCCAACCTTAAAAGATAAAAGCTTTTAATTCCATTGATGAACAATACTGATTTGATTTGGGTTTTTTTTAATAAGTGACACTTTTCAGAAAATGGCTTTATGATTTACACTATATTATATTTATATCAGAAAATAAACAAAACAAAGCGAATGTAGGCAAAGCAGACAGCTGGTATGACAACCTTCTGCTGTATGAGTCTAAACACACAGCCAGACACAGTCCCCGCTGTCAGGATGTGACTCAGTCACAGAAAAGAACCAGTTCTGCTCGGACTGTTAGGTTTAAAACCCAGAGACATCAGGTTCAGTTTCCAGAGACGGGGGTCGCAATTAACGCTTATTGTACATCCTGTTGGTTAAAGTGGAAAAAAGAAATAAACTTCTTATCTCTACCAGAAAAGAAGAGAAACAAAAGAGCCTTAATTTGTTCTGGATATGGAGTGATCTGTGTTCCATGATTGTTGCAAAGAAAATGTTTTATAAATGGAAATTAGAACAAAAGGCAATCCAGAAAGGAAAGACTTTAAGGCCAGGCAAAGCAGAATAAAAGCAAGTACAGATCAAACAGTTGGACCTCAACCTTAACCCTTTAGAGGACACTCGGTTAAATACTTTAAAGATCAAAATCTCAATCCAATAGTGTTACTGGGAAAATATCTTATTATCTCTGTAAGATTAAAAAAAGATGGATATTTTGATGGCAAAAATTCATTTCACTGTAATAACAAGGAACGCCAACTTGCCCGATTATATATTAAGAAAAATAACAGAAGTGCTTCTTGAAGAAATTCATGAAAACAGATTCTCTTTAGTCCAACATAACCTTAGAGGCATTAATGCTGATACTGGCACTTACATTTTGAGTTTAAAACCCTAAATAGAGTTGTTAACTAAGCTTATTAACTTTTTGACTCTTCAATTAGCTTTTTTGTTGTTAACTTTTTTTTCCATCTTAATTCCGGTAGGTAATCTATCATTCAAGGGCTCATCTAATTGGTCAAATTGCCTTTTTGGCATCAAAAATGCTGAAACGCAGAAATCTGGACGCTTGATCAAACTGTGGTGAAGTTGCTTTGCTGCTTTGAGGCTTTGAACGCTCTTTATTCTGGTTGTTTAGCTGCTCTGTTCTGTAACTTCAAGCTAGAGAGCAGCTTGGCTTTATTTACTTCTTCCAGTTTTTTGTTTGTTTTTTAAACCTTTGGAGTTTAACTGCTTGCTATTTATTTATTTTGCATATGCAGAATGTCTGCGGAAGCAACGACAGCTTGCAGGTAGTGTCCGTCTCCCCCAATAAACTCCTGAATCAATTCAACTCAGTTTATTTCTATGGCACTAATTCACAACACATGTCATCTAGACGCACTTTCCAGTTCACCAGATCATCCAGTCAGATTGATTCAAAGTTTTCTATCTAAGGAAAACCAGTTGATTGCTCGGTCGCAGTTAGCTTGTCCCAGGTATAACGCAGATATTTTTGATTTATGCCCAATATTGAAGCTATGTTATTCCACGCATCAATGCAAGAGGGCCAATCAGAAACTAGCTAGGATTGTGGGTGTCCATGTGTCAGTTTGACAAGCTTGTTCACCGTCTACAACCCCTCATCCAACGCTGGACGACACACAGTTCACCCGTGAGTGTTCTCCAAAGACTGGCCGTGGCGCTGCGTGTTTTAGCTTCAGGTGCAGACCGTAGCACAGAGCTACAAACTAGCATCCTGCACGGTGTCTGGGATAGTGTCTGAGGCGTTGTGGATGACACTACAGCCAGATTTTCTGCCATTAGGTACCAAACAGGAAATACGCATAGTGTAGAGCGGATATAGATTGGACCCATCAGAGAGGATGAAGAGAGCACATCCAGTTAGTCACAGTCAGAGAAACAGGGCTACACTGAAAAACAGGCCAAGCTCCAACATCTAGAAACAAAGGTGTTGATGGCAGCAAATGATCAGCTTTTCTTATTGGTTGTTGCTGCTGTATCCAGTGGGAAAAGTTCAATTTATCTAACTCCAGCATCAAACCCTCACATGCTCCGATGCCAGAACGCTCAAAATGCGCCGCTGGACTCCATAAACTTTGCACGTAAACCAGACACTTTGACGCCCCTGACGCCTTTGGTGTGAACGTAGCAGTAGAAGCCCAAGCCAACCTATGGTTATGTCTACAGAAGGGTTCATCATGTGACTGGGGTGTGCAGATCTACTCCCATTTATCCTCCTGAGGCTCTTAGTAACAGACTGGGGTGTCTCGGCGAGCCAAACCATGAGGAGGAACCACGTCCACGGGGACATGCAAAGAATCAGTCAAAATGTTATTTTAATCCAAACCACTGAGCTTCAGTTTTTATAAAAAAGGAGATTAGATGTGGAAAATAAGAGCTTATCCTCTGTCATTAGCTGTATTCTACTATCATAGATCTGTGGTGACTGCTTCTATTTACAGCTGCATCTTTAAATTAAGTCTCTCATTCTGTCCGTACGGACTCTCGGTATTCACAGAAGAGTTCAGACAGTCTCTGCTGTAGGGAGATGGTTTATATGACGCAGAGGTCGGAGGTCATACATCATTTGATCATATTTCATAAAGGCCAGCTGCCCCACATCAAGTTAGAATCAATAATTCTGATAATTGTCCATCAGAACGTGTCAGATTTGATTAGTTTTAATAAAAAGAAGGTAAACACTGTGGAGAAACAAAGTATGCTTTAGATCTGGCTTTAGTGCGTTAGCTATGAACGTGCATTAAAAGGGGAGCAAGCAATGTGATGTAAAAAACAGCTTCCAATGATAATTAAAGCTGACTGACCAGAGATACTGGAGTCAAACACCATTTTTCTTCTTCCAACATTAAAAAAATAAGAGAATTAGAGCAGTATTCTTAAAATTGTGATATTGTTTTATTTAAGGTTATCATTTCGCCATGGGCTGGTATGAAACTCATACCAGCCCATGGCGAAATGCATTTAAACTTTTTCATTAACCTTAAATCACAATCGCACCTTTCCTTTTGCTTTTTCATCTTAAATTAAAACATTTAATTGTGGGAATTTACACAAAGTTTGCTCTAATGGGAGAAGCATGAATTCAGCGAGGCGGCGTGCGCCTGTGCAGCTCCAGCTATAAGAGATGACGAGTTTTCGCTGAGTCAGAAAAGTATGGAAAGTTTCCTTCGCCGGGCTCTGCCAACGTGTCCGCTTTGACCTCACACACGGATCATGAGAGGAGTCTTTGAGAATCCATCTGTGCGGCCAGCTGAGCAGCTTCTGTATGCCCCGCTGCACCATGGGTCGGCAGCCAAGTCTGTGGCAGAACCACCGAGTCGACGGGCCAAAGCAGCCATGCTGGCTCACTGACCGAGCCTGGGGAAGCTGCTATAATGGAAATATAACAGAATGTGTGGAGAAAACCAAGCAATTTAATTTAAAAAAAAAGAGCACTTTAAAGACTTTCCCATTTCTTTTTGATTAAACATGCTGGTTTTTAATCTTGTAGTTTTATACACCAGAAACAACAAGTCCAAGTCAAGACTCTAATGACTGAGAATGTGTCTGAATATCAGAGCTGAGAAGATTGAGAGTAGAGTGTAAATAAACTAGTTTAATGATGCGCTGACGTCCAAACAAACTTCTGGTGTTGAAGCAACTCGGTGAAGGCAGACAAGTCACGAGTTTCCAACCAAGTCATTCCTCAGCAGCCTGAGTCTTTAGGCTCTTCCAGGAGGACAAAGCCGGCCGTTCATTCTCTGTCATGCAAACAGCAGCTTCTGTTTATTCCCTGTCATGTTAAAAAGCCTAAACAGTTTGTTCAGACATTGATCCTTCAGGGCATTACAGGCTTTTTTTAAAAGCTTAAATCGATTTAACGTCTTGGTCAGAGAGTTTTTCCCAGAACAAAAGAACATTTTCCCATCAATTCTGCTTCATAATGTGGAAAAAGTAAAAATAAATATAAATCACACCATCCTAAAATGCTGGTGTTTTTTTTTTTTTTTGAAAAACCACCCCACCCAAAAGCTTTTTTATGCTGGGAGCATAAGTCTGTGTATCTTAAATGAAAAGTCCAGTCAGCAATGAATAATCAATGGATCATCATTTATACCTTAAAGCTAATACATTTGCACTGATTTGATGAATTTAGCGTTAATCAGTATAAAATTGAAAATTTTCGTCGTGATCACCGAGTCTGGGAGCGGCCATTTTTGCCCAAATATAGTAGCCCCTCCCTCCTGCCATCTTCCAGCAGTGACGTCACGGTGCGGTAAGCCTAGCGCCATTCTCCCCGCTTTACAAGCTAAATCAATGGGAACTACTAGACACATCTGCAATCAACAACAATTATTGAAGATTTCCAGAGGACTTCACCATTGAAATTCACCAGAGCTATAGTGAAACTGACAATGCCCACGTGCATGGCAGCTGGATGCTGGAATACATCGGGTAAAAGTGAAAAAAAGAGTTATTCCACCTTTCTGATTCCTGATCCTCCACGGACGGGTTGGTCGTTGGATCGCCAACTTGAAGAGGGAGGATTTGCCATCGAACTTCTGGCCAGAGAAAAAACCCGTAATATGTAGCCAACATTTGGAAGAAGAATGTTTTCAAGATGACTTGGATAATAGCGCGTTGTGACAAACACCAGATACAGCACTGGGACTTGATCAACAGCCGATACCGCACCGTGACGTCACAAACCAGTAGGTGGCAGTAGTGTTCTTTGACAAACATGGATGCCTCCAGTAAAGCACATTCACATGAAAATGACTCTGAATTAAAAACACTGATCATTTATTGAACAGGATGGAATCATTTCACATTTAAAGAACTTTCAGAAGTTTGGATTCTACATATGAGCGGATTTTTCCTTTAAGGGACCCCTAAACCTTTTTGCTCAAAGTATTCACAGCTGAGGATCTCATTAAGGATCAGGAAATATGTGGTGGAACACAAAACATGACATGTCAGCCTTTCCAAAAAAAAAAAATAAAAAATAAAAAACAAAAAGTACACAGAAAAAAAAAAAGTTTGACATTTCAGTGTTAAAATATGTATGTATGAACCACTGATCATCAAATAGCAAAGGTATACACACAGTGATGCTCCTGGTAGAAGAGAAACTACAGCCTCTGTCTCCTCTGGGACAAACTTCACCTCCTGCAGGAGGATTTTCCATTCAGAGGGTAACTTCAGTCCCTCTAGCGTGTTTGTCTCCCAGAAAACCACAAAAGATCAACGTTTATCTACCATTCATCCGTCAGACATGAATAAAACATCCAGATTCTGACTTCAGGCCAGGACTCCTCGGAGAAAAAGGTGTTTTTAAATCAGAGGCTATCCTGATAAATCAGGGTTGAATAAAATATCTCTCCTATAGGCAGAAACTCAGCCTGACCCACCAGTTAGTGCCCAGAGCTCCAGACTTTCATGACCTCCATGTGAGCAGAAAGGTTGCAAAGAGCCGAATGATTCTTTACCTTCATCAGACGCAATATTTTAATCTGCAAACTCGCCACACAGAAAATCACCAAAAACACCTGAAGAAGCATCAATGAAATGAGCAGCTGTGCAGCCTGACATTTAAAACCATCCTGCATTGCTGTGGTACTTCTAAGGCTTTATAAGGCACACAATGCGAAAGTTAACAAGTTAAAACTACAACTAAATTTAACAAGTTATATTTTTTAATAGGGATTCACAAAACTGAATATCGGACATCGGCCCCCCCACCGATATTTAACCCGATATTTGATCAGCTTCTGAGTTTCTAAAGTCTAAAAAAAAAAAAAAAAAAAAAAAAAAACTACTTCCTCAAAAACTTTTTTACAGACTTAAAAACTTCTAAAGACGAGGGAAAAAATATTGATACATTAAAATATCCCAATATCTTCATATGCTGATATATTGCCATTTAAAAACACCATATCAATCTCTTTTACTAATGAAATATTGCTATATGTCATCGTTATGCTACGAAATCCCCCGAAAATTCACGAAATTTTGCCATATTTTTATATGTTGATATATTGACGCGGCATCGATCTATTTTACTAACAAAATCTCACAAGAATTTGCAAAATATCACGAGAGTTTGTAACAGAACGATGAAATTTCACGAGATTTTGAAAGTAAAATAGATCGATACCGCGTTTTTAAAAATCAATTTGATATCAGCATATGAAAATATATTTGAGTTTATTATTTTTCAAAGTGTCAGAAATGGATAACAAAACTGCTATTTTCAATGACTACTTATCTTTGTCCAGCTTTAACATCGGTATCGATATCGGTTATCGGCTACATGAGTTTTAAAATATCGGCCAAAATCCCAATATCGTGCAGCCCTATATTTTAAATATTTATGTAGTGTCATTTTGCATAAATAATGCTATTTTTATGTAATAATTGCTGTATTTCCTTTTGTTTTAGCAGAGGGGATCATTTTTGCATTGAATATTGTAACTAAAGTAATCCGGTCATGTTTCATTTATTTTGTGTTTTTGCTGTAAACTGCAGCCAAAGTCTGTTTAAAATCCACAGAAGCAAGCAGCTGAAAGAGAGGAGGTTCTGCATAAAGACAGAGGCTGGCAAAGAGTTTTAACGAGTCACAGTTCAGCCCAACTCCACTTAAAGCCATGATTCAACATCACACAGTCTCCACTACATCTGGCAGACAGGGACGCTGCTGTCACCCTCTTTATTCTGACACACACAGGAGCTCCCAGCTGCTTTAAACGCCTTCTTAGTTAACGCTAATTCCTTCGTAAACTAACAGAGATTTAAAACGACTCATTAGGACCTGATTACAGGCATCTTTTAATGACTTTAATGCTCTTTTAGATCTGCTATATGGATGTTTATTAGTCAGCAGGACGCTGGTCTGAGCTTGAAATCCAGGCTTTCACCTCATCGTCGGGCGAGTAGCGGTGATCCTCAAAGCTGATGTCTTGGAACATTCTCTATCCGATCAAGATTAATGGAAGCCGTAGGGCGGAGTCATTGTAAGCAAGGCTGCCTTTCAGTAGGAGAGTTCAGGGTTTTAAGCCTAGGATGAAAACCGTTGGAGCTTCAGATAAATCTGCTGGTTTTCAAAAGTTAAGACCAGGGGTGTAAATCACATCCATCATTCGATTCAGTATCGATTTCCTGACCCAACGATTAGATTGTTTTCGATACTCAAGAATACGCCAAGATACGATTCGATTAATTTTTTTTTTTTTAGAGCTTACAGGCTAAACAAAGTTTCAAGTTTGAAATAAATCGGGAGGAGAATAACGCCCAGGAGCAAATAGATAAAAATAGACCATATGAAAAAAATAACTTGCATCCATTCTCTTGCGGACGCATCGATGCATCGGATCGTCGGCTGTTGGATCGATGCATCGATACAAAACAATTATTATTTACAACCCTAGTTAAGACATCAACAAAAACGATTTTTTTACCTTCAATAGACAGTCCAGATGTCACTGCCGAGCATGATGGTTTTGACACGTGTTAGCAGCAGTAGCGGATGGTCAATAGCGGGCGCTAGGGCGCCGCCCCGCCCACCCAACAACCCTGATTAGGATATTAGGAACAAAATATATACATATTTTTTTCCTTTTCTTTTTTTTTATTGTAAATTTAAATTTACATTTTTTTGGAAATATATTAATATAATTTTCTAGATCTGCAAGATAAATATTTGATCTTTAGATGCGTTTGATTGGTTTTTGGTATACGTCTATTTTGAATTTATAGCGCCCCCTGGAGAAAACTCCAGCAGCCGCCACTGGGCTGCAGGGTTTCTGTTTAGGACCTTCCATCCAGCCCGTCACACACCTGCCTTTTTGGCAGAGTTCAGTTCTTGCCGTGGGGAAAATGACTCGGAGAGTTAGCAGTCAAAACATCCATTAGGCGACCTGACTGACCCAAGATGCTCTTTACCTTGCATGGCTGGCAGCTGTGGAAAACAACATGACTGACGCTGACATTTCCCATCATAAACATCCTCATCCTCCATCCCAGGGAGGAAAAGGCCGAACATGAGACCAAGTTCACCAAGTTTCACTGAAACCTACTAATAGCAGCAAAATGTTTAAAGAAGTCTGGTAGTTTCTAAGTAAGTTATCCGGTAGGAACAATTTGGGTTAACGCTGAAGTGTAACGCAGATCCGCTCTAATAGACTCTCCTGCTTTTTTTCTTCTAACATTTTAAATCAAAATGAATCTTAAAGCGAAAACCATCTGGAAAATATGATCATCTGTGTCATTTCATCAGCACTGTTAGATGAGGAGAACCGCAGACACAGTAGACTGCTGTTCCCCAGGCGCTGTGGGTTTTTCAGACGGCAAAGGGGGGGCGGGGGGGCTGTGGGGGGGTATATTACCCATGTGGAAGTCCACTGCTGTGAGACATCAGGCAAGCGTCTCTTAAATCCCCCAGGCAGGTCGACTCACTGATGACGCACACTTGAAGTTATCAGGGGGCGGGGGCCCTTTAGGGCCCTCTTGCTCACTTTATATCCTAGAGTGTCTCTTTTTCTCACTTTTAGGCCTAATTGCTAGTCTGGGTTAAGGAAATGCGTAACACTGTCTGCTGTCGGTTCTCTGGGTTCAGTGTTGGATGCTTTTTCATAAAGCACATAACAGCGCTTCTAGACTTCACTTTTATGTGAGGTCTAGAAGCAAACATCCTGCTACATGGCTGTACATCTGATTTAGCATTTGACCAATTAGATGAGCCCTTGAATGATAGATTACCCACTGGAAATTAAATTGGAAAAAAAAGTTAAGTCAAGGAAAAGAGTAAAAAGCTAATTGAAAAGTTAAAAAGTAAAGTTAAAAATGTAATAAGCCTAGTTAACAATTATATTTAGGTTTATACACTAAAACATGTCATGCCAGTATCAGCATTAATGCATCTAAGGTTATGTTGGACCCAAAAAAAATGTCAGTCTCAGAGTATGTGGGATTTCGGATATATATATATATATATATATATATATATATATATATATATATATATATATATATATATATATATATATATATATATATATATATATATATATATATATATATATATATATATATATATATATATATATATATATATATATATATATATATATATATATATATATATATATATATATATATATATATATATATATATATATATATACTGTATATATATATGAGAAGTGCTTCTAGAAGAAATTTATGAAAAAGATTCTGTCACCGCTCCGCCCCGATGTGCTTCAGACCGCCTGCGCAAAGGAAAATATACATGCGGAAATGATCCAGGGTTTCCGTGGATCATAATTACAATTCATGAATTTTGGGGGATTTTTTCATTAATTTTTATGGGATTTCGGGGGGGAAAAAGGATCTAAAAACAAGTAGAAATGTCATAAATTAAGTGTATTTATCTTTAATTTGAGTAGGTAAATGAGATGGTTTGCCAATGGAATGAGTATTTTTGCTCTTAAAATAAGAAAATTAGATAAAATGCACCTGAAATAAGACAATGCAATTGTTTTCTTATTGTAAGTGTAAATTGTCTTGTTCCATTGGCAAAATCTCTCTTTTACCTACTAAATCCAAGAACAAATACACTTATTTTAAGAAAAAACAACTTGGATTTCGATTTTTTCAACAGATACCGAACCAACCCGAAAACCGTGACCACAAAACTGCGAACCGAACCGTGGATTTTGTGAACCGTTCCACCCCTAATATATATATATATATATATTTTTGGAACGTTGCAAAGGTCTTGTCCTGGATTTCAATAACACTATTGGCTGGAAACTTCCCTGAGTGCCCTATAAAGCGTTAATAATGATTTCTCCCTTCTGCGCCTCCTTTCACGTGTCCCTCAGGTCCAAACAGTGGGTCCTTGTCCTCAATTGTGCTATATAAATATACTTGCCTTGCCCCGGCCGTTTACTCTCGAGGCCTATTTTGTGGCATCTCTTTCCTCACCTCTCTAATGAAGACCAGACTAACTGTTGGTCAACAACTCATTCTAACGACGGGGCTGTCCTGTACAGCTGCCTGAACCAAATTCACATTTATTACTGAAAATAGTCCAATAAAGCTGCTGTAAATGGATCACATTTCCAACATGAATGATCTTCATGTGAACATATTTAAATCTATTTCTTGTTTTAATGGTTCCCAAAAAAAGAAAATTAAAAACAATCAACTGGACTTTGTTTCTCTTCCATCCAGGAAGATTTTTCTATTCAAAATGTCAGAAATAGCGTTGAGTTCCAGGTTTTATCCAGCAGCCCAACAAAGCCTGGTTTTAGTTTAGAAAACATGCAAATAGAAACGGATGAACAGGTCCCCCCCCCCCCCTCTGGAATGGGGGTCGGTCGGCCTCTTTATTCGCCTGTAATGGACCCGTTCCAATCACCTGATTCTAAAAAGGTACAACATGTTTGTTTTGTTCACAAATAAGCTCGCTGTTAGATGCAGAATAAAATTTGACGTCAAAATGGGTTAAATGAATAAATGCTTCATTTAATTATTTGATGGAACATTTATTGAGACATTTATTCATTTAATTTTACATTAACTGGTTCATTTAATTAAACATTAAATGATTTAACGATGTATTAAATCAACTTTTGTATGTTTGTCTGTTTCATGCTACATTAATCAATCTAATGTCTCCTATAACCAGAGGCGGTGTGGACGGTCCCCACCAATAATTTCCACTTTTTTTCCCCTTTCCACTCATTTACTTTAGCCAAAGGTAGCAGAGGTTGGGTGCAGCTAACTGTGTTCAGCGTGTTTTGAGTTCGTGTTTTTTTTCCTCTCACGCTGCTCCCGTGTCCTGCCTCTCGGTGTGACATCATCGGATCTGTCACTTTGAGACATCAGATTTGCCGTCGCATTTCAATGAAGAACAAAGTAGCTACGTGATTGGAGGAGAGACACACAGCAGCATTCAGTGAATATTAACCAGCAGCTACTCCGATGAATGTTTGAGTAAAAGTTTGGAGACGGGTTGGTTAAAAAAATTAGAGATGCCACCAAAAAATCTGTTAGATGGAGCTTTTTCAGCTAAAAATGGCAACAGATTGTAAGTTTAAACAACTATTATAATGCAAGAAGCTTGAGAAAACAGTTTGTTCTTCTTTAATAGTTAAAAAAAGCTGAGCTTCCAGAGGACCATGACTCCCAGTTACAGGTTAAAATGTTTTCTTATTGATCAGACAGAATCAGGCTGCAGAGTTTCTACATATCTAGAAATTTTGTTATAGATCTTTTTAAATAGAGCAGAGAGAAAAGAAGGGAGAGCTGCATATTTAAAGGTGAAACAGATTTAGTGGCAGGGGTTGACGCTTAAGATTTTTACTTTCACATTTCATTTGCCCAGAAACAATTTTTACTTGCCCAGTATAATGTTTGATAAATATAGTTCCTAATATTCATTTTTGTATATATATCAATGAAACATGTTTTGTTTTTTTTATGTTTAGTGAATGGATGAGAATGGGTGGTAAAGAGAATCTCCGATGCTAAGTGGTTGGTGGATGAAATAGGTCGTGGGTGTGTTACTTACATTTTTTGCCTTCTTGTTGTTTTTTAGCCTGCCAAGTCAAAAAAAATGTGTCTGATTCGCGCCAATTCCCGGACAAAATTCACGTCATCGGGCAGGAAATCGCGCGGCTTTTTCAAATCACGCGAGAATGTGTACAAAACAAAAATGGCACCGACAACGCGTTTGGGTCGTTTTCTTCGAATGTAGGTGATTTTTGAGTGATTGTGCGAATAAAATGATACAGAAACAGGTACAATAGCGTTTTTTAGCTTGTTTGTCATTTTGGTAACTACATCAAAATTACCGCTAGTTGGACAAAAATCACGCCATCTGGTGGAAAATCACCCAGCTTTTTCAAATCACGTGAGAATGCTTACAAAAACAACAAAAATGGCGCCGGCAACGCTTCTGGGGCGTTTTCATCGAATGTCTGGGATTTTAAAGTAATTTTCAGTGATAATTTTTTTTTGCGATCATTGCACTTGCCTGGCGGGCAAACGCAATGAAATTTGTACTCTCCCAACAATAAAAACTACTTGCCCCGGGAGATCGGGCGATGGTTAACATCAAGCCCTTACTGGGAAATGCAGCATGCAATAAAATATATCTCCAAGTTTCCCAAAACTTTACAATAAAAAAATCTGCTATGCTATATTTAAATTGCAGCATATCCATATTTTTCTGGATGGATGGAACTGAAATTTTGCTTCTAGGGATGCATTATATCGAGTCAGTGGGTCACATGACTTGGAAGCTAATGTAGGGAGCAGCTGAGAGACGCTTGCCGACATCGGAGTCCCTAAGTCGGATCAACCGTTTGCTAGATCCCACTGACTCCGCGGAGCTAGAATATCCAACTTCACCGCCGTA
The DNA here is from genome assembly GCA_030533445.1 of Cyprinodon diabolis. Classification (NCBI taxonomy): domain Eukaryota; kingdom Metazoa; phylum Chordata; class Actinopteri; order Cyprinodontiformes; family Cyprinodontidae; genus Cyprinodon; species Cyprinodon diabolis. The sequence continues at coordinate 7,598,719 of CM060078.1, read as the reverse complement.
TAAAAATCAACAAAACCGGAGTGTACCGTCTGCTCCATTGTCGTCTGGTTCCATATTGCGAAGGAACGCAATGAATGAAAGCGTTCGGGTGGAATAGCTGTAGGTCCATCCGCCCCCACCCTTAGAGCGCCCCCACCAACTTTCACTCAGTTACACCCTTGCCTATAGCCCTCCATAGAGGATGGAGTTAATCTCCATCTAGAATCAAACTGAATGGGATTTTATTTGGCAAAGTGCACTTTGTTGTAAACTTTTAATTAAACTATTTGTTGTTTTAAACATTCCTACATTGCAGTTCAACCGTTACAGCTCTGCTTGTGTCCTCCCATACGCTCCACATAACGTTTCCACCACAGACCAGGAAAGGTGAGGAATTTCAAGCTTCCTTTAGAAATTCCAGGTCAAAGAATTTTCTGTTTTTTAAGACTCTGCCCATTCCTTCTCTCCACCTCACATAGCTCATTTAATTTCCTTTGCTCTTGCTTACCACAAACAGGAAAGTGGAGGAGAATAATCATGGTGATGAGAAATGCGGTTGCTAGGGTCACCCTGGCTGCAGCTGACCCCTCTAGAGGCGCAGCGGCTTTTTTGGAGACAGGAAACGTGACTTTAAACTTTGTGGCAGGTTTCCAGGCACAAGCTGGGGTTAAAAAAAGATGTGGTAAACAGAGCTGCCATTCCTTCTCTCTCGCACACAGACTTCCACACACACCAGGGTTCAAAATATCCCAGGGGCACTTCACCGAGACAAAACAAGCAGCCTGCAGAGCTAACTGCCTTATTAGCCGTGCCGCTCTGTGGAGCTACAACACCTTTAAAGGAGCCGAGCTTCAGACTGATGAGGCTGAAAAGATCCATCACAGCTATAAAGTGACCTTAAGCTCAATGGGAGCGCAGAGACAGAGCAGAGCACTGGTCCTCGCTCACAGCTGTCAGCAAGCAGTACCTAAAGCAAACAAGCCGCCCCATCCAGAGGAAGCATCGCGGCAGGCGGGGAAATCTCCTTTTAACAGCAATCCCTTGTTTCTTTGATTTGCCGTTCCAGAGGAGATGGATCAATCACCTGCAGCTCGCCTTCAGATACCAAACTGGTTCAATTGGCCTAACCAGCATCAGCATTTCATGGTTTAAAGCAAAGCTGGAAGATTGCTGCCAGGTGGCGCTGTTTTAATTGCAGATTCACCAAGTACAAATACTTCGTTACTGTACTTAAGTACACTTTTTAGGCATCTATACTTTACTCCATTACTTTTTTTTCTTCCTACTTCTGACTTCATTACATTTTCACACCAGTATCTCTACTTTCTATTCCTTACAATTTTAAAACAAACGTTACTCGTTACTCTTGGCTTCGGTTTAATGTTTCTAAATATTTATTTCCCGTCATGTGCTCCATCCAATGCAGATCATTGGCTCCGCCCACATCTAGTGAAAACTAGTGTGATTGGATGAGTCGTATAACGCAAACACTCATTGGTTAGCTAAAGGAAATCATCAGAAGCAAGCAGGTGTTCTTCAAACTGCTAACGTGAATTGTCTATGCCATGCTACGATGTGGGATTCAGAAAAAGATGTTGAAATGTCTGAAAGGTCGGACACAGGCGAGAGCGTATCGGGAGACGGAGACCAACAAGACCTCCCTCATCCTCAGAGAATTTTTAGAAAAAGTCGAAAAATTTAGCTTTTGGTTCATATAGCGGCATCTGGCTGTTTTTTTTTTAAAGGTTATTTTATACTTTTATATGGAAGAGGATTAGGGCCACTGGGAAAAAAAAAAAAGTTAATTGATTTTTTAAAATTTTATTTCAGTATAGTATGGACTTTTTTATTGTCAGAATTCAGTCAGAATTCTGAGATTAAAGTCAGAATTCTGAGGAAAAAAAAAATCAGAATTTTGACTTTTTTCCCATGTTAAACTTTAAAAATAAAATTTAAAAAATCAGTTAACTTTTTTTTTTTCAGTGGCCCTAATCCTCTTCCGTACTTTCATACTTAAAAGTAGTTTTTGGAGCACATACTTTTTCACTTTTACTTGAGTAAAGAGGTCAAGTTGATACTTCAGCTTCAGTGTTTTTAAACTGCAGTATCTGTACTTCTACTGAAGTAACAAACGTGTGAACTTTTAACACCAATGTTTAATTGCTTCTTTCAAAATTCACTACCAGCGTTTTAGTGCAATTAATGCCTTTGCAGGATTTCTTTCTATTTTCAATGGAAAGATACATTCGGAAGTTTTTTATAGGAATGTTTAAATGTTTGGCCAAGAGGTGCAAACACCCTGCAAACCTGGTGCTTATTACCCAGGGGGCATTAGGAGGGAAAAAGGCTACATTTTTAGAAAATATATCTTTCAAACCATAAATCTCTCCAATTGTCCACTTATGACTTTAGTGAGGGTTTGGTCCCATTATGAGGTGATGGTCGACTCCCCCTATTGGTCTGGAGCACTTCTGCTATTCAGAGCTAGTTTGCAGTTTTCCTTAACTTCCATATTTTTTTTTTTTTTTTTTTTTTTATACTTTCTGTATTTTCCCTGTGCATGTTTTTTGTGTTTGCATCGTTCTCGTATTTGCAGTCCATTTGCACTTTCCTTCTCTCCATCTTCTGTGATTGAATGATTGCTTTCTGTATTAGCCACCTTTTTCGTATTTGCGCGGCTAATTGTTCATGTTTGCAGCGTGTTTAGGCATCTGCAGTGGGTTTGCACCACTCAGTTACTGTAGTATTCATTTTATATAATGGGGACAAAAATATTATGATATACATTATATATTTATATAATCTGATGATGTATTTCAGGATCAGGTCAATTAAATGACTTCGATTTATTATTATTGATCTACTAAGCATCTGATGCGGATTTAGACGGTTTTGGGATTTTTGTTTTTTCGCAATTATTACGAAGACGTCACAAATTTTAAATGTTTTAAAGTCGTAGGGAAGCGGCCATTCAAACCGTTACATTTCCGAATTCTCCCGAGTGGTGCCCGACTTTACACGCATGAATAAAGTGAATGTGATTGGTCGATTATCAAGTGGGCGGGATTGTTGTGGTGGAAGCTTCGAAAGCAAGTTTGGTTGTGGCTGGTTTGTCGGAAGCATCTTGCTAACCAGTTAGCAGCTTAGTGCTAGCAGGTTCCCAATGGGAAATTCCATTGGGACCAAGTAGCACTGTTTAAAGTTGTAAAGAAAGAGAAGGGATTGGTGAGACAGGAGAAGAAGAAAAGGAGTAAAATATTAAAAAAAAAAAACGATGGCATTGCTTTTTCTCATCTTTTTTATACGAGGTCAGAACCCTAGAGGTCCTGGGAGAGAGGTGAGAGTTTACACAGAGGGGCTGAAGAGGATTCCCAGGCCAGAGAAACATGCCTGAACCATAGAGACACTGCGAGACACTCCATCTGATGGACAGCAGTGGTGCTTGTCCCCAAGGCAAAGGAGAAAAGCGAGAGTGAGGGCGGCGTGGAGTCGGGGCAGAGGAGGGGATTAAGTCATTTCGGGGGGGGGTTAAAAAGCAAACAACTAATGACAGAGGCAAGAACGAGTGTTTTAGGGGAAGTAAACATCACTAAACACACACTCTCCAATAGCACCAGTATAATACAGCATAAATACATGCTGCAGCGTTTCAGTCCACATCCAGACTCCTGCACAAACATCCTGCTGAGGACGGCTCCTTTCCAATCACAGCACCCAGAGGCCTGTCATCATCACTGCTGAGTAAGACATCAGCTTAGTGAGCTACGTGTGAAAATGTGTGTGTGTGTGGATTCTGATGCAATGTCTGCAAAGGTTGGCAAACCTCTGAGATCAGGATGCAGGGCTCTCCCTAATAAAGTCTGGGTTCAATTCAAATAATCCGATATCTGCCTGGGAGACAATTTAATGATGTTAAACAAACAGAGGTTAAAGGACGTTAATTATGTCCGTGTGGGGGGGCACCTTAACAGAGCCACCTTAAATGATAAAGACAGAATCATCGCTAACCTCACTTGGAGAGTCGATGGGTTATGATGAGAGTTCAGGCCAGACAGCGGAGGTCAAATTAGTTTCAGTTACATTTTCACCATGAGTCACTCACAGCTTTTAAGCAATACTGAATAATTGGTTGGCGACTGGAACAATGGCGGCTTTTAAACAGATCCGAACATGAAACATCAGATAAGACTGGGTGCCAGGTAACGCAACACAATATGGAAGCTACATTTTAGAAAACTGTGTAAAAAATATGATGAAATAAAATCTGAAAAAAACAAAATGCTACTCTCAAAACCATTTTTTCATTAAAACTTTTTCCAAATTTTCATTTCTGGATTAAAAATAGTATTTAAAATTAAACTAAAGAGTATTTCCTGACCCAACGATTCGATTATTTTCGATGCTCAAGAATACACCACAATTCGATTTGATTAATTGGTAAATTTTTTTATTTTCATTTTTTTTCTTTACACCTTACAGGCTAAACAAAGTTTCAAGTTTGAAATAAATCAATGAAAGCTGTTAATATCGTTATGCATTTTTTTTTTTTTTTTTAGAAACAACAGCAGTAGAAAAGTTGCATCAAAAAATACTGCAGAAAATCAGTGCAATGAGTGCAATGCAATACCTCGGCTCCAGACGCCCCGCCCCCTCCACAGACGCTCCGCTGCTCCTCTCCCAGATTGTAGCTGACCGCAGACAGCCCCGCAGACAGGAGGCCGGCTTGTTTTGTTTTTATGACCGAAATTGCGGAAAACAACTCGTGAAGTTTGACCCGCTAGAAGAGCGAGGTGCGCGAGAACGCAGGGACCCTTTTTCCACCTGGATCTCCGCTCTTTTTGACCCTCATGTCCCTCCGTCGTCGGACTAAACTCGCCCCCACTTCCTCTCCGCCTCGGCCGTATCTAGACCCACAGCGTGTAGCACAGACCACGCTTCAATACTGAGCATAAATCAAAAATGTCTGTGTGAAGCTTGCTGCAACACACTGCTGTAAGAGGATAACCAGGAAGCGAGGTAGGAGGGCAAAATACGTTTAGCGCCACCGCAGCACGGGAGGGAGAATTACGCCCAGGAGCAAATGGATAAAAATAGACAGGAGGAAAAAAAAAAAAAAAACATGAATCGATTCTCTTGCGGACGTATCGATGCATCGGATCGTCAGCTGTTGGATCGATGCATCGATACAAAACTATTATTATTTACACCCCTAGTGAACACATGCTCGTGTTCTCTAGTCCCTCTGGATGGCCAACTTGTTTCCAATTCAACAAATTTAGTCCATTTTTACTGATTTCAATTATTGAATTTACATCATAAACATGGATGTACGGATTTTCCTTTCTTGATACGCAAAAGTATAATGGCCAAGGGGTGAATGCATGTTGCAAATACAGAAATAAGAAACATTCCAAAAAAATACGCAAACACAAATGAGACTAACACACATGTAGTGGTATGATACTGCAAAGGAAAAATCATGCAATCAGCTTCATTCTACAGCTGGCTTTTGTTTTTTCAGCACATTTAGAGTATGTAGGGTGGAGTTAAGGTGTTTGCAGTGTGTTTGTACTTGCCGCTCTATTTTCTTGGATTGCAGTATTTCTCTTTTTCACCAAATTTTTTTGCATGCGTTTTGGTGTGAACTTTGTGTTTATTAATCATGTTTATTTGTTCGCATCACTTTTTGTACTTTCACATTCACGTGTTTGCACTTTGTTTGCCCATTTTGGCCAGCATGTAAAAGAGACAAAATGTGCAGCATGTTTATTTTCAGTTTGCATCCAATAAAAAGTAACAGAGTTTCAAAATGTTCTTGGTCTTTACCAATTTGTATCAAACTCAAAAAAGTGCATGACAGTTAATCCAGCTGGCTTTTTAAGGTCTAAAATATAGCTTTTAGTTTTCAAACAGTCAGTGGTTCCTAGAACTTCTAAAAGTAGAATGGGAGGCAGATCTTTTAGTTATCAGGCTCCTCTCCTGTGGAACCAACTACCAGTTTTAGTCCGTGAGGCAGACACTCTGTCTACTTTTAAGGCTAGGCTTAAAACTTTCCTTTTTGATAAAGCTTCTAGTTAGAGTGGCTCAGGTTATCCTGATCTACCTCTATAGTTCTGCTGCTATAGGCTTAGACTGCTGGAGGACGTAGGGACCCCTTTTTCATCATTCTGCTTCATTCTATCTCTATTCTCCCACTCTGCAGAATCTGTTAGTTCAATCTCTAACGTTCTGCTCTCTCTGCTTTTTCTCATAGTAGCTTCATCTGGTCTGTTCCTGTTTACCTGTGAAGCCATCGTGAAGGGAACACATTCAGTTATAGATGACAGAGTTGAGCTTTATTCTGCTGGGGGTTTCCATCTATTGAAATGGAGTTTTTTTCTTCTATCCACTGTCACTGCATGCATGCCCACAGTAAGGGATTGCAATAGAGTCAATGAGAAACTGCAAGAGAATATCTACGGTCCCCATGTTCACCCAGGAGGAGAGAATCCTGCAAAATCAATGACTGGATGCAATCAGCTGGTTTTCCTTAGATGGTCTGGTTGAAGTGTCTCTCTGAAGTGACCTGAGGTGACATGGGTTGGAAATTGGTGCTATAAAAAAACAAACTGAATTAACCTGGGTTGATTGTTTCAGGGGATGTCTATGCTGTTTATATTTAACATGGTGAAATACTGGAGTAAAACAAAAACCAGAGCTGCTAGAAGCTCTCCTTCCTATTAGTTCATAAGTCTGTCTCACTAACAACAGGCCAGACCTTGACTACAGTACATTATGCCATTAAAACAAGCCCTTTTTATAACTTAAGTAAAGCAAGATTGTTTTAAATGTCAGAATAATAGGAAACAGAACTTCCCAACCACAGAAAGTCTGGTTCTTCAGTCACAGTGACGGCTCTCCTGAGTGACTACTAGCCTCCCACAGTGGAGCATCATGGAGCATCATTTTCCTTCAGGGGATTAGAAATAATAAGTGTCTGCACTGCCGGCAGCAGCAGAACCGTTGAGTCATAAAAGTCCAGTAGATCTAGACACTCTAGGTCTGCCTGGATCTAAGGCAGCGCTTCTGGTTAATCTGATAACGGTCTGCCTGAAGCGTTGCTCTGTTCTCTTTTACGTTTCACCGTTCAAATCACTTTAAATCCCAACATCTGACCACTGAAGCTACCTGTGGAACTCAGGAAAACGGCTGAAAACACTTGGATGCAAAAAATAAAAAAAATAAAAAGGAAATGGAATCAGCCCAGATCCAATTAAATACATCGAGAAATAAAAAAACAGTTTTAATGACAGTTCCTGACTGAGAATTAGGAGCTAGCTCTGTTCAATCTGAAAATATGAAAGGAAGGAAGGAAGGAAGGAAGGAAGGAAGGAAGGAAGGAAGGAAGGAAAGAAAAAGAAAAGGAAAAAAGACAAAGAAATAAAAAAGGAGACATATGGAACAAGGAAGATGTTACTGTGGGATCCAAAAGGAGACACATAAGAACTTCATGGAAAAAGTGAACCACTTGTTCAGACCTGGAGAAATGGAGATTAAAAGAAAAAGTTTTCCAGAATGCAAAGAAACTGTGAAATAATTGAACATTTTTCCTCCAAAACTTGAAAACTGTGTCTTCCTGAGCTGCACAGCTAGAAACTGAAGTCTTGTCCGTCGTTCTTTGCATCTCAACCTCGTTAAAGCTGGACTGAAGTGATTTTAGGCTTAATTAATTCCCAGTTAAGCTCCAGATCAGAATTCAACCTTTCATCATCCTTCCAAAAAATAACTCAAATAAAGCTCTTCATCCTTGCAGATATTGCTTTTAAAATATACTGTAAATATTTTGCGCAAAGCAGTAATGTGACATTTTTTACATTTTAGATTATTGAACAAAAAGGAAAATCTTTTTTTTCTCTTTTCCAACGAGCGGAAAATGATTTTCTTTAATAAAAGTTTTGAATTTTACGAAAGAAAAACAATTGAATGATTAAAACAAATAACAAGACTCTTGTCAAAATATAAAAGTAATAAATCAAAGCAACTTCTGTATTTATAAATGCTGCTATCATTCTGGCAAAGGAGCCACCAAAGAGTCACATTTCTCTGGACTTTGACTGGACCGTTCTCGAACATAAAGGTTTTATCCCGCTGGATTCTAGAACAAAGTCTTCTTCACCCTAAATATTTCCGTCTGGCCTCAAAACTAACAACGCAACAAATTCTTACAAATAAACAGACTTTACACATAAACACATTTTTTTAAAAGACATTTCATTCTTTAAATCATCATTTTAAATGGATTTGTAATCATTTAATGTAAAATTTAATTATTCAAATGTTTGTTTCATATGTCAATGAGATACATATATATAAATAAATAAATGTTAAATGTATCAATCTTATTTATTGATCCTCTGTACACTCTGTGGTGTTACATCACAATGATGGTGAAAATAATCCTCCTTTAGGAGCCTCTGCTCTAACATGTCTCCCCATCAACCACGACCCAGCTTTACTGAGGGTACCTCTCACAACAGCATGATGCTGCCACCACCATGTTTCAGAATGAGCGTCTGATCTGAGCGGAGAAACTTCTCCCTCTGAATTCCTCCTTTCTTGCACTGAACTTATATAAATATGTGTTTATTTAGAGCTCTTGTCTACGGAAGAGGATTGTGGCCACGGAAAAAAAATAAGTTAACTGATTTTTACATTTTATTTCAGTATTATGAGAAAAAAAGTCAGAATTCTGACTTCTATCTCAGAATTCTGAGACAAAGTCAGAATTCTGAGATTAAAGTCAGAATTCTGACTTCTATCTCAGAATTCTGACTTCTATCTCAGAATTCTGAGACTAAAGTCAGAATTCTGAGACTAAAGTCAGAATTCTGAGACTAAAGTCAGAATTCTGAGATTAAAGTCAGAATTCTGAGATTAAAGTCAGAATTCTGAGATTAAAGTCAGAATTCTGAGATAGAAGTCAGAATTCTGAGATAGAAGTCAGAATTCTGAGATAGAAGTCAGAATTCTGACTTTAATCTCAGAATTCTGACTTTGTCTCAGAATTCTGAGATTAAAGTCAGAATTCTGAGACAAAGTCAGAATTCTGAGATTAAAGTCAGAATTCTGAGATTAAAGTCAGAATTCTGAGATTAAAGTTAGAGTTCTTGGTTTTTTCTCAAATTAAACTGAAATAATATTTTTTCATTTTTAAACTTTTTTATTTTTTCAGTGGCCCTGATCCTCTCCCTTACTTGTCACAATCAGTTTCCTTAAATATATTTTGAATCACTTTAATTCAAATCCGGGCAAGCAGAGGGGAACCCTCGGTGTGCGCCTCTGCCTTCTTTCATTCAGCTCACAGACACGCTGCTCTGCCACCTCCACGCAGGGGCGTGGATTACACAAAAACCCGATGTTTAGCAGAGAAACAAAGCAGATCTCCTCATCGAAACAAAACAAACCAAAAAAGTCAGAACTTAGAGGTGGGGGGGGGGGGGGTCCCTTTGATGTGTGGAGCTTCTCATCACAGACACATGATCCTAAATGTTCCCTGGAGAGTTTCTGCTCAGGAATCAGCCTGCGCTCCTCCGATCAGAGCCGCTGTCCAAACCGCAGCGCTTCCCTCCTCCAAACCACATTTAATTTCTTCTTTTTAGAGGACAAAGCCCCCCCCCCCTCATTCAGCCCTTTGTCCCCCTGTCAGCGCACCCATGCCCATGTGCCACTGATGAGAGGAAGCACATCAGTCCCCACTGGAACAAAGCGCACAGGCGCAACAGACTGCGCTCCGGACGCCTGATCCACGATCCAGCAGCAGGGAGGTTGGAGCCTCTACGTGTCAGGGTGCCAACTGTCTGCTGCAAACACATGGAAGTGGCAGAAAGAAAAGGAAAAGCTCCTACCTGGTTGGAACATACTTTGGAAATAGAAGATGACCAGAATAAAGGATCCCAAACAAGTGGCAAAAAGCATCCGGCATATCCTGCTCATCCTCATCAGCTCGCCCAGACTCTGCTTCATCAGGACGGACAGGCTGCAGGCTGCGGCTCGCTGCGTGGAGGGAGGGAGGGGGGTACCGGAGGGAAGATCCGGGGGCTCTGCGTGGTTCTGAGGATGAGGAGGATGATCCGCCGGTGAGTGGAGCCAAACGCATCCAGCGCGGAGCGTACCACAGCTGAGCAGCTGCGGGGTGGCTCCTCCCCCCCCCATCAGACACAATGAGCTCTACCACGTGTCCGCTGCTTCATGCAGACTTCAACCAAACTGACCTAAACACGTATTTTAATAAAGCCAAGAGAAACGGTCCATTTACCGCGGTCACCCAGCCAGCACGCGCTTCACGCGAACAGCAAGAGTTACGGTAGAATCGCCTGAGACTACCTTTCAAAATAAAAGCATCACTGTTCATATATTAGTGATGCTGAGATGAAGCCTCATTGAACCTTTTGGCCAAATCGCTTCAATGATCCCCCCCACAGTTCATGAAGCTTCAGGTGAACATGACGCCACCTACTGGTGGAGTGCAGAACTACAGTTAGTAATAAAATTTAGCAAAATTTTTTTTCTATTCAAGTTCCTTTGCAATTGTTCATGATTGGTGTGTATAATAAAATCTTTTCTTATTCAAGGTACCTTTTTATCTGCCATTTTAATGAAATAAGCTCAAGCAGGCAGTACAAGTGTTTGTGCAAATTGGGCAAAGATGATTAAAATCAAAGGTGTTTGTCATTTTATTCAAACATTAGTTTTTCCATGGTTTTTGGTTTTAATCGGGTTGGACGTTGTGTGTTCAACCAATCTTTTGGCTAAATGAGCCAATCTAATTTGGCAGTGTTTTTACCTAATCTATATTTCTACTAGAGCAAAGCAATGCAGATTAGTCACATTAGCCAAAATACTTAAGTAAAATTGCAACTTTCAAAAGCCTAAGGCAGGTCTTTAACCATCAAGCTCAGGAGTGAAAGAATGTCTTACAGCTGACTCCACCAACATTGGTGGCTATTGGTGACAGACAGCAATAATACTTAACATTAAAATTACATCTGTGTCTGGTGGCTTGCTCAGATTTTGATAATTAAATTGTTTGATCTAACTTAAACAGTTTTAACCAACTAGAGTGGTTTGTTTTTTCAACCAATCTATTCTTAGAATCTATCAAAACTCTGTCCAACTCTCCAACAAACTCCCACATCTTGACTGAACTCTGAGGCCGTTTAAATGCCCGTCAAAGTTCTTACGCCTCCTGAACCATTTCCCGAAGCGGTCACATGGTATCACGGTAGCAAGGCTATCGTGATACCCCCTCCATTACTATATATATTTTATGTTCTGCGTTTGTTTTTTGTTCTCTGCCTGTAAATATTGATTATATATATACAGTACAGACCAAAAGTTTGGAAACACCTTCTCATTCAAAGAGTTTTCTTTATTTATATTCTTTTTTTACTTGGCCTGATCTGGTTAGTCTGATTCATACTTTATAATGCAGTGCATAACATTAAATGGAAATTAAAAAATGTTTTAAGCTAGTTGTGTGAGAGATTTTAAAACTTAAAAGGTTAGTGACTAATAAATAGAAACAAGTCACAGCTAAGTCTAAACATTTTATTCTTGCCGATTCCAGGGGGGGAATGTAGGGCAGAGAAAGTAGGTAGAAGTAGAAAGCAAAGCCTTTTTGTTTCATCCAACAGTGACAGTAAATTCTATGAAAGAGTTTTTCCAATCTGTTGATTGTGGTGAAATTTATGGGCCATATTTTCACATACTGACAGAATTTTCCTAGGTTTGCAGTGTGGATAATTCAGGCCAGAGGAGCATGCTTACTAAAACATTTATTTTATAAATTAAGCTGTATTTATGCTCAGGTTTTCATCTATACCTAAGAGCAGGCCTCATTCATTTCCTAGTGGCACCTGGCCTTGCATGCTAGCAGAGGTGGGTTTGATACCCAAAACGTATCCCCAGGTGAGTCTTGCAAATTTAATAGGCAACTGAGGCAGAAATACAAAAATCCCAAATATTGAGAACCAAAAATAAGATTACATCAGGGAAAACTCACGTGGGAAGCCAGAGACAAGGGACACCAAAACAACAAACCAGCACCGATTGACTGCAGAGGTGGATTATATAACCAAGACAGGCTAATCAGCAGATTGGGAGCAGGTGTGGGCAGGACAACTAGAAGGAAGCCAAGGGAAAAGGAAAACAAGCACCAGGGGGCAGCAGAGAGTAACTAAAGAACTCAGCACTGGTAGAAATAAACTACAAAGAAACAGAACCTAAAAATAAACCCAAGCAGAGGGCAGAACCCTGAAAACATCAGATTTAATGTCTAAAATTCTACATTCAGACAGAAAGTGATGTACTGATTAATGAAACAAAAAAACTGACTACTAAGAAATAAACAAAAAAGAAAAGAATCAAATAAAATAAATAAAAAATATAAAAAATGTCAATAAAAAATTAAGAAAAAGAAAAAAAGTTATGTACTGAAATAAAAAAACTAACAAGATTGAAAAGTAACAAAAGTTTTTCCAAAATCTGATTTTTTTTTTTTGCATAATTGTATGAAAACTAACCCGTAGAAAAGGTAATGCATGGATCAAAAAATAAAATGAAATTCCAGTGACGACGATCTGTTTTCTCACCTGATCTTGATGAGTTCAAGGTATTTGTGCTGATTGGAGAAACCAGAAATTTTACGAATAGAAGTCATAAAAAATAAAGTATGAAACATAGCATCACAAAGATATAGCTTAATCCGGTGTAAAAAGTAGGTTAAAATACATTTACTATTAAAAGCACTTTTCTTTTTAACTGAGCTTCTCAGAAAGACACTGGACGCATGAAGCTCTTCTGGCTAAGAAACATCAACAGAATAAGCTGAAGAAGAACGTCAAGGTTTCCCTCCACTTCCTGACAGCCTGATCTCAGATTATTTAATGAGTAGGATGAATTAAAGCAACAACTATTACTTTTTATAATCTACAGATAGTTTGTAATAGTTCTAGACCCATTTCAGAGGGACCAGGTCCACCAATTTCAAAGGCAGAAGCATGTAGGATGCAGCTGGGACTCACCTTTATAAGCCAGCTGCTAAAATAACAATGGATTGTACTTATTGACTATAATTCCACACAAAACAAAAATAAATGCTGTTTATAAATGTATTTCATTGATGCATTTAGATTTTGTCTAGACCGTCGCACCATCTGCCCTACTCAGGTCTTATTATAGTTCCAGAAACATTCTTTTGTTTTTCTTATTTAACCTTCATTTAACCAGGAAAAAAAATCCCATGGAGATTAAAAACCTCTTTTTCAAGGGAGTCCTGGCCAAGGTTCAATTATCACAATCTGTTATAATAGCAATGATTTCAATTTGCAGTATTTAACTTTTTATGCTAAATTCACAGTTATTTCCTGGTTTCTGCCAATCAGTGAGGAAACATGTAGAAATTAAGAAAATTCACATTTTAACAGTTCTGTACAAAAACAAGAGACAGTAATGATGTGGTGCATTGTTTGGTGTTTCTGCCGTCATTCTGTTGAAAACGGTTTACAGTCACAGCAGCAACTCTAAACCATGTCTGAGTTTTGTTGATAACAAACTGAGCTGAGAATCCATAAAGGCTCCATTCACTTGGCTGCTCTGCAGCATTAATGTCTCTATTGATAGTTTTCAGATTGTTATTTGCTACACCACAGCGCTACATAACCAGAGGCGTAGCCAGAAATTTTTTAAGGGTGGCCAGGCAATAACCAATGCACACTGAGGGGTGGCCAAAAGTAGATGGAAGAAAAATGAATGAGCAAAACATCCGTATTTTCTAAATAAAGACTAACTATACTTTTCTTCAGCCTTTGCTAACAAATAGATGCATATATTTAAACATCCGTAATTTCTAGAGAAAAGGTATAGTGGATAAAACTCAGTTTTGAGTTCTGGAGCGTAAATCAATCATCATTTTCATTACTTACCTACTTGTATCAATAAACATTCTGCATAGAATTGATATTTAGAAGCATGGATCCTAAAGGGAAAAAAAGGAAGATAGTTGATGAGAAAAGAGGATTCAAAGAAGAATGGAGCGAATCAATTGGTTTCATCACCAATCAGGAAGGATCGCCTGCATGTTTGCTTTGGAATGAGAGGTTGTCAAATAATAAAAAGAGTCATTAGGAAAGGCGTTTCCAGGGAAGGCTAAATATGCAGCCCCCCATCAAGCTGGGAGGGAGAGAGAAAGTGTGATTGCAGAACTTCTGGATAAATTAGAGGAGAGCAAAGATAGATTTAAGAAGTAGATTGCATCTCCAAACTCCACAACTGCTGCTAGTTTGGTTACAAGCATAGAAAATCCTTCACAGACCCAACAAGTAGCGCTCTGATGCAGGGATGGGAACTTTCTTCCATTTCTTTCCCCAAATCCTCAAAATAAAAATAACACCAAAAAGGTGATTTCTTTATTGTGTTTCTATAATTTAATCAAATCAACAAAACCTAATAGATTAATATTGTAATGGAATTTAAACCTAAAGCACCAAATATCATACAGCAGAGTCACATTATATGACATTTGCTCCGGTGTAAACATTTAATTGTCAAGGCTCAGAGCAGAGGAGCCAGTTTTCGAAGCAGATAGAAAGTCGGATTTCTCAACAACATATATTAAGTAAACTGATTTGCAGAGAACAGCAAGCGTCTAAGGCAGTAACCTCTGCAGAAAGAGAAAAAAGGGTAAGTGACCAGATAAATCTGACAGAGGATGATTATGAACACACAAGTCACTAACCTGGTTTTAAAGTTCAGTCTGTGTCAGTGTTCCAGCTGGTCGCCTGTCAATAAAACACGGCAGGCGCTGCCCAGAGATTCTCAGACGCTAAAGTCCCGAAGGTCGGAGAACTGGCAGGAGATCAGAACCTAGCAGACGAAGGAAGGCAGGACAATCCAAAGGGCGAAGCCAAAGTCATCGTAGAGGAGGTGCTCAGAAGTCAGAGCCAGGAGATCAGAGATCCTAACAGGGACCCAAGGGAAATCCAGGACGGTGTCAGGAATCGGTTCCAGGTTCGGCCAACAGGCAGAATCCTGCAGGAGTCTGAGGACAAGTCAGGCAAACAGATCAGAACGGGAACAGGCAAGCTCAGAGGTCCAAAAGTAAAACGGGTCAGGATCAGGAAATCAGAAACAATTTCATATGCGAGAAGACTCTCACCAAGTGCTTAAATAATCTGGCACCGATGACTGGAAGAAGGCTGGTTAAATAGAGGCAGGCACAGTTGGAACAGATGAAGAGATGAGAAACTGGGAGCTAGACAGGTGAATTTAATGTAATCAGGCAAATCATCAGCCCCAAGATCACATTTAATCATAAATGCTTATTCTATATTTAAGCCCATATAGTCCTTTTTATAGTGGGCTAATAAACTTAGAGCCCATGTTGCCATACAAAGCTTATAGAGAGAGGACTTTTACTGTTTTGCGGCTGCAGACAGTATTTTTTTTTGTTGGTGCAGTATGGCTCAATGAACACTATGGGTTGCCGACCACTGATCTAGTGACTCAGTAGCACAGGATCAGGTGGGAACTGAACACTATTAAAGGGCAGTTGGCACTGATGGATGGACCTCATTGTAAAACTTTAACCTTGCAGTGAGATGAGAGCAGAGTTTTAGCAACACAATGCGCTGATAGAATTTTTAACTGGTGAAAAAAAAGAGAAACTTTCTGCACATTTTCCTCATATCAACCTTAAAAAAAAAGCAGGTCTGATGGTGAGAAACTGAACAGCAGACGAGCAGGAGAATAAATTAGAGTTTGTGGCAGAATGAGACTTAAATTGGCACAATCTTCAGCCTAAACACTGATTACCATCTGCAGTAGGAGGCAAACATTTAAATGGAGGGCTTGTTACTATGAGGGTCAAAGGGTGATTTTTTTATTTAAAAGCTGGTTTAAAATTTGTCTGGGCTACTTGGTTTACTGATGAATATTAAAGAGCTGATTCGCAAAGGAGGCACAACAAGGATATAATTAAAGAAAAACAAGTTGACTTTAAAGTATATATTTATTTGTTTAAATCAATAACTCTATTAAGCTCAGAACAGAACAACAGGTCTGTCCTGCCTCATGTGGAGACGTCAGGGCGGTAAACCGGCCTGCTGCTCTTACCGCCTTCTTGCATCAGAAAGCCAGTTGCCTTCAGCTGTTTCCTCTGCTTTGCTGGGTTTGTGTTGATGAGGCGAGAAACAAGCCGAACGGTCTGATTTACTGAAGCTGAAATGAGCCGAAGCTCAAACAAACATGAAACGTTGCTGAATAGATAGGTGGTGATTTGCGAGTTGCAGTTTGGTGAAACAGCTTTTAGCCACAAACCCTTAAAGGACAGTTAACCCCTCCCACATACAGCATTTGAAAAGGGCTCCGGTTGGAGTGAAATAATCTTAATCCTGCTGGTTTTCAGAACCCATCATGACAATGAAAAAACTAGATATACAGACAAAGCGCAAAGATTTCATTCAGCAAACCTCACATGCCAGATCAGGAGTCCTTACAAAGCCCTCCTAAGATCAGATGTAAAATAAGAGTACACTGTAAAAAATTGAAATCTAAATAAGTCATTTTTTCTTGCAATAAGTGCATTTTTTCTTGAATTGAGGAGGAAATTGAGTAACTTTGCCAATTGAACAAGACAATTACATTTAAAATAAGAAAAAAGAATTGCATTGTTTTATTTCAGGTACATATTTTCTAATTATCGTATTTTAAGACTAGAAATACTCATTGGCCAATTATCTTATTTACATACTCAAATTAAAGTAGATACACTTAATTTAAGACATTTTTTCTCATTTTTAGATGGTTTTTGCAGTGTAAATAAACATGGCAGACGAGAGGAAAGTATGGGGATACATCTCTATAGTTCTGCTGCTATAGGCTTAGACTGCTGGAGGACATAGGGACCCCCATTTCATCGTTCTGCTTCATTCTCTCTCTGTTCTCCCACTCTGCAGAATCTGTTCAATCTCTAACGTTCTGCTCTCTCTGCTTTTCCTCAGAGTAGCTTTGCCTCGTCTGTTTCTGTTTGGCTGTGACGTCATCCTGGAAAGAAACATCAGCTGTGCTGCTTCCATCAACACCCTTGTTTATAGATGTTGGAGCTTGGCCTGTTTTCCAGTGTAGTCCTGTTTCTCTGACCGTGACTGAGTGGATGTGCTCTCTTCGTCCTCTGGCTCGGAGCTCGTCTGCCTGGCTGTGTGTTTCCTGGACGGGGCCGCCTGTGGAGCTGGTTGACAGTTGCCTTTTGTATCTATGCTTCTTTTTCTATGTCTGCTTCCGTCTCCTTGAACCCCAGTGGGCCTCAGCAGATGGCCGCTCACACTGAGCCTGGTCCTGCTGGAAGTTTCTTCCTGTTCAAAGGGAGTTTTTCCTCTCCACTGTCGCTACAAGCATGCTTAGTGTGAGGGATTGCTGAAGAGTCAATGAGTCGATGCAATCAGCTGCTTTTCCTTAGATAGAAAAATACTGAATCAATCTGACTGGATGATCTGGTGAACTGTAAAGTGCCTTGAGATGACATGTGTTGTGAATTTGGCGCTATATAAATAAACTGAATTGAATTGAATTGAATTTTGGACTAATTTTAACAGAAAAAAAACCTTAAAGAAAGAAGTTTAAAAAACTAATCCAACATTTTATCTTACATGGAGGCACAAATATTTTGGCCTATGTAATAATTTTCCTAACATACTGGTAAAGATTCTCAGTCATCCAGGTCATAGTCACAAAAGTTAAAAATCAATCCACTGGACTTTGTTTCCAAGTTTAAAGAGATTTCAAGGCTTTGCTTTGGTCCGCTCTATAAAGCCTGGAACTCAAAGCTATTTCTGACATCTTGAAGTGAAAAAGCTTCCTTGATGGGAAACAAAACGGATTTTCCTAATATATAAAATAACTTTGTGATACATAAAACTCTTAATTTCGTCAAATCATATTTTTCACCCATGGAGGTCACCTTTTTTTTCACCTTTGCAATGCATGGTGGTTTTTTGATGCCTTTCAGTTTTCCTGGACTGACATTCACAGATTTGATTGTAATCATAATGTGTCTGGAGTAATTTTAGAAAATACAAACTTGAATTGCTGAATCAAAGTTTTCACCAGATATCCTTTGAAATACACGAATGTAGATTATGGTGTGGATGCACCATCATTTTCTCCAGCTGAATAAAGAACAAACTGAGGTAATAATCTTTGGTACAAAGTAGCAGAAATCCAGAGTTAGCTGTAAGCTTCAGCTACTACAGCTAAAAACAGGGGCGGATATAGGAAATCAGGGGCCCTAGGCAAAGACAGGCAGGGGGCCCTCTGAATTGAGAAGCACATCTAACAGATCCATTCTACAGATAGAGAAATGTTAATAAAATAGATTATCTGTTCTAGGTTGTGTCCCTCTCTTCTCATCCCTTTTCTTCTTGTTTTCCTCTCTATGTTTTGTACTCAGCTGACTTTTCATGCTGTCTCTAAAGGAATGAAAGATTTTTTCCAAGCACTAAGCTCACTTAGCTGATTGCTCCTTCCTGTGTTTCCAAAAAGGCCAAAGTAAATAACCCAGTCCTTCTTTTCACTGTAGACAAGCCATGATCTGCTTATCTGTTCTCCATTTTTCATTTGGATGAAATAATAGCTGCATGAATCATGACAGCAGACAAGATAGAGGAGAGCAGGAGGCGGGGTTACCAATCTACTTGCTCTGGAGAGCAGAGTTCGCTGCTTTTAGATGTTGTCTCCAAAGTCTCCAGTAGCAGAAAAAAGTCTCTAGATTTGGCGCTAGGAGCTTTTTAGAAATCAAAGTGCTAGAGGGGTCTGAAAAGTGGCTAAATATAGCGACTAAAGCGCTAAGTTGGCAACACTGCTCTTTGCATGGTTTGTTTTCAAATGGTTTGCTGCTGTCTGTTTGGACCTTTCTGAACATGTGCAGCAAATGGACTGATCCAATATGGTGGACACTGAAGGGGGGGGGCTGAGACACACTTAAAATTATCAGCGTTCTGATGGCATTTTAGCAAAAGGATTTTTATAAAAAACATAATTAATGTGCACAAATAAGGAATAGTTGTATTAACCATACATGTAAACAGAGTTTTATGGGGCCCCCAGGAACTTGGGGCCCTAGGCAAATGCCTACTATTGCTTAATGGTACCCCCCCCCGCCTAGAAACCACTGATTATGACTGAAATCATGATGGACTCAGACCTGAACCTTCAGAGGCTCATAAAGGCAGTTATAAGTCAGCCTCTTATCAGCAGAAGAAGATCTCCAGGATTAAAGGACCGATGTCCAGCAGGATCTAGAAAAAACTCATTCATGCATTTATCTTTAGTAGAATTCATCACTGCAACAGTGTCAGTCGATTATCACTCCACTGCAGAGCAACTGCAGAGCACCCTGAGTGATCACTCCAATCTATGTAGGAGGTAAAGTGTAAAAAAAAATCAGGGTATCAGTTACCTAAAACATTAAAGAGAAGATTTATGAAATTCTGCTTGGGGAAGCGACGCCAAGTCGACCGTGAAAAGAACATTTGTGGTGGGCGTTTGGATTAGATGCACAATTTTCTGGAATGATAAACGTACCTCCAAAGAAAAAAAGTTAAATTACAGCTAAATTATTGATATTATAGACATCAACAGAGAGTGTCCAAGAGCCACAGTCAGGCAAAACAACTCAATTGGTCATTTTATTCTGGAAAAATATGTGTCTTTGATTTAAAAGTATAAATATAGGATAGATGTAAGGCAAAGGCAAACAATGGTAAACACACAAATAAGTCTGAAAAGTATCCACTTCCCTTCGTATCACTTCTCTTCATCAAACTTGAATGTATCAGATCTTTTTAAATCAGATAAAGACACAAAAAAAAACTAAAGGCAGCTTTGCAAAGATGTGTTTATTAAAGGAAAAGTCCGGTCAGCAAAGAATAATCAATGGATCATTATTTATACCTAAAACTAATACGTTCACAATGATTTAATGAAATGAGCATTAATCAATAAAAAAAATTAAAAATAATAATTTTCGTTGCGATGACTGAGTCTGGGAGCGGCCATTTTTGCCCAAATATAGTAACCCCTCCCTCCTGCCATCTTCCAGCAGTGACGTCACTGTGCGGTAAGCCTAGCGCCATTCTCCTCGCTTTACAAGCTAAATCAATGGGAACTACTAGACACATCTGCAATCAACAACAATTATTGAAGATTTCCAGAGGACTTCACCATTGAAATTCACCAGAGCTATAGTGAAACTGACAATGCCCACGTGCATGGCAGCTGGATGCTGGAATACATCGGGTAAAAGTGAAATAAAGAGTTATTCCACCTTTCTGATTCCTGATCCTCCACGGACGGGTTGGTCGTTGGATCGCCAACTTGAAGAGGGAGGATTTGCCATCGAACTTCTGGCCAGAGAAAAAACCCGTAATATGTAGCCAACATTTGGAAGAAGAATGTTTTCAAGATGACTTGGATAATAGCGCGTTGTGACAAACACCAGATACAGCACTGGGACTTGATCAACAGCCGATACCGCACCGTGACAATGTCACTAACCAGTAGGTGGCAGTAGTGTTCTTTGACAAACATGGATGCCTCCAGTAAAGCACATTCACATGAAAATTACTCTGAATTAAAAACACTGATCATTTATTGAACAGGATGGAATCATTTCAGATTTAAAGAACTTTCAGAAGATTGAATTCTGAATATGAGCGGCCATGCTACCTTTTTAAATTAAGGGCAGATTCGCTTACTTTAAGAATTTATTGCCTCATTTTTAGATCAGGTTTTGCAGTGTGCAGCGTCAGTGACACAATGCCAGCAGATATTTACTGTCTCTATATGTTCAGGAGCAGAGAATCCTGCAAAGTTAATGACTGGATGCAATCAGCTGATATTCCTTAGAAAATTTTGATCTGATTAAATCGTCTGGGAGCGTCCATTTGGGCAAAAATGGCCGCTCCCAGACTCAGTGATTGTTACTCAGTGTTTTTATTTTTTTACTGATTAAAGGCACACTATGCAACATTTTTTAGTTAATTAATGTGTTCCATAACGTTTTGGATGATTAAATGAGTCATTTCAGGTCGAACAAAGATTTTCTCGGCCGCCCTGGTGGTCTGTAGGGGAAATACCATACTTGCAATTGCAGGAGCCCTCGGCCTGCACCCACAGGCTCAGAAGTATCGCGAGAGTCTGTCTTGCTGTACGGCGAGAACTGCTACACGCCCCCAGTGAAAGGCATGCTCGTTGCTAGCGCAGTGGCGATTTTTCTGCAGTTATCACCAGCGAGAAAACCGCGCCTGGCTTGACGGAGAAACCAGGAGAACAGCTGAGCATATTTACGACAGTGCACTTTTACTTTCACCCTCTGGGGGGAGCCTCGCTGGAAAATCAACACCGGTTGCATAGTATACCTTTAACACTAAATTCATTAAATCACTGCGAACGTATTAGTTTTAGGTATAAATAATGATTCATTGATTATTCCTTGCTAACTGGACTTCACCTTTAATTCCGACAGATAAAGACATAATGTGGCAGAAAAGCTTTAAGCTGGTTAAACTAAAAAGTTTTAAATTTGAAACCAAAAGTTTTAACGAGGATATAAGTGTAATTGTATACACTCTGTTGTTACTGAAGGTAATTTCAACATATTATATATCGCGTATCGCGATTATTGCCCAGCCCTAACTAAAGGTTGCCATGGGCACCTCTGGGCCACCTTCTAGCAACCCCCCTGTCTCCAATGTATTTCAAACAATAAGTCTAGATCCCCAACTGAATGAAAGTTGTTATTTTTTGCATTTTCGTTTTGTCTCCTGCCTGCAGCTCTCGCTGGATGCAGCGCTGTGCTTGTAGTCGCCCAGCTGCCAGAACAAATCCAACATGGATATTCTTTTATTTTTCTCTCCCATAACCAGACCGAAGCATTTGAAAACATAGAGATTTGACATCAAGAAGGTCCAGATGTAATCAGAGACGGCTTCAGACTTCAGAAATCTGCAGAATGGAAATCATCAACATGTCAACACGAAAGCACCAGCGTGACCAGAGGACCAATTAAAGCCAGAAACCAAACAGGCGTCCGCTTCTGGGGAGATGACAGCTTTTATTTATGCGCTGAAGGCTTGTCATCTGCTCCACCATCCACAACTGTCACAACTTAGCGGAGGTGATACACACTCAAAGAAAATAAGGGGTGAAAGTCACGTCTGTTGGATCCAAAGCTGGAGCAAAGTTGCTTGATGAGAGGAAGGACTTCTAAGCTGAAAGGCCTCAGATATGCTGGTCGTATGAGAAAGAAGAAGAGTTCACAGTCAGTCAGGATTCCTCCCTGGTGATTACATCAAGGCCGCCTTTCATGGCGGGATTTAGAGCAGAGATAAAGGCTGAGGAAGAGTATGGTTGAAGGAGGAAGAAATTACTCGCCCATTTGGCACCGCTTGATGGACAGTTAATGACATTTAAACCTTTCTAATTCTAAAATCCTCTCTGTCCCTAATAACAAATGGCAGCATCACATATTGTCAGCTCTAGGAGCTGAACTTACTGATTAGTAGCTGCATCTTGTTTTTGGCTCGGCTGTGAACTCAGCACCCTTCGCTTTATGTCTTTAAACCATAACAGAGCAGCTGGGCAGCCAGTCCTGTGTTGGTCTCAAATGCTTGATCCAGGAGTGGAACAGGATGGATTCTGTCACGCCAAATTCAAACCATTATATTGTTTCACAATCATAATCGTGTCTGTTGTGGGATTCAATGTGGGATTCAGAAAAAGATGTTGAAACGTCTGAAAGGTCGGACACAGGCGAGAGCATATCGGGAGATGGAGACCAACAAGACCTCCCTCATCCTTTGCCCTATCTCAAAGAACTTTGATACACTTGTGTATACAAAATGGCAAAATAAATCTGCCTAAGTCTAAGGTCTGGATGCTAATGTCTAAATGTTAATGTCCGAATGCTAAAGTCTGGATGCTAACGTCTGAATGATAACATCTGAATGTTATCATTTGGATGCTAACGTGAATGCAGACTTCTGAATGCTGATGTCTGAATGCTAACGTCTTGATGCTCGCGTCCGAATGCTAAAGTCTAGCTGCTAGCGTCTGAATGCTAATATCTGGATGCTAATGTCTGAATGCTAATGTCTGAATGCTAATGTCTGAATGCTAATGTCTGGATGCTAATGTGAGGATGCTAACTCCTGAATGCTAAAGTCTGAATGCTAAGGTCTGGTTGCTAGCGTCTGGATGCAAATGTCTGAATGCTAATGTCTGAATGTTAACATCTGAATGCTAATGTCTGGATGCTTATGTCAGGATGCTAACTCCTGAATGCTAAAGTCTGAATGCTAAGGTCTGGATGCTGGCGTCTGAATGTTAACATCTGAATGCTAATGTCTGGATGCTTATGTCAGGATGCTAACTCCTGAATGCTAAAGTCTGAATGCTAAGGTCTGGATGCTGGCGTCTGAATGTTAACATCTGAATGCTAATGTCTGGATGCTTATGTCAGGATGCTAACTCCTGAATGCTAAAGTCTGAATGCTAAGGTCTGGATGCTGGCGTCTGAATGCTAACGTCTGACTGCTAATGTCTGGATGCTAATGTCAGGATGCTAACTCCTGAATGCTAAAGTCTGAATGCTAAGATCTGGATGCTAACGTCTGAATGCTAATGTCTGGATGCTAATTTCTGAACGCTAATGTCTGAATGTTAACATCTGAATGCTAACATTTCCAGCTAATTGTGTGCTATTTTTGAGCTTAAGTTGTGTGAAGGTGAGAGTACAGTGAAGGAGATGATTGATGAACAATAAACCTCACTGGCCTTGGCCCTTGTGGATGGGTGGGCGGGGCTAGGGGTCAGTGAGGTCAGGTATAAACACTTTTCCCCTCAGCCCCAGGCATCCTGAGACCAGGGTCACACGGTGACTGAGACGGGAGAAATTCATTATTTAAACAGGTTAAGCAGTTGTCCTTCTCCACGTTTCAAACGTTTGCCCTTTAATCTCGTTTAATCTCCCAGATCGTCCCATTACCATAAAACTCATTAATATGATAATCATCAGAGTTTAGCTTCAGCAGAGACCACAGTCCTGCAATGATGGTGGTTAAATGTCCAGTCATGTGATCTTAGTGCAAAGACACTCCAGGCATTCACTTCAGTCAGTAATAATAAAACAATAGAATAAATAAGCATCCACAAACAGGAAGGGGTTAAAAATAAAGTTCCACTCTCAGAGCAGAACGAGCAGAAAATGAGGAGGTCCTCACAGTAATACATCAAACTTATATAAATAAGGTATTTGATTAACCATGAAAGGTTCTGTAAATGTTTACACATTTTCTGGAAAATATATCTGCTGTTATGTTGTTTCAGAAAATTCTAAAAAAAAAAAAAAAAAAAAAAAAACAGATTTAAAATGCTTATTAGCAGTTAATTTTCCTCTGAGGTAATACCAACAGATTTGGACAACATTTATTGTCATTTTGAACCATTTATTAAAATGCAACAATTGTATTTAATATCAGTAAATTTAAGTGTTATTTAAAATCCTCCTTCTCACATATAAAGCCTTAAAAGGCTTAAAAGCTCCATCTGATATCAGAGATCTGATTGTTCCTAACAGAGCACTTCGCTCTCAATCTGCAGGTTTACTAATGGTTCCTAGAATTTCTAAAATAGAATGGGAGGCAGATCTTTTAGTTATCAGGCTCCTCTCCTCTGAAGAGCTATCTCTATAGTTCTGCTGCTATAGGCTTAGACTGCTGGAGGACATAGGGACCCCTTTTTCATCATTCTGCTTCATTCTATCTCTATTCTCCCACTCTGCAGAATCTATTAGTTCAATCTCTAACGTTCTGCTCTCTCTGCTTTTTCTCATAGTAGCTTCATCTGGTCTGTTCCTGTTTGGCTGTGACTCCATCCTGGAGAGAAATATCAGCTGTGCTGCTGCCATCAACACCTTTGTTTCTAGATGTTGGAGCTTGGCCTGTTTTCCAATTTAGTCCTGTTTCTCTGACTGTGACTAACTGGATGTGCTCTCTTCATCCTCTGACATGGGAGCTGGCTCGGAGCTCGTCTGCCTGGCTGTGTGTTTCCTGGACGGGGCCGCCTGTAGAGCTGGTTGACAGTTGCCTTTTGTATCTATGCTTCTTTTTCTATGTCTGCTTCTGTCTCCTTGAACCCCAGTCGGCCTCAGCAGATGGCCGCTCACACTGAGCCTGGTTCTGCTGGAGGTTTCTTCCTGTTCAAAGAGAGTTCTTCCTCTCCACGGTCGCTACAAGCATGCTTAGTGTGAGGGATTGCTGAAGAGTCAATGAGTCGATGCAATCAGCTGGTTTTCCTTAGAAAACGTTGAATCAATCTGACTGGATGATCTGGTGACTGTGAAGTGCCTTGAGATGACATGTATTGTGAGTTGGCGCTATAGAAATAAACTTCTCAGACATTGCAGTCGGATATTAAGAAGTCAAGCTTTTATAATATAATGGCGCCATCTAGTGATACAAACTTTATATTAAATTTTTTTATGTCGAGAACTTTTTTTGTTTCATTTTCCCTTACACGTTACCTGTCGGCATAATGTCCCAAGGTCTAAAAACCTAATAAGATGATTTATTGGTCATTTAAAAAGTGGGAATCAAAAAACAAAACACGGATGAACAGGAAAAAAAGACATGGCGAGCATCTTCTACAATCTAGAACATGTATTCTCTCGTTTTAATGTAGCGTTTTCCTTACAGTGGGGTAAAAAAAAAGACATACAATTATTTGTTTTCTTCAACAGCTTCCCTCTAGGATAGGTTTTTTTATTTTTATATTTTTTTATTTTATCTAAACCAAAGCGTCTACGTCGTAATTTTCTAAAATCATATATTACCAGAAGTCCCTGAACGCAGCACGGCCCCCTGGTGGTGAGCAGCGGCAGCGCAGCCACGGCTCCGCGCAGGGACTGGTCGTTTCGCAGCCATTTTCTGTCCAACCAAACAGCCGTTTGAGGAAGGTAACCAACCAGGGCTTCATTGCAGGTTTGTCCCTGGCTCCGGCCAATGATTGCTAACCGATCGCTTGTTAGCTCGAATGGAATGTCCGTCACTGGCAGCCTGGTTCATTTGTTGTCTGACTGATTGAGAGCGGCTCATCGGGAACTCTCTGCCTGCTTAAACTTAAATAATTAGCGTTGATCGTTGCGGCCTGTTTCTGCGCTCAGCGCGACAAAGAGCAGGCCGAAGCAGCGCGGCTTCAGCTGGATGTAAAATAGGAGTTTACGGTGGAAACCATGTGCCTGAATAGTTTACCTTCCGGAGGTAAAAACTGGAGGAATCGCGCCGCTTCTTTTAACCCAGTAAAGCGGTGGAGTTCAGGGGGGATGAGGGTTAACTTTAGCTAAATACACCAGAATCCCCCAGCTAGGCTAACAGCTGCTAGGCTAACAGCTGCTAGCTCACACTCAGAACACAAACACCATCACAGCTTTTTAATTCTGTGACAAATTGAAAACTTTCTACGGAAGAGAATTAGGGCCACTAAAAAAAATGAACTACTTTTTAAATTTTTTTTCAGTATAATATGAAAAAAGTCAGAATTCTGACTTTAATCTCAGATTTGAGGATCTTAATGTAGATTGGCATCATTAAGGCAGAGATGTGGAGCACTCAGCTTCACTGACAAAGATGTGAGTAGTTTGGGAGGAACAGGAACACATTGGTGGAAAATTATGGAATTAGGAGACTGGTGATGCTATTTGATTAATGGAAGAGCAGAAGATGATTAAAACAAGAGAGATTGTCTCTAAAACAGACATGGCTACAGCTTGATGCTAACATGTTTGTTAGCTGTCAGAATTCTGAGATTGAAGTCAGGTTTCTGGGATTAAAGTCAGAATTCTGACCTTTTTTCTCATACTGAAATAAAATTTAAAAATCAGTTAACTTTTTTTAATTTTATTTTCCAGTGGCCCTAATCCTCTTCTGTACGTTTCAGATAAACTGAACTTTCCTTAGAAAATGCACTGCTAATCTTTGCTAAGCTAGCAAATCAAATTTTTTATTGGCGGTGCTTAATGTTTGGGAGTTTTATTAGAATAAATGTTTATTCTTTGAATTTAAAAAAACACCTCAACATGATCCTTTTTTTACGATGTGTTCCTGATTTTAATAAGAATCACTTGATAAACAAGCAGGTCTGGATTTTAAAACTTTTAAGGTAATTTTGAATTGATGCTTTGAACCCAATTATCTACATCTGCTCCTTAAAGTCCATTTAAAATAATAAAAGTAAAAATGAATTGTTTGAAGAAGCTTCCTTACAGGTTTATTTATCCTTTATGAATGTTTAAGATCAGTTTGCTGAAGGTTATATGATCTAATAGTAGATGATGGTGAGATGCTTCAACAATCTTCAGTTCATTAAGCTTCATGTCACCACCTACTGGTGGAGAGCAGAACTACAGTTAGTTATAGAATCAACTTATCTGAATTAAACCAGTGTGTATATTAAAATATTTTGTAAGGTTAAAAAAAAAAAATGATAATTTAAGGCTCACGGTTTTTCTGCCATTTAAATGTGCAGTAGATCTTTCCTGACACATTTTTACCATGTGGCTTAATGATCTCCCCGCAGCTGCTTAGCAAGCAGTGAAATAGAAGTTCTGGAAGTGAAACTAAAATAAATGGTCCAGCTAGAGGGAGAAATCAACGAATAACCCCAACCAATCACAAAAGACGTCCGTGGTCCACTATTGGTTCCTGACACGTCAATCATGGTCGTCTGCTTGTCCCCCCCCCCCTGTGCGCGTACCCTGATCCATGAACGAATCGTGCTGCTTCATTTTAGATGGTTGCACCGATTTAGTTCTGACGCGCAAACAAATAATCGATTGTTTCATTCTTACTTTAAACAACAAAACAGTATTTGCCATTAATTTGAGCAGGTAAATTAGATGATCTGCTGATGGAAGCAGTATTCTTACGATTAAAGTAAAACAGTTACTTGAAAAAGATGATTGATTAGTGATGGTCCGTTAAGGCCGATGCGTGGGTGCGTGCATGGAGCCCGTAGAGCTAAACACCGTATCGGTCAGCGTGTCGTTTCCAGGAAGTCATGTGACCAACCCAGGAATTGTTTCTAACTGACCGACTCATTAAACTGGGTTTAAAAGCATCTCTGTCAACATGATGCTTCTGCTAAAAAAGAAAGGCTCATCTTTTGCGGTTTATCGTTAAAATTATCCAGAATTTTGGAGCCTAAAACGAATAGGAACGTTTCAGCCGTTGAGTTTTTATTTTAATTTTCTCGTCGTATCATCTTTTTCCTCATTTTAAATTGACCTTTAGTTTATTTACTGTTTTTACTGCACTTATTGTGTTAAAATTATGATTTAAAATCCTCATCCTCAAGCATCCTCATACACGTTTTCCCCTAAATTCTGACATTATATGTTTACATTATTTATTGGCTGCATCTAAAAATATCAAAGATATTTTCGATTTCAACATAGATATGAAATAATAAAATATAACTTACAGTAATTTAAATGATATTGTATTTAGTCATCAAATCCATTAAGTTCAGTCTGTCCAATCAGCTGCCTGTAGTGTCTTTAAATGTCCAGCAGGTGTCAGTATTCTGTGAGACAGAATCAATGCAGTTTGGCTTTAAGATGCTTCATTACCTATCACTATTATTGAGTTTTATTTTTATATTTTAAATGTAAATTATTTTAATTCATTGGCAAGTTATGTTATTTACTGCTTTTGATTTTATTTTAAAACAATCTATTTCAGTTTTAATTAGATGCTGAAAAACATTTGGTTGCTGCAGGACTTTCAGGATTTTACACACAAAAAAGTTTTTTTAAGCCACACAGACAAGCTAATAATTAATTTCATTTATAAAAGATCAATGTGTGAAAGTAATCATATTGGATAAAAATTCTGTTTTTATTTTTAGATGGACGGAGACGGTTCAACCACAGACGCCTCCCAGCTGGGCATCACAGGAGAATACATGACTCCTGGTCATTACGTCCTCCAACCCCAGGATGGTACGGAGGAGGAAAACCAGACTTTTCATTCTCTAAGCTACTTAATCAAAGGCAGCTCATTTATTCTGGGTTTATTTTCTGCTTTTCAGATGATGGAGAGGAGAACATGAACGACCATGAAGACGGCGGCACTAAGGAGAACTACAGGGAGCAGGACATCTACCTCCCCATCGCCAACGTGGCTCGGATCATGAAGAACGCCGTTCCTCAGACTGGAAAGGTTGGTGAGGGAGGAGAGAAGAAGAAACCTGCTGATTGTTAGATTTAGATTCTAATAAAGGGAGAATATC
This sequence comes from Cyprinodon diabolis, assembly GCA_030533445.1. Lineage (NCBI taxonomy): Eukaryota > Metazoa > Chordata > Actinopteri > Cyprinodontiformes > Cyprinodontidae > Cyprinodon > Cyprinodon diabolis. The sequence goes on along the minus strand of CM060078.1, from coordinate 7,569,364 downwards.
TGGAAATACGGATCCCTCTATGGACCAAAACTAATTCTTTGTTTTTCTGCATTTATTCTAATATAAAGGAAACTGACAAAAAAAAAGCTTTAATTGTCTGTTTTTTTTATTTGAATGTTTTCTTCTATTTTATTAAGCTAAAATCTGTAGTCCAGCAAACATTATTTCTGTATTTTTAAACAAGTTTTTAAGAGTTCTAGCTGTTTTTATTTCTTTTTATCACTGTAATTCTTGCTGTTGTGTTGTTAGGTTTAGTCTCTCTAAGACAGCCGGGCGACCCGGTGGACGTTAAGTGGGGTAATAACTCAGAATGCATTAAATTCCACCGGTAAAATGTTTTCATTGGAAAGCTTAGATTAGATCCAAGCACCAAAATCATTTTATGGACACAGCGAGCACCAAAGCACGATTAAAACAGATATAGCTGCATGTCAAAATGTAAACAAACAAAGCAGCCACAGCTACATACCTTTGAAGGCGTTCAGAAGCCGTTTTATAAATCCAATCTTCAATTATTTATACTCCATTCGTCTATAAGGGTCCACAGATTAAACGTAATCCAGCATATTAGGTATAAAACTATTAAATGATTAGAAAATCACCCATAACGTCCGGTTGTTGACGTCAGAAAGGTTAGCTTGTCATAGCTAATGCTTAGCATCTTGCTAATATTTACTCCTAATACTTATTTCCTGGGTTGTTAGCCCGTGATGTTTGGTGTGATTCTTTACATCGTCTTCTTATCTACAAGACACAAGTGTCTGCATATTTTTATGACGGGATTTGAGCGAGATATAGTCCCCAAAATCTCACCTACGGTTCACTTCCTGTCTGCTAGTGATGCGCGATATGATTGACATTTTAATCTCTGTTGTTATTGGTTAAGACCATGTGGGATGTTGTGCTTTGTAGCCAGTGAAATAAGGTTTCAAATGTGTGGTTTATTTAAAGGGGTAACGGCTTGTGTTAGAGAGAAACACAGACACCAGCAGGCGGAGCCATTGAGCGCCACTCCAAGCTGACACCATAAGTTTTAAACCCCACAGTAGAGACTGACATTTTTTCGGGAATCCCACGGGTCACGGGATTCCTGTGGGATGGGAGTCAGTATTAGTAACGATCACGTGATTGGGACGGTACAGGATTAAACATTAACGGGAGCAAACCGATAACTAAAAAAAAACTAGGATCGATGCCAAAAAAATAAAAGTAAATAGAAAGAAAAAAAATCCAGTACTAGTTTTTTTCCTTGAAGCCTACACTATAATGCGAGTCAAAAAAACTACACGACCCAAAAACCAACAGTGCTTCCGCTCTGAGTTTTTCACCCGCGCTCAAAAACAACAAGAATGGGGCTCTGTTCGAAATCCTGGGCTGCATCCTCCAAGGACGCGGTCTACTTAGACTGGATCCTCCAAGGACGCGGTCTACCTAGACTGGATCCTCCAAGGACGCGGTCTACTTAGACTGGATCCTCCAAGGACGCGGTCTACCTAGACTGGATCCTCCAAGGACGCGGTCTACTTAGACTGGATCCTCCAAGGACGCGGTCTACTTAGACTGGATCCTTTGAAGTCCGTGAAAATAAGGAGACCGGAAGAGTTCTGAATGGGAGCGGGATGGGAGTGGGCGTAATTTCACCAGGAGTGGGACGGGACACAATTTTTTTCTGTGGGAGTGGGACGGGACAGGAGTGAAAATCCACTCCCGTGTCAGTCTCTACCCCACAGCTCTGGAACTGTTTTAGCTAGAGGTCTGTAATGTTCTGCATTTGTGGTCGACATGATGTAGAACACATTTAATACAACGAGACCCGCCTTTTCTGAAGAATGTCTTTATTACTGCTGTTCAAAAAAGACCTATCATTTCTGAGAATAAAAAAAAACAACTTTGAGTTATGTTTGAACTGATGCAGCTTGGTCTGTGTTTTACTCACCTGATTTTAATTCATATATTCAGAAACTAGAGGGTGTTAGCTTTCAATTAATGTATTGCACATTTAATTTTGGCTTACAGTTCCTAAGTTATTGTCTTTTCCATTTGGGTGTGCAAAATAGGCGAGGATTTCCCAAAATGAGGTGGATTATAAGAGGTTAGACAATTTTAAGATCTGTCAGGGGACAACAGATGAAAATTAGCCTTTTGGCTAATTCTGGTGCTTTAGCAGGAATGCTTTATTAATGTACGCTGTCCTTGACAAATAAATCTAAAATGAAGCTGTAATCGATCCCAATCAAGAAAAAACTGTCTGAAACTTTTCAGTGGTTATTAAGCAGGAAGAATTTTTAAACATTTTATTTAGCTGAAACTGCTATTAGCTTAATTAAAGAATTAAAACTCGGATTAAATAAACGTTCGAGCTGTTTTAGAGATTAATCTGATGCACTTTACATTTATTCAGTAAATGAATAACCCTAACCAACCCCATTGTTTTTTTTTCCGCCCACAGATCGCCAAAGACGCCAAAGAGTGTGTGCAGGAGTGTGTGAGCGAGTTCATCAGCTTCATCACGTCTGAAGCCAGCGAGCGCTGCCACCAAGAGAAGAGGAAGACCATCAACGGGGAGGACATCCTGTTCGCCATGTCCACACTGGGCTTCGACATGTACGTGGATCCGCTGAAGCTCTACCTGCAGAAGTTCAGAGAGGTGAGGATGCTTTCCCTGCTCGGATTTTAACTCCGCTCTACTGCAGCAGCTGCTCACCAATGTTTGACTGTTTCTCAGGCCATGAAGGGGGAGAAGGGGATGTCGGGGGTGAGCGTGGGGGACAGTCTGGGCGAAGAACTCACAGACGACAGCTTCAGTAAGTCGGCTCTTACAGGAAAACGGCTGAAAAGTTGGAATCTTTCCTCCCTCTAAAGTTTTGTTTTTTCTCTCTCAGCGAATCAGCTTCCAGCTGGAATCATCACAGCAGACGGCCAGCAGCAGAACGTCATGGTTTACACCACCTCATATCAACAGGTACAGGTCATGTAGAAAACTCTCCTACATCGTAAGCCGGAACAGGAATGCTGATTGAAGTGGGAACATGTTGCTTCATCTTCCACAATGGAGGTTATAAAAACAAAACCAGCCAGTAAGGTACCAAACAGGAAATACGGTTAGTGTAGAGTGGATGTAGATTTGACCAATCAGAGGCCTCCTGTCTGCGGTCACCTACAATTTTGGAGAGGTGCAGCGGGGGGGCGGGGCATATCTGCGTTAACTGCAACACACACGCAGATGACCTGGTTTCTGAGCATAAACCTGCAGAGTGGGAGAACAGAGATAGAATGAAGCAGAATGATGAAAAAGGGGTCTCTATGTCCTCCAGCAGTCTAAGCCTATAGCAGCAGAACTATAGAGATAGATCAGGATAACCTGAGCCACTCTAACTAGAAGCTTTATCAAAAAGGAAAGTTTTAAGCCTAGCCTTAAAAGTAGACAGGGTGTCTGCCTCACGGACTAAAACTGGTAGTTGGTTCCACAGGAGAGGAGCCTGATAACTAAAAGATCTGCCTCCCATTCTACTTTTAGAAATTCTAGGAACCACTAGTAAACCTGCAGATTGAGAGCGAAGTGCTCTGTTAGGAACATAAGGAACAATCAGATCTCTGATATCAGATGGAGCTTGGCCATTTAAGGCTTTATATGATTTAAATTCTATTCTAGATTTAACAGGAAGCCAATGAAGGGAAGCCAGGATTCTAGAAACCTGTTCAGACCAAATCCTTTTTTTCTAACACAATAAAACGGTGATATTGGTTAATTACAGGTCAGATGGTTTGTTGCTTCTTTATAAATTGGACTTTGTGGATGATGGCTCTAAATGAGCTCTGATCCTTTTCATCATCAAAGCTGCAGGGTTGAAGTTTTCTATAGAAACACGAGGATTTCCTGGATGTTTGACCCGGTTCATCCAGAATCACCGAAGTCCGTCTGAGATTCTGAAAATGTTCTGATTGTTCTAAACTTTCCATTTCAGATTCCCACTGTACAGCAGATCCAGTTCTCATGACGAGCAGCGACACCAAGCCCTGAGCTCTGGGGTTCACCTGATGACCTCTGACCTTTCCTCTGGGAACGGCTGTGGGTTAGATAGGAAGGGAAGCTTCCAGATGGTGTACAGAGAAATCACTACCTGTTTAGTGGAGTGTGTAGTTTGTAGTTGTGAGGTACCAAATGTTTTGGAGAACTTCCAAGTCAGCTGGGAAATACGAGGCTTTATTTTAATACCTGCGCCGCTCACATGATTAGTGTTTGTTGATTAATGTGTTTGAGTTGATGCTCTTTTTTAATGTATTTCAGTTTTTTTTTTTTTTTGGGGGGGGGGGGGGGTTAGAAAGGGTTTCTCTGTGGGAGGGATTTCTTTTCAGGCTTATTTTTGGACGCCTGTGTTCATTGTTACCGCCACATTAGATCAAGCAGCTCTTTTGTAAGTGAACACAGTTTTCCCCGTGTGCTTTAATGTTGTTGGAAACCTTTTGAATAAAAATTCAAAAGTGAATTTCAAGCCTCTTTTTTTTTTTCTTTTAAAAATCCTTAAAAACATTTGAAGTTCATACCTGCAGGTTTTATTCCTCGTAGGTTTTTAAACCTTACATTCAGCGGTGAACTTCCTCTTTTATAAAACCAAGGATTGTTTCACTAAATAGCCATCTTATGTTTTCTGAAAACAGTTATGAGGAAAGTAGCAGAGGGGCCAAGAACCAGGCCCTGCGGGGCCCCATGTGGCATCAGAACAGAGTTTAGTCCCGCCCTAAAAATATCCCCCAGGCTTTAATCCCATAGATCATATCACCGCAGCAGCAGCGTCTCAAACTCTGATCGCTATTTATTCACCAGATGCTGATTGCCCGAAAAAAAGTGAAGCCACCGTCCGCCATGTTGGTACTCCCCAATCCTACAGAGACAACCAGTAAAAATGCTTCCCTGTGCAGCATCTGGCTGCTAAAACCAGCAGTTTTCTGTCTGCAGGAAGACGTTCCTCAGGTAATTTCCCAGTCAGTGGATGAACTAAGCAATAGGTCCATCTATAGCCGATGGATCCTATAGCTCAGTCTGCAGACTAACATTAGTCTGGCTGGAAGACATTGACTGAGTTAGCCACTGACAGAAAGTAGAAGGATTGTTGTTTATATTACGACAGTCTAACTAGGGAGTACCAATATGGCGGCCGGTGTTTTCACTTCAAGTCTGTATTAGCAATGGGCAATCAGCAATCCAGTGAATAATTATGATCAGTGGTTTCAAGTTACTTAGAAACAGAAAAAGACAAAGGTACTAATGCTACACTGCCCTCTGCTGCTGCTTTAGTGAACTGCATGATTTAAACTGATGAGAGGGAAACTTTACAATTAAAGCTTAAAAACATGACTTTTTTAATTGCAAGCCTTGTCAGCTATGCTGATAATAATTATACACAAAACCAAGCAGTTTAATCATAATTTAAGGTGGAAAATTTCTAGCATCTCCACACATTTAGACTTTTGTTCCCAAATGGAAAAAAAAGACCTTAAAAATATTTTCAACCTCTGAGAAGCGTTCCAGTCGGTTTCTCTGCAGCCCAGTTATGGTCTGTTTATAGAGGACATTAAAAAACATGTTTTTTCTTTTAGCGTTGGTAAAACACATTTCTATTTCACATGGAGGGATTTATTTTGCATGTCTAGCTCGACGTCCCACACAGAATCCTCTGAAACGCTGTTTCTGTTTGCCAAACAGTAAGACTAATAAAATGTCATTTCTGCAATAAACGACTTTTTAGTTAGATTAGATTTTATGTTTCTGGCTGGATGTTTTCCATCCCACATTCTGCTATAAAATGATCAGGCTCTTCTTCCTTAGTCATAATAAAATGTTGTCTTTATTCTAAAACAACTCTGTCTCAGAAGGGTTGCATTTTACTGATCTTGCTGAGTGTAATTTTGTAGCAGATGGATGTTTTCTTGCCCTGCTTACCTCAGAACATCTGACTAAATTTGATCATTTACATCCTACAGCAAACTCACTTCTACGATGTCAAATTCCCCCAAAAGTGCTGAAATATAAGCGTTTGTAACCAAGGACTGCCACAGTTTGATACCTGCGACCCAAAATCCAGCTGCTGCATCATAACATGAGGCAAACCTCAGCATGCAGACCGTTGGCGTATCAAATCTGAGGCGTTCTGAGGTGGATGCTGCTCTATAATTAGGCAGGAACATTACTTGCAACATTTCTGTCAATCTCTCCTGTAAACGTTGCCAAATAAAAACAGAATTATGAAGAACATATCAGTAATCAAACATAATTATTATCTCAGTGGTTACCCATCAGTGTTGATGGAGGTCCTTAAATGTGATGTATCTGCTGATGACTTTCCTACTATGGCCTTGATTTTCTCCATGGATTCTTCAAACATCCATTTCAAAGCCTTGATAAAGGAACAGGGGACTAAAAATGAAGGATTTTGGGTAGATGTTCACCACGTGACCAGATAACAGACAAAATATGTAAGAAACCAAATCATGTGTTTGTAAGCTGCCTTTTGCACCCAGCATCCCTAAAAGGATTTAGCTGTGTAACAAAGCAGACCAGAAATGTAAGAAATGCAAAACTGGATGTTTCTTCTCCACTAGAGGGAGACAAAGAGCCAATAAACCATATTTTGGTTTGACTAACCTTTAGAAAAATAACTCGGTTACAAGGAACAGAAGAGGACGGATGGATGGATGATGTCACATGTCGTCATTCAGCCGCTGGTTTTTCTAGGTGGTGTCCTGAAGACAGCGTGGGCTACCTTAATAATCCTTTTGGGGAGAGCCTGGTCTGATTCGTAGAGACGGCATCCATCCCACTCTGGATGGAGCAGCTCTTCTTTCTAGGAATCTGGATGAATTCATTAGTCCTCCAAAACATAATGTCTGCCTCACGGACTAAAACTGGTAGTTGGTTCCACAGGAGAGGAGCCTGATAACTAAAAGATCTGCCTCCCATTCTACTTTTAGAAATTCTAGGAACCACTAGTAAACCTGCAGATTGAGAGCGAAGTGCTCTGTTAGGAACATAAGGAACAATCAGATCTCTGATATCAGATGGAGCTTGGCCATTTAAGGCTTTATATGTGAGAAGGAGGATTTTAAATTCTATTAATTTATGAGAATACACAGCTATATGCATATATATACATATACTTATATAAATATATATATATACATATACATGTATTCATATACATATATGTGTGTGTGTGTGTAGATTTGCAGGAGTCATCTGGGGGTCAGCTCCTTTGTCGTCGCTTCCTTTCTTCCTGTCATGTTTAAAAACTGAAAATTGTTGAGTTTGTCGCCTGTTTCATCTCTGGTGCTTTGGGTCAGGCTAGCATTCCAGAGAAGATCGATTCTTTATAATATGAAGTACCTCTAAAATGTCGTGTTTCCTCTGGGCAGTTCCACTTCCAGGGTTCCTGTTTGGAAGCGGCCTCCGTCAGGACGCCGCCCAGAAAGCCTCATTTCCTCCTATAGAACTCAGGGATGGGCTGTTAGACTTTTTCCCCAGGACGCTGCTGTTGGCCGTTTCCTGAGCCTCTCCCACTCTGTGAATAAACAGCAGACTTGGCTTCCACAGCCGTTCATTCAGGTGGACACAGGATAACCCAAAAATGCATTCACACACAGAACCCAACCTCCTCCCTTTCCTTTTTCTCCTTTTCCCAATTTGTCTGTCCACCCCCCCATCCTCTGACCTCATCCTCCACCTTTGTTATAGTAAGAATCTATAAATAAAAACAGACAATACAGGGCGGACATATTGTATAGCGCCATATAGATGAGCTCTTTTCATAACTTCTTCCCAGATCCAAGAGAGAAAAACCTTCATTTTGATTAATAGTATTGGAATGGGGGGGGATCTTAATATTGTTTTTTCTTTCTTCTTTCTGACATTTGATAGGCTCTACCTCTTGGATTAACCATGTCTGCCATTATGGTATCAACAATTTGTAAAGTAATAAAACTCCAGTTTTTCTCATTGTTTTACGTTAAAACCACAACTTTTAATGTGTTTTACTAGAGCAACAAAAAGTCCTTCATTACTGTCTAAAATATTTAGATTTCTTTTCAGTTTCATTTACTTTAATACCACAAAGAAAGAAAACCAAAAACAGGACAGCCATTTGAACCACCTGTACAAATGTAGCTGAATAAACCTGTTTTAGTTAATCTAAATGGAAACGAAGGCCTGATGCTACGTTCAGACCGTTAGCAGCAGAAGCAGCTAAAACTTGCATGAAGCATCACTTCTGATGCTTTTAGTTTAGTTCTGACGCGCGGCTGAAGCATCTTTGCTCCTCTAGCTGATGCGCGTTGGGCGGAGCTACCCTATCCTTTCTTTGCCTGGAACAATGGCGGATGAAATCGAGAGAGTGGATTGGCTTATTTTATTGGATAAACCAAGAGAATACCGTCGTTTTGGCGTGTCATCGCCATATCTGGATTCACCAGATAATTCACAGGTGTTCAGTTTTATCACTTCCAGCGCTACCGTCATCTCACCCGAACTCATTGCTGCAGCAACGCAATGTGGCGGCAGACCAAACCAGACGAAAGTGCGCATTCAGCGTCTGCTCTTGATAATGCAAGCGTAGAAGAAGAAATGTGCTGTTTACCTGTGCAAAGAAAGAAACAACGAAAGAAAAATGTCTGAGGACTTCAGTGTTGAGGAAGAGCATGAATTCTTTGCCGAGCTGAATGCGCACTTTCATCTGGTTTGGTCTGCCGCCGTTTCCGTAGAGTCGTGAACTCGCAGGCGCGCGCTTTTAGGAAATCCTATACACTACTGTTTATGCTCTAAAAACATTCTAAATGACTTCGTTTCGAGTAAATTATGGACGCTACCCACTCAGGACACTTGGAATACATTGGACGAGCAGTATGGAGGAATATTGACACGTTTTTTGTGGACTTTTATGGACCTTTCTGCCTCGGGCGCCATAGACCTCCATTATTCGAATGTCAGCAGACAGCAAGAAGCCTCCCAGATCTCCAGATGCATTTGAGATATCAAAAAAGTACTCCAGAGTGTTGTTCAGCATGGGGGTGAGTAGAAAATGAAGGCTAATCATGTTTTGGGTGTACTATTCCTTTAAGTCACTCATGCAATGATTTTACAGTTTAGTATAGATTTTATGTTTGATGACCAAAGTTTATCTTAAAGAATTTGGAATGAGGTAAAATTAGCCTTTAAACTTATTTAGAGCAACTTGAATAGAAAAATTACTTGGATAAAATCATATTCTAATTCGGTCCTTTGAGAAATCAATAACCATTTGAGTATTTCTTCTTATAATTATATGATTTTTCCTGAGAGAATAACTGGAATTAAAAGTTTATAAAAGCTATGTTAGCTAAAGGCTAACAGACATTAGGAACCTCGTTTTAAAGGGACTTTTTGCTTCTTTTTAGCAGTAAAATGTAAGGAATGGATCAGAAAACACCACAACATTGATGTCATGTTTTTTAAAACCATGTAACCAATGTAAAGCTAATAATAATAACATAGTATCTGATCTAGCCTGCTAATGCTTATCAGCTTGCTGTATAACTTTCAAAACATAGTAAACACAAAATGACTGATTAAAAGACCAAGTTGTTAACTTGAAACTATTTCCCTGTTACCTCATCCAAATTACCCAGGTTATCCTGATCTATCTCTATAGTTCTGCTGCTATAGGCTTAGACTGCTGGAGGACATAGGGACCCCTTTTCATCATTCTGCTTCATTCTATCTCTATTCTCCCACTCTGCAGAATCTGTTAGTTCAATCTCTAACGTTCTGCTCTCTCTGCTTTTTCTCATAGTAGCTTCATCTGGTCTGTTCCTGTTTGGCTGTGACTCCATCCTGGAGAGAAATATCAGCTGTGCTGCTGCCATCAACACCTTTGTTTCTAGATGTTGGAGCTTGGCCTGTTTTCCAGTGTAGTCCTGTTTCTCTGACTGTGACTAACTGGATGTGCTCTCTTCATCCTCTGACATGGGAGCTGGCTCGGAGCTCGTCTGCCTGGCTGTGTGTTTCCTGGACGGGGCCGCCTGTGGAGCTGGTTGACAGTTGCCTTTTGTATCTATGCTTCTTTTTCTATGTCTGCTTCTGTCTCCTTGAACCCCAGTGGGCCTCAGCAGATGGCCGCTCACACTGAGCCTGGTTCTGCTGGAGGTTTCTTCCTGTTCAAAGGGAGGTTTTCCTCTCCACTGTCGCTAAAAGTATGCCTGGTGTGAGGGATGCTAGTGATTAGCAGTGATGGGACTAACGGCGTTGAAAGTAACGACGTTACTAACGCTGTTATCTTGTTTTAGTAACGAGTAATCTAACTAATTACTTTGACTGTAACTATAACTCAGTTACCATTGCAGACACCCCGTTACTGCGCGTTACTCAGGTCGCACAATTAACCTTTTTTCATGATAGGACTCGTGCGCAGCTGCGTGAAGCTGACACCCCACCCACGTCAAAAAACTCTGCAAATAGACTGAATGGTTAGTGCAACGTTAGTGCAGATTTGTGCAGAAAAAAAAATTGTTTGTGCTACTTTTGTTTAAGAGATATTAAAGATTATTTTTTAGGTCATCCAGAGGTGCGCACCTTGTCATGAGAGAGGGGAGGATGAGAATGGCTGATGTATAGTGAGATTCCGTCTGTCAGTTGGGTAGGTGGGTGTTTCTGCTGGTGGGTGTTAACGTACAGCACACACAGAGAGATGGAGAGTGAGGAGGATCCAGCAGCAAACAGCGTTTTCCACATGGAAATACCGGTGTTACGTCGAGCTGCGTTTCCCCATCAGATACGGTTTCCTCTGCATCTCCGCACAGCGCAGGCGGCACGATTCACCGCGCAAGCGACAGGAAACGCGCATGCTCGCTAAAGGCGCGCAACAGTCGCCCTGTGCTCGCGCCACAGGAGAACTATGGAGAGCGTGAACGATCAAATGAAAGGGAGAAATCTGGATGGATGGATGGATGGATGGATGGATGGATGGATGGATGGATACTCTGCCTTTTCAACCTACTGTATTTTTTATTTTAAACATTATTTGATGGCCTTTGTGGCAGGGATGGAGATCCATATTTTATGTCACACGCAGAGTATAGATCTAGATAGATAGATGTTGCAGTATCTATAACAACCCAAACACACAGGATTTCAGAATTAGACATCCCCAGTTATTAATTTCACCAGATCTGAATGCCCTGTTAAAAACTTCACATGGCGTTCCCCCCTGATGTCATTTACGTTGAGTTGCAATCAATGCTAAACTCTCTGCAGGTTCTTGTCTTTGTCATCCGCACTATTCAGCTGGCTTTGAAACACACGGCGAGAAGGTGGGGGCTGGGTGGGGAGGGTTACGGGGGCGAGAAACGCAAAAGTAACGCAATAGTTACTTTTACTAGTAACTAGTTACTTTTATTGTGGAGTAACTCAGTTACTTTTTGGGAGAAGTAACTAGTAACTATAACTAATTACTTTTTCAAAGTAACGTGCCCAACACTGGTGATTAGCATTGCTGTAAGCTTATCCAGGAAGAGCATGTCTGACAAGTGTAAGACTGGATGCAGTCATCTGGTTTTCATAACGAGCGCCTTGAGATGAAGTGTGTTGTGAATTGGTTCTATAGAAATAAAGTGAAAATTGAACTGAAGTGTCTGATTCTAACATTTTAAACATTAAATCAGAATTAATCAGTGGTTAAGCAGCTATTTTTACAATTACTTTTTTTTTTTAACCCTTATTTGAGTAATTTCTTAGATGACTACTAAAACAATGTTAGAATGGCGCCACTATGGAGTTAAATATTTAGGTGGTCTATCCACCGCCGGCTTCCCATTGAATGACACTCAGCTGATCCCAGTACATCCCTTAAAATTCCCGTTCCATGGAAATGCGTAACTAAAGAAAATTTAAAGGGATCAGACGGCCTTTATTTACAATTAGTTTCTTCTCAACTAGTTTAGTTGAGAGCAAATAATCATTAAACTGTATTATATTTATCCTACTAACTGCCCCAGAAATCTCTGGTTCCTTCGATGAAACTGTAGCCGTAGGCTGCTAACTTTTCTCATTTTATGATAGTTAACCTTTATTTGACTAAACTTTCTTATATGTCAGAATGAAATCTTCCGGATAGTTTAGGTCCGAGGTTTTCAACAGGGGGTCCGTGACCCCTAGGAGGTCTACGGAGATACTGCATGGGGGTCGGTTGATTCGACTGTCTTTTTTTTTACATTCCCCCCCTGCAGTTTTTTTCCACTATTTGAATTAAATCCACATGAACATGAATTGAACAGACTGTAGTAAACAGATAAATGGAGGCAGAAGATGTCTTTCCGTCATCAATGCTCACATTCAGAGACACACAGGAGCTCTTTCAAGCTGGGCACCGTTTCATTCACAACACCTGTCCCATCAACCAGGAAGAAGAAATACTTTAATAATCCCAGGGAGGGATTACTTTAGTTACATTACTCCACCATCTGTAATAGAGTGACTATATATCAGTTTGGGGTCCATAGCCTGGAAAATGTTGCAGACTCTAGTAGAGGTCACTTTACATGGATTTAAACTGAGTTATCTCTGTTTCTGTTTTTTGGTGCAGTGATGATGAAATGGAAATCTTCCTGAGAGATTTCTTTCCTTTAAAAGCAGAGATCTAATCATGGAGCTTTACGGAGGACACTTTAGATCTGCAGAGCATCAACCTGCCGGTCTGTGGTGTCAGTCAGGGATGGATCCTTAGAGCAGCACCTCCTGATAAACTCCATCGCCTCACAAAGATATCTGTCAATTTACTCTGACCTCTGCTGTCACTCATTCCTCCGCGCCTCCTGGGGATGATACCTTCCTCTCATTCCTTACGTCTGGAGAACGACCCTCTCCACACACACCAGCACCATCCTTCATCCTCCCACTTATCCTACGTCACCTCCTTCCTTTCATAGTTTCAGAGTGTTTTGTGAACAGGAGAAAGGAGCAGTTTTCACTGCTGATGCAATAGAAAAATAAAACATTTGGATGGAGAAAAACAACCAAACTGCTCTAACCGCCCCGATGAGGTCTGCATACTTCGTGCAGCTCTGACTGGTACCAGGCTGCTGATAACAAGACGTGTTCTGTGTCCTATCATTACTCTCATGTCACGGCGTCTCCCACACATGATGCAGAGCAGAGAGGCAAACACACGGGAAGGCCTCTCGCCGATGAAAGACTTGCAGTTGACACGTTAAGCATCAGGCTATCAAATCTCTCCAGCTTAAGGAAAGCTGTTCTTTACAGGCTCCAGAAACACTAAAATAACACAAAACTGTTCACAACCAATGTTTGTTTTTTTACATTTTGGGGCACATCTCATATTCTATTAGAGTTTTGCATGACTGTCGAAGCACAATGATGCCTGGGCTTTAAGATTGAATTCATAAAAATCTAAAATACTGTTTGGATTATGGAATTATCCTGCACATAGTTTCTATTTAGATGTGCTTCAATAATATCAATTGTAATTAATCATCATTTTCAACAAACTTTATTTCTTTAACTTTACTTGATGTGGCATTTCAGTCTCTGCAGAAATGTTGCTCTTTTGGTCATCTAGGGAGATTAGCTCTAATTCACCTGCAGAGTTTGAAAGTCGTAGGGAAATCATATTTAAATGTCAAATCATTTTGGCTTAAACATGTATATAAATGTTGTCTTTATCAGACCATATTGTCCCCAAATTTAGAATATTTCTATTTAAAAAAATATCTTAAAATCTGTGTTTATTTTATTTTATGCAGTTATACGTCAGTCTGAACATCTAAATTCAAATATATCCAGGGTCATCTGTCAATCAAATTTTTTCATCGTAGCGTCATGATTCGTATGTCGCAGCTAATGTACGCAACGGTTGAGATAAGAATCTTGGCAGAGCAGTGGTGACCGTTACAGGTATACAGTTGGAGAGCAACGTGTTGGCAGTTTCTCAATTCACAAATACGCGACTCCAGACTCGTGTTCTCGCCAAGTCTGTTCTTGAGAAGAACCCAGGAAAGTCTGGACTCGGGGAGAACGGGAGCACGCAGAATAAATCTGGGTCAATTGGAACAGAAGCGTAATGATGACATCACCACATTCAAAGCTCGTCTGGAGCTGCATTTCACCTCCTGTTATTATTGTCTCCAGATGATAATAAATAATGACTTTTTTCATTTAGCGGGGGAATAATAATGAACACAGTCAGATAAATTCAATTCAATTCAGTTTATTTATATAGCGCCAAATTCACAACGCACGTCATCTCAAGGCACTTTACAGATCAACCAGATCATCCAGTCAGATTGATTCAAAATTTTCTATCTAAGGAAAACCAGCTGATTGCATCGACTCATTGACTCAAATACAATCCCTCACACTAAGCATGCTTGTAGCGACAGTGGAGAGGAAAAACTCCCTTTTAACAGGAAGAACCTCTAGCAGAACCAGGCTCAGTGACGTTAGCCCTGGCCGCTGCAGACGGGCTAAAGTTAACCCTGGCCGCTGCAGACGGGCTAAAGTTAACCCTGGCGACTGCAGACGGGCTAAAGTTAACCCTGGCCGCTGCAGACGGGCTAAAGTTAACCCTGGCCGCTGCAGACGGGCTAAAGTTAACCCTGGCGACTGCAGATGGGCTAACGTTAGCCCTGGCCGCTGCAGACGGGCTAACGTTAGCCCTGGCCGCTGCAGACGGGCTAAAGTTAACCCTGGCCGCTGTAGACGGGCTAAAGTTAACCCTGGCCGCTGCAGACGGGCTAACGTTAGCCCTGGCCGCTGCAGACGGGCTAAAGTTAACCCTGGCCGCTGCAGACGGGCTAAAGTTAACCCTGGCGACTGCAGACGGGCTAAAGTTAACCCTGGCCGCTGCAGACGGGCTAAAGTTAACCCTGGCGACTGCAGACGGGCTAACGTTAGCCCTGGCCGCTGCAGACGGGCTAACGTTAGCCCTGGCCGCTGCAGACGGGCTAACATTAGCCCTGGCCGCTGCAGACGGGCTAAAGTTAACCCTGGCGACTGCAGACAGGCTAACGTTAGCCCTGGCCGCTGCAGACGGGCTAACGTTAGCCCTGGCCGCTGCAGACGGGCTAACGTTAGCCCTGGCCGCTGCAGACGGGCTAACGTTAGCCCTGGCCGCTGCAGACGGGCTAAAGTTAACCCTGGCGGCTGTTACCCTCAGAGCACCGCTGGTCGGTCATCGTGGTCCTCTGAACTTCAGAATTTTTTTTTTTATTACGCATTAAATCGGTAAATGTTCCATATAGTGACGCCCAAAAGTATAATGTTCTCGCCTCAAAATATCTTAAAATGTACTTTTATTGAACAACAGCAACGGAAAAGAGAACTTCTAACTTAATACTCTGAGCTCTGTGAGCGCTCCAATGAAAGGAGACTCATCCACGACCTCCGACACTAAACTCTCCTCCTCTTGCATGTTTCCTCTGTCCATAGCGTTCCTTGACAGCGTCGTTTCTAAGTCACCAATTTAGTGCTACTTGGTCCCAATGGAATTTTCCATTGGCACAATGTATGCCCGAATTTACTGGAAGAAAAAGGCTGAGTGACCGAAAAGTTAATGGGAGCTTAAATAACTGCAGCTCCTCTCCTAATGAAGAGTAATAGAAGAAAGATGTAAAGCGTTCATTGTGTCCCAGAGCTTAACTACAGAGATAGCTGTACTCTAACTACAAGCTTTATCAAAGATTTTAATCCTGGTCTTTAGAGCAGACAGAGTGAATGTGTCTCTGACAAACACTCCACAGGAGAGAAGCCTGATAACTTTAAGATCTGCCTCCCAATCTACTTTTAGAAACTCTAATAAGCCTGCAGGCAGGGAGTGAAGGACTCCCTTAGGAACACAAGGAACAATCAGGACTACGTAAATTATAACTGGTTTGATATCTAAGGAGGGTTTTGTCAGTTCTGGAATTATAATTTAAGCAGTAAATAGACGCCAAAGGTGGAGAAACGTAACTTGACTTTTTGAGCCTGTGCTGCAGAATCAGTGATCTGTAACATCATTAGACCTTCTGATGGTAAAGAAAGAGAGTAAATTACTTGAAATAAATGAAATAAAAAAGTCTTTTGTAGATGATTCTGGGACAGAATAACTACTACTGATAATATTATTATACTGCCCCCTAAATGCACCAGGGAACGTTATCACAGATCCTTCCTCCCAGCAGCTGGAAGACTCTAGAACCACCACTGTTCCCAACAACCTCAAGCAGTTCTTCCATTCAGGCTGATTTTGGACAGTTTCTACCTTAGTCAGTTAAATAACCTGCTGCTGTCATTCTGCACATCTCTGATGTTGCTGCTATTTTCAAATATCCATTACTGGAAAAATGTCCATAGCTGCATATTGGTTATTTATTCTCCAGGAACACAGCATTTTTATTGTAAAGACTGTGCAGTACAGTGTTTTATTTTATTCTATTTTTTTTTACTCTGACACTTATTTTGTTATTTTTTATGTACTTTTTAAGGTCCACATTTGTGTGACTACTTTTGCTGTAATGCTGCTGTAACAACAGAATTTCCCCGATAATATAAAGGGATTTTCTATTCTATTCTATTCTATTCTATTCTATTCTATTCTATTCTATTCTATTCTATTCTATAAAAGAGGTGTTTACTCCTGAAATTGTGCTGAAAGCCTTGGAAATGTGTGAAATGTTTAGAGAAAAGCTTGTTTTAACAGTACGTCCCAAAAAATACCAACTTATTTTAACCCTTTATAGAGCAAGTTACTGTTTTAGATCGTTTGCAATTCCCTTGCAAATGTGAGGTCTAGAAGCACAAGATCTATATCCAGCCATCCAGCTAAGCTAATGCTACGTGGCTGTACATGTCACTTTGGGATTTCACAAATAAGATGAACCCTTGGATGATATATAATCTACTATATATTAGTTGGGGGGAAAAAAGTTACAAGTTCAGAAAAAAGGGTAAGTGAAAAAGTTAAAAACGATTTGAAAAGTGAATTAAAAAACTAAGCTAAGAGAAAAAGTACAAAATAAACCTGTGATTGTTTCACTGAGTGTTTTTCATGACTTTCTTATCAAAGCACCTTTTTAACATTTTAGGGCAAGTGGTCCTAAAATGTTTAATTCATTTAAATTCAATTCAGTTCAATTCTATAGCTGCAATTCACATCATATCATCTCAGGTGATTTTACAGAAATAATTCAACCAGATCAGCCAGTCAGATTGATTCAAAGTTTGATTGAATCGACTCATTGCCTCTTCAGCAATCCCTCACACTAAAGGCTGATTTATATTCAGAAACCAGGTTGTCTGCGTGTGTCGCAGTTAACGCAGATATGCTCCTCGCCTTAGGAGGCCTCTGATTGGTCAATTCTACGTCCGGTCCACACTATGCATATTTGCTGTTTGGTTCCTTACTGTCTTGTTCTGTTTGTCTGACCGCCATTATGGAAAACGTCTGGTGAAGATGGACCAGGTAGAAGAGCGAGGTGCGTGAGAACGCTGGGACCCTTTTTCCACCCGGATCCCCGCTCTTATTTGGCCCTCATGTCCCTCCGTTCTCGCACAAACTTGCCCCCACTTCTTCCCCGCCTCTGCCGTATCTAGACCCACAGCTAGTTCCTGATTGGAATATCAAAGAGGAGACCATGCTTCAATATTGGGCATGAATCAAAAATATCTGTAACAAGCTCACTGAGACACACTGCTGGGAGGATAACCAGCCCTTAAGCATGCTTGTAGTGACAGTGGAGAGGAAAAACTCCCTTTTAACAGGAAGGAACCTCCAGCAGAACCAGACGCAGCGATCGGTCGAGGCCAACCGGGGTTCAAAATATACATAATATACAAACTTTATAAGGTCTTGTCCTCCTGTAACACTCTTTGCTTAAAACTGTGATTTTCAAGTGTTTCACTTAGTGTCCTATAAAGGCTAACTGTGTTTGGACACTAAGGAGGAGATTTTAGCATCTACAGAATTACCTCATTACTCTCAGTGAGTGTGTGGAAAATGTTTGCACAAAACCATGAGAAGGATTAGCTCCTTATCTCCCTAGAAGATGTTTTCCAAATGTGTCTGTGGTTGGTCGAAGGAGCCGTGAGGAGCATTGAAGTGGGAGGTTTAAGGCTGATGGAGAGGAGGGGATGAGGAGATGGGTTCCTATGTGAGGTGCAAAGGAGTATTTGTGTGTAGGGGAGTAAAGAAAGTGTTTAAAGGAGAGCCAGAAGGAGACGGGGTGTTAAGGAGGGGTACAGGGAGGAATGTTCTCCTGCATTGCTGGCATTCCTGCCCCATTGTGACATGCTAATTAAGCCTGGGCTGTAACGGATGCCGCATTGTGGAGCTATGAGGAGGAGCAGAAAGTGCCGAGTTCACAGATGAGAAATATCAAACGGCCAACATGCGAGGAAACGACTCCGTTCTCTTTAAACACAGATTTACTGAAGCTGAGCTGCTCTGAAGGGTTGCATAGAAAATCCCTGCTGCTGACAGGATGGAGATCTGTGCATGGAAAAATTATATTCATTACAGTAGTACATAGTATTGCACTTCTTTAAAATAGTAGTTATCAGATTTATAAACATGTTTGTTAATAGAAGGAGCCACTGAGGAAAATAGAGCTAAACCTCACAGACAGGTTAAAAAAAAAACACTTCACTCAGAGGAAACAAAGCAAACCATACGGAAAACAATAAACTGTTTAACGTTCCCGTCACTCAGTGGAAGAAGTTTGATACCTAATTCTATAAACTTGATTAAATTTGTACCTCTGTAAAAATAGGAATTAATGGAATTAGTAGAAACACAGTGAAATAATTGGTTTAACTTAAACAAGATCTAAGAAGAAAAAAATATCAGATATTATTTAAATTATAATTAGCAATGAGATATAACATCATAATGTCGATATCTTATAACAGCGGTAACCAATTAAAAATCGGCGGGATGTGCATGAAGAAAATCAACCAGTAAAGGTCCGGAGACATTTTTAATTATAATCCGTTACTTTAAACAGAATTTAACATTGAAACAAAATGAGTTTTTTTGCACCCATCTTATACATTGAATTTTTAAATAAAAAATATAAAAAGAAAATTTTTCCATTTTAAAATCTGAAGTGTTTTTTAAGTAGAGAACAACAATCATTCAGTTTGGTTTATAGATAATTTCCTGATTCCCATATTTTCAACATGCGGTAATTTATAAATGTTTTAAATCAGGTTGGGTCCGTATTGGGACTGTTATCCGTTAATCCGTGACCTCTGCTTTATAACGATCACTTTATAAATAATGGTTAGGACTTTTTTAGTTCATAATTATAACCTTATATCTAATAATAATTAATTTCTATTCAGTTTATTTCTATAGCTCCAATTCACATCATGTCATCTCAGGTCACTTTCCAGTTCACCAGATAATCCAGTCAGATTGATTTAAAGGAAAAGCAGCTGATTGCATCGACTCATTGACTCAAATACAATCCCTCACACTAAGCATGCTTGTAGCGACAGTGGAGAGGAAAAACTCCCTTTGAACAGGAAGAAACCTCCAGCAGAACCAGGCTCAGTGTGAGCGGCCATCTGCTGAGGCCCACTGGGGTTCAAGGAGACAGAAGCAGACATAGAAAAAGAAGCATAGATACAAAAGGCAACTGTACAACAATATATATTTATATCTAATAATTAATGCTTATGTCTAATAATTATGACTTTGAACCTCATAAATGCAGACTTTATGGCTAATAATAATGACTTCATATCTCATAACTATGACTTTGAAAATCCAGTTTTAAATTCAAAGTGGTGGGAATGAGCTTCAGTACCAACTTAACGGAGAGAAAATAATATTTAATCTCCGTCATTCACCGATTATAAAAAAGCTAGAGGTTAAGAAGTTTACCTGGCAAAGCAGCCAGAAGGAGACAAAAGAGAAGAGGGAAAAAGATAATGTGAAAGACATTGGTGTGTTCCTGAAACCCGGTTTTTTCTTGGTCTACGATGAAGCACTAAGATATTTATAGTTTTAAAGATGTAATCTAAAAAAAGTGCATCCTTTTTGTAATTTTGCAGATAAAGTCCCAGAGCTGCAGAATCTAGAGGTCTAAAGCTGAGATCAAAGCGAGCGAGGAGCATCCTGCATGTTCAGCGATGTGTCATTTTCTGGTGCCTCAGTGACACATCCTTCCTATTCCTCCGTTTCTCTCTGATCAGCTACAGACAGCAGACCTGGTCGGGTCCTGGTCCACCATCTGGAAGCCATGGAGGGAAGAAGGTTTGCTGACTTTGGAATGAAACGATGTCTGTGCACAGAGGAAACCTTCCAGCCATTAACTGAAATCACAACGTGTGCATTTCTGAGCCACGTTCTATATATGTATTGATTTAAAAAAAATAAAATAGTGAGATTTAAAGTATATTGACTTTTAAATAAGTTATGCAACTGAAGAAGTTGAAAGGTTCAGTGGAGCTCTGTTTAGGAGAACAGTCAAACAAGAAGCTTTTCGGATCCAATCTTGATACTGAGAGGAGGATCCAAACCCTCCACATCAATCCAAGCTTTTTGTTTCAGACTAATCAGCAAAAATGGAAACAATCAATGTTTTCCACTGACTGGAAACTGAGGATAAGTATCAATTCTTTATAATCAAATCACAAAGAAAGACAGAAATCTGAAACTTTAAATTCTTTTTTCAAGTCTTGTTTTAAATATGTTATTATATAAATAGTAGACTGTGTGTTTTTTTTTTTAAATCTCTATTTATCTCAATACATGTCGAAACTAAACCTTTCAGTTTATTTCTATAGCTCCAATTCACATCATGTCATCTCAGGTCACTTTCCAGTTCACCAGATAATCCAGTCAGATTGATTTAAAGGAAAAGCAGCTGATTGCATCGACTCATTGACTCAAATACAATCCCTCACACTAAGCATGCTTGTAGCGACAGTGGAGAGGAAAAACTCCCTTTGAACAGGAAGAAACCTCCAGCAGAACCAGGCTCAGTGTGAGCGGCCATCTGCTGAGGCCCACTGGGGTTCAAGGAGACAGAAGCAGACATAGAAAAAGAAGCATAGATACAAAAGGCAACTGTACAACAATATATATTTATATCTAATAATTAATGCTTATGTCTAATAATTATGACTTTGAACCTCATAAATGCAGACTTTATGGCTAATAATAATGACTTCATATCTCATAACTATGACTTTGAAAATCCAGTTTTAAATTCAAAGTGGTGGGAATGAGCTTCAGTACCAACTTAACGGAGAGAAAATAATATTTAATCTCCGTCATTCACCGATTATAAAAAAGCTAGAGGTTAAGAAGTTTACCTGGCAAAGCAGCCAGAAGGAGACAAAAGAGAAGAGGGAAAAAGATAATGTGAAAGACATTGGTGTGTTCCTGAAACCCGGTTTTTTCTTGGTCTACGATGAAGCACTAAGATATTTATAGTTTTAAAGATGTAATCTAAAAAAAGTGCATCCTTTTTGTAATTTTGCAGATAAAGTCCCAGAGCTGCAGAATCTAGAGGTCTAAAGCTGAGATCAAAGCGAGCGAGGAGCATCCTGCATGTTCAGCGATGTGTCATTTTCTGGTGCCTCAGTGACACATCCTTCCTATTCCTCCGTTTCTCTCTGATCAGCTACAGACAGCAGACCTGGTCGGGTCCTGGTCCACCATCTGGAAGCCATGGAGGGAAGAAGGTTTGCTGACTTTGGAATGAAACGATGTCTGTGCACAGAGGAAACCTTCCAGCCATTAACTGAAATCACAACGTGTGCATTTCTGAGCCACGTTCTATATATGTATTGATTTAAAAAAAATAAAATAGTGAGATTTAAAGTATATTGACTTTTAAATAAGTTATGCAACTGAAGAAGTTGAAAGGTTC
This sequence comes from Cyprinodon diabolis, assembly GCA_030533445.1. Taxonomy (NCBI): domain Eukaryota; kingdom Metazoa; phylum Chordata; class Actinopteri; order Cyprinodontiformes; family Cyprinodontidae; genus Cyprinodon; species Cyprinodon diabolis. Next base: position 7,547,464 of record CM060078.1, on the reverse strand, counting down.
AGTGGAGCTCTGTTTAGGAGAACAGTCAAACAAGAAGCTTTTCGGATCCAATCTTGATACTGAGAGGAGGATCCAAACCCTCCACATCAATCCAAGCTTTTTGTTTCAGACTAATCAGCAAAAATGGAAACAATCAATGTTTTCCACTGACTGGAAACTGAGGATAAGTATCAATTCTTTATAATCAAATCACAAAGAAAGACAGAAATCTGAAACTTTAAATTCTTTTTTCAAGTCTTGTTTTAAATATGTTATTATATAAATAGTAGACTGTGTGTTTTTTTTTTTAAATCTCTATTTATCTCAATACATGTCGAAACTAAACCTTTCAGTTTATTTCTATAGCTCCAATTCACATCATGTCATCTCAGGTCACTTTCCAGTTCACCAGATCATCCAGTCAGATTGATTCAAAGCTTTCTATCTAAGGAAAACCAGCTGATTGCATCGACTCATTGACTCTTCAGCAATCCCTCACACTAAGCATGCTTGTAGCGACAGTGGAGAGCAAAAACTCCCTTTTAACAGGAAGAAACCTCCAGCAGAATACAACTATTCCTTATTTGTGCACATTAATTATGTTTTTGATAAAAATCCTTTGGCTAAAATGCCATCAGAACGCTGATAATATTAAGTGTGTCTCAGCCCCCCCCCTTCAGTGTCCACCATATTGGATCAGTCCATTTGCTGCACATGTTCAGAAAGGTCCAAACAGACAGCAGCAAACCATTTGAAAACAAACCATGCAAAGAGCAGTGTTGCCAACTTAGCGCTTTAGTCGCTATATTTAGCCACTTTTCAGACCCCTCTAGCACTTTGATTTCTAAAAAGCTCCTAGCGCCAAATCTAGAGACTTTTTTCTGCTACTGGAGACTTTGGAGACAACATCTAAAAGCAGCGAACTCTGCTCTCCAGAGCAAGTAGATTGGTAACCCCGCCTCCTGCTCTCCTCTATCTTGTCTGCTGTCATGATTCATGCAGCTATTATTTCATCCAAATGAAAAATGGAGAACAGATAAGCAGATCATGGCTTGTCTACAGTGAAAAGAAGGACTGGGTTATTTACTTTGGCCTTTTTGGAAACACAGGAAGGAGCAATCAGCTAAGTGAGCTTAGTGCTTGGAAAAAATCTTTCATTCCTTTAGAGACAGCATGAAAAGTCAGCTGAGTACAAAACATAGAGAGGAAAACAAGAAGAAAAGGGACAAGAAGAGAGGGACACAACCTAGAACAGATAATGGATGTCTATTCTATTAACATATCTCTATCTGGAGAATGGGGCTGTTTGATGTGTTGCCTTCTTAATTCAGAGGGGCCCCCTGTCTGATATTTATTGATAATCTTTCTAATTGCTGAATTGGCTCATGAATCCAAAGCTTGCATCTCAGTTTCAACAGAACGTAATTGGACCGCAGTGACCAGTTGTTTGATGAATATCCTTCAGGATAAGTTCAGAAATGTTGCTGTTTAGAAAGGATTTCAGCTCGTTTAGCTTTTTCAGAATGAAAGCATATTCTTTAACTCTTACCCTTGCTCCGGTTCATAGCGCCTGCAATTAGCCTCCGAGTTGTGAAGACGGCGTACTGCTTCCTGTGAATCACAAAAAATACACTTTAATAAAGCTTGTTCTTGCAAGGCTACTATTAGCCGTAGCTTTAGGCTAGGCTGCTATTAGCCGTAGCTTTAGGCTAGGCTGCTATTAGCCGTAGCTTAGGCTAGGCTGCTTTTAGCTTAGCAGGCAGTAATCGAAGATATATTTACCGCTAGCTTCTCTTCTTTGAGTTCGTCTCTCCCGCACAGTTGTTCGACTGCAGAGTCGCCATCGAGTCCAAGAGGAGTTTTACCCCGAAATCCCACATACTCCGTCAGCGCTCCGCTCCAGACCGCCTGCACAAAGCAAAGCATACATCCTCCGCTGTGGCTCCAGACCGCTCCGCTCTGAGTTTCTTGGAGATCGTAGAGAGCATGCGCGAGATGAACCAGGGTTTCCGCGGATCATTAAAAATAATTACAATTCATTCTTTTTTTTTTATCAAGGCCTTAATTGGCACTAAAATTATTTAAATATGTTTATCGAAGTATTTATAATTCTTTAATAAAAAATGCTTATAAAAACAATTTCGTCAGATATATTATATCGCTATTAATTTGCGTGGAACTGATCATAAAGCTGTATGTTCGGAAAGGAAGCTCCAGGCGGAGAAAAAGCTAGAGGATATATATATACGTATATATGTGTGTGTGTGTGTTTACATACATACAGGAGTCATGATACTGTGCTTACAGCTCCTTCATATTTCATGGACACTAATAACTTGTGTACATGGTTCTTGTTGATGGCATTAAAATAATTTCTAATAGCATTAAAATAGCATTAAATTAGAGTCACTCATTCCTGTATGAACCCTGTGAACGCTTAATTTAATATGACATATTAAAAAAATCCCACCATCATCCAGCATATGTTCAGTTTCTGCCCAAATATATATTTATATATTTGTAGATTTTTGTAACGGGGATAAGGATAATTCAAAACTGCTTTTTTTGAATGAACCTGTTCTCTACTCCCAAACTCAGCATCTCTTTTCATTCCTGTAATAAGAAGTTTCTTTTGAATGGATTTGATTAAAGTTTAAGTCCCTCGGTATAAAATAAATATTTTGATGGAGATGAGAAATCTGCTTCCTCGTTGGTGAATAACCAATAGTTTTGATCCAATCATTTAAATAAACGGTGTTAGTTTTTTTTTTAATATATAAGAATTGTGCTATAATTTCTAGTCACCGATCTGTTGCTGCTATATTTTAATTTGTTGAACCGGAATTTGTCGATGTTCTTTTCCCTGTTTGTTGCGATTGCAATTGCAGATCTTGACCTGGCCGGACCGGAGCGGAGCAAAAAATAGCTCGGCTCCGTAATTTGTCGGTGACAGACGGAGAAGACGTACGTGGACGGAGACGTGCGGAGGAGTGGCGGTGGATGTGGAACAGCTCTCATTGATTTATATGAAAGACAAGCGCTCCGCACGACGTACGTCAGCGGGGCGGAGTGGAGCGGAGCGCTGACGGAGTATGTGGAATCTGGGGGGAAGGCGAGTTGAACGCGAGACGTCGTCCAGCCATGGATCACGTACCAGCAAAATCCAAACAAAGGAACTGGAGATAAAGTTCTTCTGAGTATAGCTCCTCCAATCACATACGAGGTCATTGTTATACGGAAGGACTCGCGAGAACAGCTACGTCTATAATGTTTTGGGGTTTTTTTGGGGTTTTTTTGCTTTATTGGCAATTCCCTGTAACAATACAGAGTAATTCAAACATCAAACAAAGATACATAGCAGTTGGTGACATTATAACTTTAAAAAAATGAGACATATAATGTAAAAAATAAATAAAAAATAAAACAAGGGAAACAAACATATAAACAAATAAATAAAATAAACATAAAATAATAATAGCTAGGGGTTTACATTGAGTTTATGGTCATTTAACTTTTTGTAGCTTCCTGTCCTAAACAGTCTTTAAGGAAACATATTAGAAGATGCAAAATTGTATATGTGAGAGAGGAGTTGCTGTAAAACAATGGTTTACCACAGATTTAAAACTAGTAATAGCATAAATAAATATGAAAATTCTAAAACAGTCTTTAGACTTTTTTATCAGCAATTACTGTGGGTAGCACAACTTGTGTTACAGAAAATAGCAGGCTTTGGAGATATGTTCTGGAGAATCTTGATTTATACCATACTACAGAACATTTCAAAAGGCTGCTGACTTTTTCTATGTTTATAGGTGAAAATAATAAAAACTACAAAAGAGCAACTTTGCTGCGTGCTTTGGTTGCCCAGTGTTTAGCACACAAAACCCATGTACAGAAAGATTCCTTAGTCCTCGACATGGATGACCCGGGTTCGAATCCTTGGCCGCATGTCTCTCCCTCTCTCATACCTACTGCCAAAAAACGAGACACTAGTGCCGTAAAAACTCCAAAATGTGCTGTAAAAACTCCCAAAAAAAGGCTCTTGCATAAAAGCTTCTACAACACAATGCTGTTGATGGTAGATTGTTTTGAAGGCTCAGACAGGAAAGCTTGGTAAACAAATCTAACATATCTGAGATGTCGATACCATTTACTGTGAAAGAAAGGACAACGGAGAGAAAATGTAGAGAATAATGTAGGAGTGCTGCTAGAATTCCAGTTCCCAGATCTGTGTTTTCTATTACTTCTACAACCACTAAAACTTATGTTATAAATGTACGTTATTGGCAAGTGAAGCCCTGTCAGAGCTCTCCTTAGATATCAGCCCAGTTACAGTTTGCCCTGCAAAAATAATCTGCTCTCTTGAAAATCTCAAACTCTTGCCACATTTCAGGCATCGAACATAAACATTTTTTAGTGAAGAATCAACAACTAGTTTTACCCAATCATGAAGTGTAATTAAATATATTGGATATTTTTAACTTTTTTAACAAATAAAAAACTGAAGAGTGGGGTGTGCAAAATGAATCGGCCCCTTTTACTTTCAGTGCAGCAAACTCTCCCCAGAAGTTCAGTGAGGATCTCTGAATGATCCAATGTCGACCTAAATGATACTAAATAGAATCCACCTGTGTGTAATCAAGTCTCCCGATAAATGCACCTGCTCTGTGATCGCCTCAGAGGTCTGTTTAAAGTGCAGAGAGCATCATGAAGAACAAGGAACACATCAGACAGGTCCGAGACACTGTTGTGGAGAAGTTTAAAGCTGGATTTGGAAACAAAAAGATTTCCCAAGCTTTAGAAATCCCAAGGAGCACTGTGCAAGGAATGCACATTTTACCTTGCTGATTCTGATTCACATTTTACCAACTGATTCTGATTAAAACTAATTTTTGAAATAAATTATATTGTGTATTTTTTTACATAACATTTGCCATTGCTAATGGCATACACATTAATCTAGCGTACTTTAATTAAATAAATCAATTCAAGCTAAAATGTAAGAGTCTATAATTAGGTCATACTGAGCCTGATCTATTTGTACCATCTATTTGGGGGATATTTATTGCCACACTTTGGGCCACTTAATACCAATTTAGCATCAAATAAATGAGGCTGCCTACCTCAGCATAGTTGCTGACCTTATGTCCTTATGACCACAGTGTACCAATCTTCTGATGGCTACTTCCAGCAGGATAATGCGCCATGTTATAAAGTGAATCATCTCAGACTCATTTCTTGAAACCTTTCCACTTAAGAAATTGTGAATTGAGCATATTGACAGACAGCATTTTATTTTTTATCTTAAATGCAATTTTTTTTTGTTTTTTATAATTACTGCTCTGAATGTATTGCTCTGTCAGCTAAAGATCTGTTTTGGTCTCTATACTTTAATTAAATAAATCAATTCAAGCTAAAATGTAAGAGGCTATACTGAGCCTGATCTCTTTGTATCAGAGATCTTACCTTTTAGAAAAATGTCACTTGGGGTTAAACTCCCCCTGCAACCCTGATTTGCATTTGTATAGCTCACAGCATTTTCATTTACATGTTAAAGCCTCCCCTAGAATTCCATGGGGGGGAGGCATGGGGGGAACACTGCCTAAGAAAGTCCACGTCAATTTCTGACAATTTACGGGAGTTTTCGGCGAAGCCTGCAAATTACCGTGAACTGCCGTTAACCTGAACTTCCACGACAATCTACAGTGCCGCATATTGACGAAAATCCCACTTTTCATGCAGTGCTCTGGGCGGTGTCCGCCGCCTGCTGTGGAAAATCCTCCAGCATGATTCCACTCCTTCCTCTGGGCTCGGTCGGAACTTTTTAACCAGGTTAGTGACTCACACACTCGTAATCATCCTCCGTCAGAGTGACGTGGTCACTAACCTGTGATTTCCCCTCTACAGAGGTTCAGGGCATTTAGTCCAAGCTGCTGACCCGCGGACTTTCCAAGCAGTCAATAAACGCTTTTATAAACCACTTCAGTCTGTCTGCCTGGATTCTGGGTTCAATGTTCTGAGTCCTGAAACATTGCTCCACACAAACACCAAGCTGACACCACCGCACGACACGAGGAAGTAGTGTGGTGGTATAATTTTTTTCCTGGACTTTTTCCAAATGTGTTGATACAGGTGATATTTATGAGCTAAATCACAGGATGTCTCTGGATGTTTACATCGCAAACCCGTGGCCAGTAGGAGGGGCATGGAAGCCTAAAATGACATCATTTGGCCATGTGGGCCTCGTGGACACATCAGGCATGAACCAGACTTAAGGAGGGGATATTTTGTGCCTCTGTCTTACCAAATCTAAGTGTGGGTTACTCTGTGTTTTACAACAGCATGGGACGCGGCTCAGCCAATCATGTTTAATATCAGGAAACACCTGTTTCATATCCCGGATTTGATTATCTGATGCTTTCTAAACACTGCGAAGCCCTTGTTTGGATCCGATGTAACTTTGGGGTTGCTCATCTTCTTTTAACAGTTCCTGAAGTGATTATTGTAATGCTCTTCATGTCGGTTTTATCCAGTCATCACAAAGCCACCTCCAACTGGCTAGTCTTAGACTTACAGTCAGGGGCATACCCTTTGAGATCTATGACCTGAGAGTTGGACATTTCGACTTAATACGACAAATACAACGCACAACAAGTTTAAACAGTGGGATTCATGCGCTTTTCTGTGGCTTTAAGGTTCAGTTTAGACAACTGGATGTGAGGTTTTCTAGAAGACTTTTCTACTCTCATCAAAAAGGCTCCTTCAGTTCTAGGGTGGGAAGCACTGAGAATAATATACTGTAGGTAAAACAAATAATAAGGGTGGCTCTGATCCCTCCTACTAGATTGGCCATGGAAGTGACCTGGGGGGTGGAGTGAGGGGTGTTAATGGTCGTTATGGTTTTCTGGATGGTTGTTTACTCTTTCGTCAGAGTGGTTAGGTGAGGGCGGGTGGGAGGTGAATCTTCTGGATATTGTTCCTAAAAGTGCTTTGGAAGTAGGTGAAGTGTTATATCTAAGACCACCTCCTCCAGGTCCAACAAAGATGGCTTCCTTAACCCCTCTCTCAAACCATCTGTGTTCCTTGGCTAGAATCTGGACGTTGTTGTCCTGTAACGAGTGTCCTTTAGCCTTCAGGTGTAGGTGAACAGCTGAGTCCTGTTCTGAGGAGTTGGCCCTCCTGTGTTGAGCCATGCGCCCGTGTAGCGGTTGCTTGGTCTCTCCAATGTGCAGGTCTGTGCACTCTTCACCGCACTGAACAGCGTAAACAACATTGTCAACCTTGTTTCCGGGTGTCGTATATTTGGGGTGAACCAGAGTTTGTCTCAGGCTGTTCCTAAACTGAAACTTCTTGCTTGACCATGACCTGGATGACTGAGAATCTTCACACATACGCCTTTCTGTGGTTTCTACTCAACACTACAATCAGCTTCCACTAGATAAATTAATTTGGCGCCATCAAACCAAAGCCCAGACAGTTTTCTAAAACTTAAATATTAGGGGTCATACCTGGTTTGTTTAAACTTTTTTTTTGACTCTTTTAACCCGCTGTCATGTCATCTTCGAATGGGTTAGTTCTGCGTTAAACCGTTAAACTGTCTGATATTAAGTTAATTGGAGGATCAAAGCGGATTCTTCCTAAGATCGGAGCATATCTGTGCTGATGGGACTTCACCCCCACGCCCTGGAGAAACAGACCATTTTAGAAATGAATCAAAACTAAGGGGAACACATTGTCTTTTCGCTTCCTTTGTTATTCAAAGTGTCCCAGCAGCAGCAGCAGAAAGTCCAGGAGCTGTGGGATTGGACTGCTCTGGCTCAGCCCCTGCTTTCTCATGATAAGGAAGGCAGGGCAGGGCTGCTGCTCTGCAAACAGCTGAACTCTTTGGAGGAGAGCGGGGACTGCCAGAGCACAATACAGGACGGAGCCTCTGTGGGAGAGTGATTGGCAGCCAAGGAGACCACAGGGATACTCTTCCCCCAAATCCCCAATTCCGCACAGAGAGAGGAGACAAAGGTGCAGAGAGCAACAAAAGCATTCTTTGCTTTCAGTCCACCAGCCAAAAAAAAAAAGTAACAATAAGCTGAGCAAGATCATTTTCTCTGAGATCCAAACTCCAGGAGAAAGGCGTGACAGTGTGTCGGCACATTAGCATCAGTAATCAGTGCAACATCTCCAGAAACAACGTTCAGGGACTGACTGTGGAGCTGTGCTGCATGAAGGAGAAGCCCATCTGGAAGAAGAAGCCCACAGAAACAGGATGAGAGGGACTCTGAGGATCACGTGGCCGCTGCTTTCACTCAGTGAGTACCCTTCCACCTGCAGCCATGTGCTTCTTTTCACGCTCCATCATTTCAATCGTTCTCCAGGATGAGATGTTAATGCAGAACCAGAATCGCTCTGCGTCGCATGCAGCCTGCAGGTTAATGTTCTCATTTAGACGCATTTTTGAAAGTTTTCACAGCAGTAAAGTTTGGTTTTAGCAGTCGTACAAAAGAAGAGCAGCTAAAATGAAAGAAAACAGAGTGAAAGTAAACTAAACCTATTTAAATGTATCTTTCCTGTAGATGATCGAATGATTTTCTATGTTTAAGGCTTTATGGGATGTCGACGGTTTGATCTAACAGGTTGTTTATGGCCTCTTTTATCGAAAGTGGATAAATAAGAAAAACTTTTTGATTTTTAGCCACTCAGATACAGTCATATGAACAAGTCTGGGCCTCCCTATTAATCTTAATTACTGTTATTTCTAAATATTTGGGTGTTTACAACAGATATTTCAGTTTGATATATCTAATAACTGATGGACATTGTTTTGCAAAGCAGAATGGTTAAAAAATCCCTTCTTCCAGAATTCATTAAAAGCTACAGGAAGCGACTAGAGGTTGTTGTTTTTGCAAAAAGAGGATCTATTAAATATTAATGTCTCTTTCTGCAGAGGTGCCCATATTGTTGCACTTGTCACATTTTGTTTTAATGTGTAATGCACATTTTCTCTTAGTCCAATAAACCTCAATTTCAACGCTGAAATAACAATTATTAGATATATCAAAATGAAATATCTGTTGCAAACACCCAGATATTTAGAAATAAAAATAATTAAGATTAATAGGGGTGCCTGAACTTTTGTTTTGTATGAAAACAGATTTTCTACGTTTATTTCTACGTTATATTTTAAGTCCTCGCACCACAATGAGCAGTGATCATATGAAGCTTTGCAGAAGTTTTCTCTTCCCTTGAACTCTTTCACTCTTTCTGTAATTTAGTAAATTATAAATTAAAATCCAAAGTTTTTTCGTTTTAAGCACCTCCTCTTTAGGAGTTTGTTTCTTCCAGTGTCTCACAGAAAGAAGTTGAATTTTTTTTTCTCTATTTGTTAACATTAGTATTCTTTAACTATTTCCAGAACTGATCTGTAGGATTTAGTTTAACTAATGCGATGGTCTGAATGATCAAAGATGAGTCTCCGTCTTTTGCAGCAGCTCAGGTTTTCTTCTAGGATTCTCCTGCTTTTAGCTTCCAGATGATGCTGCGTTCAGACGTCTGTTTTCAACCAAACCAAAACATTTCAGTTTTCATCTAAACTTCTTATGGTTTGTCAAGAACTGAAAACAGGATGTTTGTTTTATCTTTGCTAAAGCGAAGCATCTCTGCAGCTCCTCCAGAGTTACCACCCTCTTTATCTTGATGATGCTGTTTGTTGGTTAATCCTTCCTAGCGAACCTCTGAGACCTAATGGCTGCAGTTAGACTTAGATCCAATTTAATCCTTACTGGGGAGCTGCTTTGGATTTTGTTTCTTGTTGTCGGAAAAAGGACAGAATAGAATATTTATCTCCTAAAAACCTGAAAAACATTAAGCATTATTGCTTTAATGTGAGAAATAAGAAAAAAATTGTTTCTTATATATTCAGATAGCAGAAAACAAAAAAATAAATAAATAAATCTGATTTAGTTCAGTTTTTTGTGTTAATAAAAGCAGAGAATCTGTGGGATCAAACCGCATTCATCACTCAATTAAACCTCACAGATATCAACATGCCACCTTGAACTGTTAGAAATGGGCTGAATAGGGATCCCTCCCCCGTTCTTTCCCGCCTGAAAGGCCAAAGACTTGCTTTTCTTTAATTATCCACCTGCTGCTGGAGCTGAATTCAGAGAGGAGGCTTTTATTTTCCCAAACATGGAGGACACAGAGCTGCTGTCAGCACTTTCTCCTCAGCGTGCTTTAATGTGATGTGAGAAAACATCTGGGAATGTTTGCTTATGGCCGTTATCTCATCCCACTGATAGCTGCTGCTTTAAATAGTGAAGCTCTTCTGCACATGGTAGCCGCGAAAACAAGTCAGGAAAACAACTTGGACTTTTTCTATGACGTGTTTAAATAATTAAGCAACAGATAAATAAACCTGAATGTTATCATAGTGGATTTCCCCAAATTTAAAGCTGGGAATTAGAAGTTTTTTGCACCAAACAGATTTATCTCCTCGGTCTACAGCTGGACTTTAATGAAACCACTCAGGACTCCATTATAACTATAATGATATTAGATTCCTCATTATTGTTATTATTAACTTGGAATTCAGACCCTTTATTTAAAGGATTCCCTTTAAGCAAACATTTGCAAATATAAACAGTTTCTGATGCTGTTTGGATGGGCTTACTCAGAGGTGCTATTTTATTAGCATAAAAAAAACCTTTTACATGTTTTTCATGCACGATGATCAACTAATTACACAATATTTAATAAAACAAGCAAAGTATTCTAATCTCTTAAGAAGAGAGATGTGGAAATCCTTGTAGATTGGAAATAAAAAAGTCCTTCATGTTTAAAATAACTCGGCAAACAATAAAACTTTTCCTGGATTCGTTTGCTTTATTTTTCCATCTTTAATAAATTTGTTTTTTTAGAGACAGCGGTTTAGTAAAGGCATGTTTGAAGTTAAATCAAACTAAAAGCTAAAATGTTTTGAATGAATAAAAAGTTGCATCCTATTATTATTAATATTTTATCTAATAATTTCCCTCTTTCTTGAATTGTGATTAAAGGCCACCGTATGTCGCCCAAAGGGCAGCAGATGCCCCCCCGGCCCCCACTTTGGACGCCCCTGTTGTCCAGGTCTAATGTTTCTCTGATAGTGGAGTGATGCTTGTCCATCCAGACTCCTACCTGAGCTGTGGATCTTTGCAGCTCCTCCACAGCCTCTTCCATCATACTGTGACATCATCTGAGAGCTGAACCCTGTTTGAACCCGATGCTGTTGGACACTAACATCCTCTACCTTTGAAAACACATTGATATTTATGATTTTAACGCTAGTTTAGCAGCAGTAAAAATGTTTATCTTAAACCTTAAACATGTGAGCGTTTCATGCAAGCTAACAGGTAGCATCAGGGGCAAAAGTAGTTTCCTTAAAAACCCAGATGAGCTCCAGAGGGGGGGGGGGGGGGGGGGGGGGGTCCAGCAGAGGAGTCACTTATCAGCCCCTGCAGGACTTCCTAACCCCACATCCACGCCGTGTGTCCTCCACACCAGCCGGTCTGTGGCCCGTCTGCCCGGACAGTGGGGACGACTCCTACTGGCCTGCGTTTGATGGCTGCACTGGGACGGACTGGGGAAACAATAGAAGGAGCCAAACAAAGCTTTTATCAACATCCTGCCTCCAGAAAAGGAAGGGCGTTAAGGTTGGACACAGCTCCTTTGGGCCTGCTTTGATATTAGACGCTGCTGCTCAGCGAAGCTCTTCTAGAGGCGAATCCATCCGCAGAGCTGCAGAGCCTCAGTGATGGTATCCAGGTGTGGAAATCTGTGGCCTGCATTCGGAAAACTCACCAAGCTTTCTTATCAGATTCACCACAGATTCATCCCTGAATCTGTAGTTTGAACAGATTATCTATAAACATAAGTTACAGTGAAGTTTAAACAGGATTTCTAACACTATAGGAGAAAAGCATCCAGTTGTTTTGATATAGATGCTCAGATTAACAACTGGATGAGCAGCAACAGGTCCTGAAGCTGCATCAGAATGAATCAGTTTGAGCTCCAATTAAACCAGTTCAGTTCAATCATTCAATTTAACTGAAATAGATTCAATTCAGTTTAGTATAGTTCAGTTCAGTTCAAATCTATTATATTCATATCTGCGGCATATCTTTAATCAGTGCAGTGATTCTGGTTGTGGGTCTGTCAGATTTTATCATCAGATTTGTATTTTTAGAGGGGAAATGAGACATTCCTAGTGTTGCTCATTCTGACAGAGATGGCTTTAGGAAATAAGTCACAGCATAGAGAAGGGTCCTACCCCACACCCCCACACAGCCCCCACCAGCCCATCCAGACGCCCAATAAACTGCAGGAGCTTCATGGAGGAAGACAGGTTAACAGCCTGTTTGTGGTTAGAATAAAAAAGCTATTTAAATGATTTTTTTGTTTTAGTTGGAACCTGTAGTAAAAATATAGCATATTGCTGTGAGTCTGTAGAAATGTGCAGAAATCAGATTTTCTCCTCGCTGCTGATAAATGAACCTAAACGATCAGATGGTTTTATTAAGCTGCACTCGACCATCTTTTTACTGAATGAAAGTGGCTGAGAAAACATCGATCAGTTGTAGTGGCGGCAGGTGGAGTGTCCTACAGGGGGCGCTATCAATTCAAAATAGACAAGTTATCACACCAGTATATTTATATGAATGCCAACAATAAAAAAAATATTATAAAAACACTTTATAAAAAAAACAGTTTCATTACCAGGTTTCCTTTTTGTCCATAAATCTTGTCCTTCTGAGCATAGGCGTAACTTCCTTAAGGACTGGTGTGGACATGTCCCCACCAATCTTGACCGGTAGGGGGACAGTCCCCACCAATATTTTGTACACGTATTTTGCTTTCGGTGCTGCGTATATCTGATTAAAACCCCATTCATGCCGCTCCTCAGAAAGAAAATAAAAAAAGTTCTCCCCGCTGCTCACCGTCCACAAACCCCGAGAAAAAAACTCAGAAAAAAGAATGTGTTGCCTCTCGCTTTGTCCCCATAACACCTGTCGCTCCAAGAATGCTGACCCATTCAGGGACAGCAGTGGACTCAGACCTGCCGGTGAGAGGGACCTGTTGAAATATTAAGACCTAATTTTAGTCAGGAGAGACTTAAAGTTGTAAAAGAATAGAGAATATTGTAAAAATAACTTAATACCGTATATATCAGCCGTTATATCAGCTACACTAGAGTCCTGCAAAAATACATAAAAAAAATAAACGGGTCGGGCGGATATTTTTTTAGTGCGGGCGGGTAGTTGGTTGTTATTGACGTCAGAAATGTAATATTAATCAGGCACTGGGTGCAGCGCAGCGCACTATAGCCTATGATGTGTTAACGGGTCGGGTTCGGATTTGAATTGAAGATATCCGCGGGTGACGGGTCGGGTCTCTAAGCTACACTACATTCAGTATCGTTGCCATAGAAACAGCGCCAATATATCAGAATTATAGTAAAACACACGCAAATAATTTCCCACATAAAAAACAGGACTTTCAGTCCATTAGAGTTTTCCGTTTTTAGAGGGTTGTTTATTTTGCGTTTATTAAGTGATGGCTGTGGTATATTAGCTTTCACTGCTATAAGCTCTCGCAGCAGTGATTGATTAATTTAAACACCTGCTCTACTGATGGTCTATCGGAGTTGGTGTTTAGGTTGAACTTAAAGAACACCTTTTATTTGAAGCTTCTTGTAGCTACTGTTTTAATCCCGGCTTCACTTAAAGCTTTTTCCTGACCTTGTTATATAGTTGTCATAGTGTTGACATTCAGTACTGCGCCCCTTTTTCTTTTATATGAACACGTACATTTAAGATTTAGCGTGTTATGTTGACAACTCATGAGCAAGCTGCTTTTTGCAATCTAGCAGGGAGGTAAGGATAGGATCTTGCAGGTGTGACGTCACTCTGCAGGGGGTCCAAAGATAAAAGATTTAAACAACTTTGGCATTGGAATTTCAGATTTAAGGGAGTTAGAAAGTTCACTTAGTAAAAGTGCAAATAATAAATCTGATTAGCGATTACTTTTAAGCTGGTTGAACATACTGCGACAGACTGGTGACCTGTCCAGGGTGATCCCACCTCTCACCCAGAACGTGGCTAGAGATATGCACCAGCACCTCCTGATCCCACTGAGGGATAAGGTTAAAGAAAATGGATGGTTGAACATGGTCCGCTCTCCCAGATTCTATCAAATCAGTATTGATACCCTCAGGGGCGGATTTAGGAAATTTGGGGCCCTAGGCAAAGACAGGCAGGGGGCCCCCTGAGAAGAAAACCCATAAAACAGACCCATTCTACAGATAGAGAAATGTTAATAGAATAGACATCCATTATTTGTTCTAGGTTTTGTCCCTCTCTTCTATCCCTTTTCCTCTCTATTTATCAGCGTTCTGATGGCATTTTAGCCAAAGGATTTTTATCAAAAACATAATTAATGTGCACAAATAAGGAATAGTTGTATTAACTATACATGTAAACAGAGTTTTATGGGGCCCCCAGGAACTTGGGGCCCTAGGCAACTGCCTAGTATTGCCTAATGGTAAATCCCCCCCTGGATACCCTGCTGGTGGATGTTCTTGACAGAAAGACGGAGTTGCTTAATCATATTCTGCTTAAGGCCCCATAAGATCTTGTCCGAGTCCTGGTTTAAAAGTAAATTAATTTTAAAAAGTGACCTAAAATTGACCGTCAATAAATGTTCTACAAAATTGATATATTTATTTGATTTCTTTGATTTGTACTGTCTGTTTAGATTTATGTGATATTTTTTGCACAAAATATATAAGTGAATATTGTAACAGTTATGTTTTCAACTGTAAGCATTAAATTGATAAATGTTATTCAAATTTTTTTGGCTTTATCCTTTCCAACAAAAAAAAAGGCGTCGCGCAGGCAGCTCCCTTTCCTTATGAGCCGTCCCCACCAACTTTCAACACAAAGTTACACCCTTGCTTCTGAGGCTTTCTTAAGGTAAATCTGTGTTCTGCATGCTCCAATATGGCGTCACAAACCTAAAAAAATAATGAACCAGTTTAATAATGGAGAAGCTATTAACCAGCTTTATATTTTTTAATCTATAACAACTATTTCTTTTCTGAGAATGTGTTTATTTAAGAGCAACTATGCAAATTAACAAACATCTAGAAAAAGTATATTATATTTTATTATTTCCATGTGAATCCTAGATTGTTTATTCTTCTTTTCTAAAAAGTGCTTTAAATCAGTTCTAGCTGTCTTTATCTATGCTGATCCTAAGTTTGAAAAAGGAGGCAGGAAAGCAGAATAAATCATTAGCCTCGCTGCTTGCAGTTATCCTCACTGCAGTTAGCCTCGCTGCATGCAGTTAGCCTCACTGCTTACAGTTAGCCTCGCTGCTTGCAGTTAGGCTCGCTGCATGCAGTTAGCCTCGCTGCGTGCAGTTAGCCTCGCTGCTTGCAGTTAGCCTCGCTGCATGCAGTTAGCCTTGCTGCATGCAGTTAGCCTCACTGCGTACAGTTAGCCTCGCTGCTTGCAGTTAGCCTCGCTGCATGCAGTTAGCCTCGCTGCGTGCAGTTAGCCTCGCTGCTTGCAGTTAGCCTCGCTGCATGCAGTTAGCCTCGCTGCATGCAGTTAGCCTCACTGCGTACAGTTAGCCTCGCTGCTTGCAGTTAGCCTCGCTGCATGCAGTTAGCCTCGCTGCGTGCAGTTAGCTTCGCTGCATGTAGCCTCGCTGCATGCAGGTAGCCTCGCTGCTTGCAGTTAGCCTCGCTGCATGCAGTTAGCCTCGCTGCATGCAGTTAGCCTCGCTGCATGCAGTTAGCCTCGCTGCATGCAGTTAGCTTCGCTGCGTGCTGGTAGCCTCGCTGCGTGCTGGTAGCCTCGCTGCGTGCAGTTAGCCTCGCTGCGTGCATGTAGCCTCGCTGCATGCAGGTAGCCTCGCTGCGTGCAGTTAGCCTCGCTGCGTGCGGTTAGCCTCGCTGCGTGCAGGTAGCCTCGCTGCGTGCAGTTAGCCTCGCTGCGTGCTGGTAGCCTCGCTGCATGCAGTTAGCCTCGCTGCGTGCAGGTAGCCTCGCTGCGTGCAGGTAGCCTCGCTGCGTGCAGTTAGCCTCGCTGCGTGCAGTTAGCCTCGCTGCGTGCTGGTAGCCTCGCTGCGTGCAGTTAGCCTCGCTGCGTGCAGGTAGCCTCGCTGCGTGCAGGTAGCCTCGCTGCGTGCAGGTAGCCTCGCTGCGTGCAGTTAGCCTCGCTGCGTGCAGGTAGCCTCGCTGCATGCAGTTAGCCTCGCTGCGTGCAGTTAGCCTCGCTGCGTGCAGGTAGCCTCGCCTTGGAGCCTTGGTCCTGGAAAAAGACGGTTCTTGCACCATCTCTCTCTCTCTCTTCAATACATCTCTAACTCCCGTCACTCGACCTGTCAATCACCCGATAACGTCTGCGCTGTGGCAGGAGGTGGTGAGCAAATACACTTCCTGTCACCTCAGCTCGCTGCTTAGCTGCACCCAGAGCTCCCCTATACCTTTGTATTGCAGAAGAGCTCCCTCTCTCTTGAAATTGTGATTAAAGCCACTTTATGTCGCCCAAAGGGCTGCAAATGGCCCCCGGCCCCCACTTTGGACGCCCCTGTTGTCCAGGTTTAATGTTTCTTTGATTTGTGGAGTGATTGTTGTCCATCCAGTGGACTCTCCTACCTGAGCTGTGAACCTTTGCAGCTCCTCCAGAGCCTCTTCCATCATACTGAGAGCTGAAGAGCTGCTGCGCATGGACAACTTTTAACTTTATGGGCAAAAAGATTTTTGCGCCCAGGGCGGAAATACGTCACCAATCTGACGAAAAATGCTATGACGCATTACTAGTCATTAAAGATGAAACATTTATTTTGCACATCTAAAAATATTTTGAAATATTTTATTTTTTTTATGTCTTAATCAGGGGCATTGGGTGGGTGGGGCGGTGCCCTAGCGCCCCCTATTGACCAGCCGCCACTGATCAATTGTTTCTTATGAGATGTAGTTATTACATAAGAAAAAATAAAGATTTATTCTTTTTTTAATAAAGCTTTTCATAAACAAATAACTAAAAAGCTGTGATCATGTAGGAGCCTTCTCTGCTTCTCTCCAGGTGTTTTTTTTTATGGCTGGAAGTTAAATGAAGTCTCCTTCAGGGAGGAGTTGGTAAAGTTTGTAAATCACTCTGCGGCTCCACAGACCTTAACCCTGCGTGCCAAACTCCACACCCAGGTGGACATTTATCAGCGCTGTGGCTGGTACCGTCATGGATCTACACCCTGCCTCCCCATTCCTCACTTCTCCTCGTCCTTCACTCCCAGCCATGTCAGCGTTCATTCAACCCCCCCCTCCCCACTCACTTCTCAGCTTGGAGGAAAAACACCAGGCTGCTTTTCCATTAGCTCCAACTAAATGCATGTGTGGGAGCAACGCTGCTTTATCTGGAATCAAACTATTATTTGGTTCAAATGATGCAGAGTTCAAACTAAAACCAGCAGCAGGTGATGAATGCAGCTGAGGTTTAACTTCTAAAAGCTCAGAGCAGATAAACGCTGAAAGCTCGTTTTCCTCTCAGCTTTTAATCTTTATTTGTTCAACAGGTTGAAGAGAAACAGCCTCCTGCAGAAACAATGAAGTAATCTGATATTATACCTACGCTTTAAGGTATTTTATCAGTTAAATAAACACACATTAGAATGTTATTTAAATGGAAAGAAAGCTGATCAATGGTTGTGAAATTAGTTTATAAAAAAATCTGTCTGTAAAGGTGGGAACCAACCTGAGAGCAGTCGGCAGGATGGAGAGTATGGAGGGAATTTTGTTTCATTATTGTTGCAGAAAAGCATCTCCTTTGGTACATAGAAATTTGGAGAAAAGAAATTCAGAAATGAAACAGAAAAAATATTTTAAAAGAAAAAAAGGTTTGCTGTTTGCTCAAGTTTTGCTTTATTTCCACTTCTTTTCTTTTTCAAAACTATATTCTTCATATTCGCTTTTTTCAAATTTGACACATTTTTTAAAACTTTTTCTTTACAGATTTTATAATTTAATTTTTTTCTTTTAATTTCTCTCTTTCGGATTAAGTTTTATGATTTGCATTTGATTCAAACTGTATTTTCCAGATCACATCCTCTTCACTCCTGAGGGGCGGGCTTTCCTCTGGACCGAGACGCATTTCTATTGGTCGACCAGATGTTAGAAACATTTCCATTGGTTAAGAGCGAGTGTTTGGATTGGGCTTGAAATGAAGAGAATATGATCTGTGAAACTCAAGCTGAAAAGAATATGATTCATAAAACTTAATCTGAAAAGCAAAAATTGGAAAAAACTTTTCAAAATAACTATATAGAAAAAAAAATGTACATTTTGAAAAATAAATTAAAATCTTCAAAAAAAGATGTTGAAAACATAAAAATGTGAAAATGTTTATTTAACAATACAAAAAATATACAAAAAATATTAAAACGATGTGACTAAATAAAAAGTGAAAAGAAATAGCATATAGTAAATATATAATTGAACAAATATAACAACATTTACTCCATATGAGAGGGAATAAACTCAAACAGTCAGTCAGTCCGTCAAACATGCTAACAGGAAAAGCAGAAAATAAATCAGTGGGAAACAAAATTGGCAATTAGAAAAACAACTTGCAGCTTTAATTGGATGATATGAATAAAATGTTCTGGTCTGGATCAAGCAGATTCTTTTCAATTCTATTCAGTTTATTTCTATAGCTCCAATTCACATCATGTCATCTCAGGTCACTTTCCAGTTCACCAGATCATCCAGTCAGATTGATTCAAAGTTTTCTATCTACGGAAAACCAGGTGATTGCATCGACTCATTGACTCTTCAGCAATCCCTCACACTAAGCATGCTTGTAGCGACAGTGGAGAGGAAAAACTCCCTTTGAACAGGAAGATGCAGAACAGTTTTAGATGGATGTTTGGAAGATGAAGAATAAACATGTGAAAATAACACTGAGGCGTAAAAAAAAGAATCCCAGAAGGTTAAATAATCAAGTTGGTTTCCTGTATTTATCAGCGCCACCAACATCCTCCTCTGAGCAGCTTCAATGCTCTGATTCTTCATTACATGGAATTGATTTATGATCTAATGCAGACAGTCACAGACATGCAGAGCCCTGAAATATCAATCTGTCTTCAATCAGCGTGATTAACCCTTTATAGAGCCTGCAGTGAAAAACTTCCAGCCAATAGTGTTAATGGAATCCAGGACAAGACCTTATTACCTTTGGAACATTCAATAAATATGGATAATTTGATTGTAAAAATTAAGGTCATTTTTTTTTTATAGCTTTTTCTCTTGTTAACTTTTTTTCAAAGTAATTTGCAGGAGTTAATAAATCATTCAAGGGCTCATCTAATTGGTTGAATGACCAAATAGCATACAGCCTCATTCTGTTTTAATTTTTCCTCCTGCAGCTGCAGCCAATGGTCTGTCTTACATGTTGTTCATTAGCTTTGTTTATCTTACATTTTGGGTCCTCATCTTTAGTAAAACAAAACACATCAAAGCCCTATTTTTATATCATCTTAATAATAATAATAATACTAACAATTATCATAATAATATGTATAATTATATTAAGCAAGTTGTCAGAATTGTTCATGTTGTACTTGCTAATTTTTTTGTGAGGGATAATGATTATATTAGGTCTCTGGTTTATAATGATATAAGATTAATAGAAGAGGAGAGACTGATGGAAAGATCAGCTGCAGAGAAATTCATTTAGAAGAGTAAAACAGACAGCAGGCAGAAATCAGAAGAGCGCTAGAAAGAAAAGACGGCAGTAACCAGCTAGAAACATCTGGATTTATTGTTTCTTCCAGTAATGACAGGAAGCAAAGGAGATGCTGAAGTTCAGGAAGTAGTGGGGCTTTGCATGGAGAGATGAGTCTATGTATTACTGATGCAGTTAGCTGTCAGTAATAAACATAGATCATCATTTACCTGCAGGTTTGGCTGCTGATTGTTTAGGATCCATGTTAATGCAAGAAAAACCTGATTCTCGTCGGTATGTAGACGGGGGAACTCTGTCTCTACAGACAGCCATAGGATAGATTAAATGCTGGAGAAATCTTTGGAAATGCATTTCTGTTTTTTTCTAATGTCACTTGACAGAGTTGGTAGAGCCCTGCAAAGCACCCTTTCCTCCACCCCAGAGACACAGTTCTAGTTTTCCATTAAAGGGGTGATAGAATGATTCTATAGGGTATCTGGTCCTTCGGGGTGTGTAACATTGGTTGGGCTGAAACTGGTATATTAGCTGTTCTATGAGCCCTAATGCAGCCTGGTTAAAAGCCCTAGAATGAAACCACAGGTTTCCTTCCTTTTATGGTTTGATCGTGAATATTTAGATGAGCTGTGCTCTGATTGGTTGGTTTACAACGAGCCAAGCTGCTGAGCAAAGACACATCATAGCAACAAGCACTCACTCACTGAAACATCAGATTGTTGATGTTGTTGAACCATATATGTATGAAGCCGGAATCAGAGGAAGAATCGGGTGTAGTTTACGCGATAATGTTAACGTTAGTCATTGTTTCCACTTCTAAAAGTGGAAACACGATCGACGTAGGTGGGTAACATCACAGCTTAGTTTCAAGCAACCAAACTATTGTGATTCTACTTAGCTTTAGCGAGGATGACAGACGTCCTCTTTTTTCCCCCAACATGTCCTACTTTTCATACCTAAAAAAATTCTGGGGGGAATTTCAAAATCGTTGGGGATTTTGGTCGACTACAGTGCAGCCGAACGGAGCCGTCAGCTCCGGGCTGGTCCGGAAACTCGGACAAAAAAAAAAGGGTCCTCCTTTTCAGAAACCCAAATCTGGTCCCCTAGCTTTAGCCATCCTGCTGGAACAGACTAACAAAATAACCTGATGAAGATCTGGACAAACATGCATCATGTAAAGTGTAGATTCACATATATGACATGTTATCTATTTGAAAACATACAGTCAGGGAAATGAAATAACGTTTTACTCATTGCTAGCAAACGGAATC
The DNA here is from genome assembly GCA_030533445.1 of Cyprinodon diabolis. Lineage (NCBI taxonomy): Eukaryota > Metazoa > Chordata > Actinopteri > Cyprinodontiformes > Cyprinodontidae > Cyprinodon > Cyprinodon diabolis. The sequence continues at coordinate 7,526,442 of CM060078.1, read as the reverse complement.
GTAACACTTTCTGCATGCTGCTGCATACGATATGCCAGCATTGCTATCAACAGCTTAGCGACAGAATCATCCTTCCAGCTTGCGGTTGTGACGGGATCTTCTGATAGACGGAAATAATCCATGCCTGTGGAGTCTTCGGATCCTTGGGAAGACTGTGAAAATGTTCCCCTTTCTCCGCTCAGCCTGTAACGCTGCATTTATGCTCATGATTGTGCCTCATTTTCATTAGAGAAACTTCCTGCTTTGTAATTGTTGTAGCAGTAAATCCAACTGTAGGCTAAACAGCTAAACTGCTGTCTTCCATCTTCCTCTATTCATGTTCCATGAACCAGTGGGCTGGTCTGGATGTTAATTTCAGGGCGTGACAAAAATCCAGGCCAAATAAGGCAACATCCCAGAGTTTACGTCAACTCGTTGCTTCGTTTGGATTGGCCCGTTTTATGGTGGAAGTTTAGAACAGTGAGATTTGCACAGAAAGAAGGAGTTGATGGGGTTTGAACTTCTCAGTACATCCATTTCACCCACTGAATTATCATTATTCATCTATGACAATGGAAACTCAGCCTTGCATTTTATGAAATATTAATAAACATGCAAAGTAAATTAAACCATTACTGTCCGAGTTTCCTAATTTCCTCTTGACAGTTATTTCTTTGCATCTAAAAGCTGGAAATGTCTGGTTGCCTTAACTGAGGGTCAATAGTGTTGGAGAAAAAAAAGGTTAGGCTGAAACCTGAGATTATTTTTTTATATTTCAACAAGTTGACATCAAAAACTTCTGCTTGTAACTATTAAAAGTACTGAATGACATTTTATATTTGAAAAAGGCAGCACATTAATATATGAGAAAATGCATTTTTTTCTTCCTGAGACAGTAAAGTTGGTATAAAGTATGTTTCGACAGGTATGCTTATTGATAAACAAAAACTGAAAGGGATGGTAACGGACAGGGTTTAAAATAATAAGCTGCCTGAGAAAGGAAAGTGTGACAACGGAAGGAAAAATCCCAGATCGCTCTCACTAAAAGGTCTGCTAGTTGTTTGTCTGCATTCTGAGCTGCCGTTTTCCTCTGACCCTGGAGACATTGATGTTAATCAAAGTTTGAAGTAAAACAAAGCCCCAAATCACACAAGCTGTTTCCTGAGTCTGAGCCAAGAGGTAAAAGAAGAGCCAGAGAATCAACAGTTAGCCGTTTCTCACAGCGTTTGCTGACACAGCCTGGCTGCACTGGAAAAACAATCTGGAAATAAGTAAAAATTCCCTAAATTAAGTGTATTTACCCTTAATTTGAGCAGGTAAAATGAGATAGCTTGCCAATGGAATGAGTGTTTTTACTCTTGAAATAAGATAATTCGATAATATGCACTTTAAGTAAGACAATGCAATTCTGTTTTCTTATTTTAAATGTAAATTGTCTTGTTCCATTGGCAGAATGTCTCTTTTACCTCCCCAATCCAAGAACAAATTCCCTTTTTTTAAGAAAAAAAAATGACTTCTCTAGATTTTATTTTTTTTCCAGTGTATGTGAGATTAAGCACAGCTCACAAAATCTACTGGGAAAAATTACAACTTCAAATACTTTGCTTTTTTTTTTGCCAGTGTGAAGGAAGCCAAATGCTATCTGTTAGCTGGTCGACCCATGTTTGAAAAACTCACGTTAACCCGCTATTGACAGTGGAAAATAAAATGTAGAAAAGTTCATGGTAAACTAGGCTGGCTCTGTGTAGGAAAGAAACAGTGAAGCAGACGAGCTCTGGGCCAGCCAGGCCCATAGCTCTAGGAGAGAAACAGGACTATGCACTAAAAAACAGACCAAACAGTAACAGACCAGATAAGTCTGGTCATAGCAGTCTGAATTCAGTACAACTCTTAAGATTTTTATTGCACTTTACATTTGAATACTGCTTTGGTTAGCCTTTCAAATAAAACCCAACAAAATACACAGCAGTTTGTTATAATCTGAGGAAATGTGAAAAACTTCAAGAGATTTAAAATATTAGCAGGTTGTAGGAAATATGAGCTGTTGGGAGATAATCCAACTGTCAGGGTTTGGTTGTGGTTTTTGAGGACCCAAAGGCAGAGGCTGAGAGGCAGAGGTGAGGTGAGTTCTTAAAGTTTTTAATGAATAAAAGGTAACAGACGCAGGAATCCAAAAATCCAACTTAACATGTAAAACTGAACCAGAACCATGGAGACCTCAAGGGAAAAGAGCATGTGGAGTCAGGAGGAACCACTGCACAAGGAGAGTATTTATGGGAGACTGAACAAAGAGAGGACTAACGAGCTGATTGGGAGCAGGTGTGAAGAGAGGAGGCTAGAAAGGAGCTACGGAAAAGGACACCAACACAAGAGGGCAACAAATAAAAACCTAAGAACTCAAGCATATCCAGAAAACACAACAAAATAGGAATTAAACCAATAAAACTAAAAAACATGGAGCAAAGTAAAACAAAAGAAAACATAACAGAACCAAGACCGTGACAGCAATTCTGTAAATAATTGGCTTTGCTTTAAAAAAGATTTAATTAGGGAAATATTCTGTAATTTACAAACAAATGGTTTAAATAAGTGTTAGAAATCTGTTTTTATTTGCAATGGTAAAATATAGCAGTTGCTCAGGCAGAGGAAGGAGTCTCTTCCTCTCTACGCTGTTGAACTGAGGGAATGAAGCCTGGAAGGGTCTATCAGGAAGGCACTTTGTAAATTTCTAGATTGTAAAATCTACAACTCTTAGCTCCCGCCTTTAAAGTAAAAACTGTGCAAAACCAAAGCTCTATAGGAAAGGTAAATCTGACGACCGGCTTAAAGGCATTGCTGAGATGTCCTTTTTTTAACGGCCTAAAAACACCATTAAATGATTGTATGGAGTGAATTTGGTTCCACTATCTTTGCAAGAAAAGAACAGGTTTTGTAAATATGACTGAGAAAAATGCAACCCAGAAATTAAAATTTGAGAAACTTCTTAAAGGAATAGTACACCCAAAACATGATTCGCCTTCATTTTCTACTCACCCCCATGCTGAACAACACTCTGGAGTACTTTTTTGATATCTCAAATGCATCTGGAGATCTGGGAGGCTTCTTGCTGTCTGCTGACATTCAAATAATGGAGGTCTATGGCGCCCGAGGCAGAAAGGTCCATAAAAGTCCACAAAAAACGTGTCAATATTCCTCCATACTGCTCGTCCAATGTATTCCAAGTGTCCTGAGTGGGTAGCGTCCATAATTTACTCGAAACGAAGTCATTTAGAATGTTTTTAGAGCATAAACAGTAGTGTATAGGATTTCCTAAAAGCAAGTTCACGACTCTATGGAAACTGCGGCAGACCAAACCAGATGAAAGTGCGCATTCAGCGTCTGCTCTTGATAATGCAAGCGTAGAAGAAGAAATGTGCTGTTTACCTGTGCAAAGAAAGAAACAACGAAAGAAAAATGTCTGAGGACTTCAGTGTTGAGGAAGAGCATGAGTTCTTTGCCGAGCTGAATGCGCACTTTCATCTGGTTTGGTCTGCCTATCTCCAGCTGTCTACGGGCGAGAGGCGGGGTCCATCCTGGACAGGTCGCCAGTACTTTGCAGGGCAACACAGAAACAAACAGGACAAACAACCATTCACACACACCCTCACACCTAAGGAGGATTTAGAGAAGCCAATCAACCTAACAGTCATGTTTTTGGACTGTTGGAGGAAGCCGGAGTACCCGGAGAGAACACATGCATGCTCAGGGAGAAGATGCAAACTCCACTGAGCAGCCCTCAAGCAAACCAATAAGGATAAAAAAAAAATCCTCATTAAGAGAATTCAATCTATAAAAGAAATTTGAAAAGTAATACAAGATAAAATCACATTTGACATTTGAAGAAGACGGTGTAAAAAATAACAATAATTTTTAAAATAAAATCAGAGAAAACAGATAAATTACTCTCAAAATCATTAGGGTTAAGGTTTCCTAACAGTTTGACGAACGTCAACGTCTGTCGTTGTTTCCTGCGTCTGGAAGCCCTGATTAAACGATCTTTTGTCGTATCCACTTCCCAAACCCCGACTCTTTCAAGTAAATTCACCAAAGGCTGCCTTCTTCAGCTGACTCTCCACAAACTTCCTGAATGTTACGGGCGACGCCATGTTGGTTTGCTTGTTTACCTCTAGAGAGCAGTAGTACCATAGATCGCCACTAGGAGGCGAGGAACCATGCTAGAGTGGTGGGTAAACGGTCGTAAGTAAGGAATGTAGCTATAGACTTGGAAGACATGCTTCTCCTGGATGAGCTTGGGGCGAAAACCTTCTCTTGAATTTTGTCATTGACTCTTCAGCAATCCCTCACACTAAGCATGCATTTAGCGACAGTGGAGAGGAAAACTCCCTTTGAACAGGAAGAAACCTCCATTAGAACCAGGCTCAGCGTGAGCGGCCATCTGCTGAGGCCGACTGGGGTTCAAGGAGACAGAAGCAGACAACATCTAGAAACAAAGGTGTTGATGGCAGCAGCACAGCTGATGTTTCTCTCCAGGATGGAGTCACAGCCAAACAGGAACAGACCAGATGAAGCTACTATGAGAAAAAGCAGAGAGAGTATAAAGTAATGGGTGGAACTCAACAAATTCAGAATAAGAGAATATAGATAAATGAAGCAGAATGAAGAAAAGTGTTCCCTATGTCCTCCAGCAGTCTAAAGTTATATCAGCATAAACAGAAAATAGCTCAGGATAACAGAACGTTTTCGAATGAGAAGCAGAGAAAGGTTGATTATTGTGCGTAGGTTCGACCAAACATTTGACTTTGCTTTTGATAAGTTAGTGTTGCATAAACTCAGTGGTTTAAGTTAAAGAGCTTTAGGCTAGATTAGAGGTACCCTTTTAGTAATAAAGTATGTTATGAATGAATGTCCCATTTTAGGTAGATTCTAGGAGTTCTCCCAGGCTCAGTTTTAGGCCCTGAAGAATGTCTACAGTAACAACTCTATGGAGATGATACGATTCTTTACCTTCATCTAAAGAAATCAGTCACACATTTCAGATAATATCTGGACTTAGCGCTAAGAGAATCACCTCATAAATCCTTGTGTCTTTGGCTTCAAGGGCTTATTGAGCAACCGGTTTTATGTTGGGACATTCTTCAAGAAGCTAAACCAGAATCTATCACTGCTCTGCTCTTTCTGTCATTATGTGAGCATTTTGCTTATCAATGGGTGCTTTTAATTCCCTTGCTTGGCCCTGGTTAACATTAAGGACAACTGCAATGATATATTCTTATGTACAAAGCAGTACGTTGAAAACTACAGTTTCTGTTTGAGTACGTTCTTAACAAAACCTCTTTCAACACTTGTGATTTGCAGCTGGTGGGAGTTTTAGGACATTCTCTGAATTTGGTAGAAGTGTGTTTAGTTTTCTTTGCTCTTTTGTCGATGGTATTTTCTCAATAGACCACCATGTTTTGATGCTCTGCTCTTTCTGGGGGAGTTAAAACGCTATTTTTAAGTTTTAAGCAAACTGCTGCTTCTTGTGATTGAACTTGTACCGACTACATCTGCTGAAAAGTCTGGTGAGGGCTGTTCATGGGTCACTCAAAAACAGGCTGTAATCAGGGGTGTGGATTCCCCTCAAGTTTATTGTTTGCAATTTCCTGTTCTAAATGTTAATAATAGAAAACAGAAGATGATAGCGAGCTGAAGTCGTATTTCACTGATGTCCCAACAGCAGGAAATCCAAGAGCAGAAGCTGAAAGATCCCTGCACCTTAAAATAAGAGGATTTTTGACCAAAGGACATTTATTGTTTAGATCTCTCCTTTCTAAGAAACCATCAGACTCTCTGAAAGGGATTTTAAAGCTTTGCTTTTTAGTTTAAAGGTTCATGTAAAAAAAATATTAAAGAATCTTAAGACACGTGGATATTTAATTAACTCGTATCTATGCTCTGATGATGGATAAACAATGAGTTACGACCAGTTAGAGTTGCTCACATTAAACTTAGGCATACCAAGTTAGCTGCACATGATGAGGAAACCAACATTTATCGCCTGTTGAACCAGCAGATAAGGCTTTTCTTCTTCTCCTTGCAGGCATCTGTTTGTTCAGCGGAGTTCTGAGTGACCCCGCGATACAGCAGAATTCTACTTTAACAACGGTAATGAATACAGTTACAGTTTCCCACGTCTCTTCCATTGTCCAAGCCTCAACCGCACAGTCTATTGAAACGCCAGAATCCAAGTCAACGACTAACATCTTGCTGGTCAAACTAGCAACTGTTCATAAAGACGGATCTACAGAACACTCAGCTACAACCGCCACACCTTCTACGACTGTAGCAACTGTCCCTACAACACAGCCAACCCCCAGTGTGTCAGTCTTAACTACATCTACAAGCCCTTCTGTTGGGCTTAATAATCCCGTTACCACTGTGAGCTCCACCACCCCAGAGGTTAAAACCACAACTAAGGTAGTGAACCAGCCAGCAGTGCCTCCAAGCACTGCTACCACAGTGCCTGATTCAAGAGTGCAGAGCACGACTGTGAAAACCAGCGGAGCCTCTGGAGTATCGACTGAAAAGCCAGGACAACTTGGTACCAAGGAGACCCCCACAACATCTTTGACAGGGTTATCATCAGGCAGCGATACCCAAACAACACCATTAACCAGGATGGACGACAGAAACATAGGTAAGGCATGTTTTTACCACAATAATATACCCACAGAACATCTAAAGTGACAAAAAATAAAATAATTTATTACATTTTCGAAGGGTATTTACTTATGGTTTTGATGCCAACATCAATATTCCCAGATCCTATTAGCTGCAGGATTAAGGGCAGATTATACTTCTGCAACCGCACACATCGAATGTCTCTTGGGTCACGAACCAGTTTAGCTGGTATGCTTATGCACCGTTGGTCTGGAATTTCTCGGGACGCACAGCAGTTTCCCACCAAAGCGCTAGGGGGAGCCCATTTGAGAACTTGCGAGAACTTCGGCGAATGGTCACGAGAACTTTTGCAGCTCCGGCGAGAGTGTTTATCTGCCGAAACATCAATGGCGCGTCTGCAGGATATCACGATCACGGAGATGGATCTAGAGTTGCTAGACATCGAAGAGGATGGGGGGCTGTTGATGGAGCGAACCTCCTCGATTAACCTTTTGTCGTAGTTCTCCATTGTAGTTGGTCCAGCAAAGGATGGAGAAGGACGACCACAGAGACACCCGGAAAGGCATACCAAGGACCAATCACAGCTGCTTTTTGTCTGAGCACTTCCGCTTGAGGTCTGCGCAAGTTTGCGATTTTTTTCGAGGTGCGCGACAACAGTTGCAGAACCTCTGCGCGGGGGGCGTGGTCGCACACAGACACAGATTTGACGGATGCACGGCTATGCGTCAGTAGCCTCGTGAGACCATCCTGATCTCGCGAGCTTTCAAGGTTTCACTCGCTAATCAGTCTGGAGACTCTCCGTTAAAGAAAATTTGGAGCCGTTCACCAAACGAACGTCCAATCAGCGTTGGCTTTGAGGCGGGTTGAGGTGTGACGCAACGAGAAGCGCGACAGTTCAGTCTAAAGAACATGGCGGCTTCAGCCGATGAAACTAGCGTTAGCGTGGCTATCGAGCAAGTTTTATCGGAATGACAGAGTATTTCTTCACTGAAAGAATAGCAAAACACTGCTCTGGAGGCTTTTCTCAGAGGAAAAGATGTTTTTGCTCTTCTCCCGACTGGTTTCGGCAAGAGTAGCCTGGCTTGTGGTTGTGTTTTCGTCGTTGCTCTGCTAGTACGTCATATGCTTCGTTGATCTGATTGGTTTATTTGGCCCGTCTATCACCAACATAGGCCAATCAGCTAACCAGTATTTTCGCCCCTTCCCAAAATTACTGTAATGGAAGGTTTCCAGATGGATATGCAGAGCAAATCCATCTGGCGGAGTCAGATTAGTGCGTCAGAAGCATAAAACGGAGCAAAATGAGGGGAATATTGGTCAAACTTTAAAGGATCAAGTAACAAAGGGGTTTAGGAGGATTGCAGAGGATACTGATTTCCTTCTGGACAGGTTAGCATTAGCAGACCAGGCAACAACTCTTCAGCAGGAAAGTCAGTTAAAAGCTGCTAGCTAATGTCATCACCTAATTTGTATATTTAGTATTGCTTTCATCCAGCCATTGGACAAAAAATATCATTCTTATATTGAATTTATATCCTGCCTTAGGTAGAAAACTAAGAGGCGTTGCTCTTCTCTCTGTGTCTGCAGCCCCAGCTTACTGTTGACTGACTGCCTGTCTGTTCTTAGGAGCTTGCAGCAGCACTCACTGCTCGCCGAAGACAATAAACTTAGTCCAAATGAAGATTTCACATTGTTAAAGTCTCCAACAAGAGAAAGAATAGTTGCTAGATAGGTCTGTAATTGGCTATGTTGGCAACAGTGGAAGCAACCAGCTGGAGTCCAATAGAGCATGAGCTGTCATCACCTTTAAATACTTTAAAAGAGTCACAAACCAAAGCGTCTCCTGAGACTTTAGGCTGCAGAGCCCTGATCTAGAGGATGAAACAGTGATTTTAGTTGTAGTTCTTGTTGAAGCTAAAAGAACAACACCTTCGATTTCAAACCGCCATCATAGTAAAAGGATAAAGACACTTCTGCTACATTCACACCTAAAGCAGCAGAAGCAGCTGGTTTACATGCAAAGTCAATGGTTAACGCTCATCAAGCCTCAGCAAAAGGTCCTGCAGCGCGTTTGGAGCATTTTGACTGTTTAGACACCACTCTGGCACGGTCCCCCTCCTCCTAGTGACAATCTACGGTACTACCGCTCTCTACAGGCAAACAAGCAAGCCTCAAGAGTTTCGGAGGATCTGAGGCGCGTGACGCAGCTCGCAACTACAGCTCACACTGTACGACGAAACCTCAGGGTTTAAAAGTTCATAGCTTACGATGTTTATTCTCACACTGTGCGACCCGATGCTCTGATGCGATCTAGCTGCTCGCACTGTACATCTAAAAACCACATGGGACTGACCAATGAGAGATGGCGCTGGTCGGACTCGTTAATTTGGAAGAAAAAGAAGAACTCCCTTGTTTGCACATGCTTGGTGCTCGAGGTTCTGGTAATCGGCTCGTTGCTCTGCTTCAACAGCAGGATTTACCCACCAACACCTTACAGACTAAATTTCAAACATGTCGATTTTCTCCCGACTTTATGATTCCTGATGGGGAGGTGGTCGTGAGAGGCTGATCGCCCCTCGTTACCCCCTGTACATGTACCTGTACACGGCGCAGGACGCACCATGAGGCTGAAACTTGGCCTGATCAAAAAATTCTCGCACAACCTGAGAATCGGTCAGAGAAGGGCAAAAAATCTGAGTGTATGCCCGGCTTAAGTTTTAAGAACAAACTGAACCGTTCTTCATGCTTCATCATCAAGTTAATCTGCTGGATGAGAAACCAAATACTTAGCATTCGAGTCATCAGCTATCTTTCCTCTCTCAGAGCCATTAGATGCCTCAGAAAGATTCAACTTGTCTCCGTTGAATGTTGGTCAATAAATCACTGAGATGAGATCGACGGTCAAATTTTTCTCCAACATTTAAGGCAACAAGGCAATGCTCAGTTAGTTACAAAGTCTGAAACCTTCTCCAAGACGTCTTATACGGATGTTATCTGACCGACATGTATGTTTGTCTGTACTGCATTTATTTTAGCCCTACGTCATTTTCCGTTTCCGTGGTTACTCCACTTGTCAGGCCGCCATTGTGACTAAGAACTCGTTCTTAATGACTTTCCTGTAAAAATAAAGGTATAATAATAATCTACATCAGTGGCTTTCATTTCTAATTTAAGGTACCACTAAATTCGCTACTACAAAGATAGGTGTGACTCCAAGTGGAACTTCAATCCCAAAGGTGACCACAGGGAGGCCCTCCGCCTCCAGCCTTCCTCCTCCTGCTGCCAAAAGCTCAGAAGCCCCAACAACAGTCCGGCCTAAGGAATCTATTGTTTCCATGGCGACAGGGCAGAAGACGATAAAGGTAAACCAGACTAGAACCAGGAAGAGTGGAAATGCTGCCTTTAATCAGCACCTTTTCTAACATACATCTTTTTTTTTCTTGCAGTATTCTCTGGGTGACCCGAAGGTAAGATCTCACTGCTTTAATTTGCTGTTTCTTTCTGTATCTTTCCACTCATTCTATTCATAAACACGACTCTCGGCGCCATTGTCCTGTCAGGGAAAAGTTGCCCACACCCTTTCCACTTTTTTTTTTTTTTAGGGGTCCTTGGTTTTTGGACCCTACGGAGAAACAATGCTGTATTTATTTCAGGAACAGGGAATCTGAGCTTCCATTCAGTCCCAGACTCTCCATCTGAGCCCACATGTTTTAATCAGATATGGTGTCTGGATACTAAACCATAAGCGTTCGAGAAGATTTCTATTGTTTCTTTGCAGAACAATAGATGTAATTGTTTGAATACTGGGAGATATTTTTAGGGTTTGAGCGGCACTGTTGGATTGGAAGAAGCATGAAAGTTTAAATATGGCTGATTGAATGTAGCTCAGTAAAGCCTCACATCTTGGGAGAAATGGAGAGGAAATTTGTAGAAAATAGCTGAAGTTAACTTAGATTGGATGGAGAGCGACTGAGGCCCATTCAGGGGGCAAACATTGGTCTGGACTTTGACTAGGCCGCTCTAAAAGATGATTTGATTTGAGCTATTCTATTGGACCTGGTGCTGGATGCTCAGGTCGTCAACGTCTTAGCTGAGTTTTATGATTTACATTATTTATATCTTCATCTTTTCTTTATTTCTGTTTCTTCATTTGTTTCTTTATTTCTTCATTTGAATCGGCCTCCTAAAACTCAAACAGAAAGAGAGATATTTGGAAAGAAAAGAAAAAGATGTTTTCCTCCCGGGTTCCCGTTTAGGTGGGAGACCATCTTTTTTTAATTTTGGTTATCTTTTCATTTGATAATGGCGTCTTTAACGGCGCAGAAACGTTCCCAGTTTGGTCCAGAACCCATAACCGAGCAGCCGGGTCCATTCTGGGGGGAAATCATGATTACGAAACAGAAACCAATCCTTTAGTCTGGATTTTATTCATCTTTCAGGGTTTTTCTCCAAAGCAGCTCTAATTCTAATGAATGGGGCTCTTCTATAGAGGTTCTGCAGGTCGGGCCTCATTATTGAAGGACAGGCTGTTGTGGTGTGTGAAAGGCTGAGGAGGAGGGCTCAGAAAGAGGCCCTAAAGCTCCACAGAAAGGCAGCCAACTGCAGGCGGCTCCAGTGTTAAAAACAAGTTGCTTTTTCAGCTAAAGTGTCTTTTTTTCAGAGCCACCTGCTGCTTAGGGAGGATGATGAAGATTTTACACCTGATGACAGGTTTAGCTGCTGGTCAGGCTCCGGATGGAGCAGCAGCTGATCAGTCTCACCTCAGTGGATTTTCATCCGTCCCACACAGACAGAAAGAAGCTCATCAGACAGGATGTTACTGCAGCTTTTCACTTTTTTAAAGCAAATAATAGATTTTTATGAAGGTAAACTTTAACCTCTGGAGAAGCAACTAGTTTTTGTGCCTAATGCAATAGGAAGCAGTGATGTATTCTACATAGAGAATCAAGAACAGAGTGGAAAAGCACCTTTCCTGCCGCCGTCGGCTTCCTTTGTTTCTCATTTCTATCCTCTGCCTCGTCTTTGATCTCTGGATCTCAGACCAGGAAGATCGAACCTCTGTTTTCATCTCTGACCTCATCTCTGTCTTTTTGTTTAACATGCTTTTTTTTCTCCTTTGCAGACAAAGGAAAACAAGATTGTTGAGGACCTTTGCAAGAAATTCATGTCCCTCTTTAAGGGGGGAAACTGCTCTGTGATGCTGCAGGACGGCAAAGTGCTGTTTGACAGTCTGGAGATCACCGGCTACGGTAAAGCAGCCTTCAGCTTTTAGTCGAGACTCAGATGGAAACATTTTATTCAATCATGGATTCTCCCTGCAGTCAAAGAACGGCTCGTGATGGAGGAACACGAAAAGTTGACGAAGGAACCTGCAACAGTAAGACGGATGGTCTGGATTATTTATTCCAGGGCTGTTGGTTTCTGGGCTGAAGCTCCGTCTGGTTTGTTTCACAGACAGAGACTGACAGAGGAACCCTGATAGCCATCCTGGCCTCCTGTGGAGCCCTGCTCATCATGATCATCACACTCGGCGTCTGCGTCTCCCATCGCCGTAAACCGTACAACGAGACGCAGGTACGCCGTAAACGTTTACCCTCCAGGAAAAACGGCTTTGAGCTCGTTGGACTTTCATCCACCTGACCAGAACACAGATCTCTATTTATTCACTGGATTGCTGATTGCAGGTCTGTAGTACGGGGTTGAAGTGAAGCCACCGGCTGCCATATTGGTACTCCCTAGTTAGACCGATCTCAATGTAAACAGTATGTTAGCTAAAGCAGCGAACTCTGCTCTCCAGAGCAAGTAGATTGGTAACCCCGCCTCCTGCTCTCCTCTATCTTGTCTGCTGTCATGATTCATGCAGCTATTATTTCATCCAAATGAAAAATGGAGAACAGATAAGCAGATCATGGCTTGTCTACAGTGAAAAGAAGGACTGGGTTATTTACTTTGGCCTTTTTGGAAACACAGGAAGGAGCAATCAGCTAAGTGAGCTTAGTGCTTGGAAAAAATCTTTCATTCCTTTAGAGACAGCATGAAAAGTCAGCTGAGTACAAAACATAGAGAGGAAAACAAGAAGAAAAGGGACAAGAAGAGAGGGACACAACCTAGAACAGATAATGGATGTCTATTCTATTAACATTTCTCTATCTGGAGAATGGCGCTGTTTATGTGTTGTCTTCTCCATTCAGAGGGCCCCCTGTCTGTCTTTGTCTAGGGCCCCAAATTTCCTAAATCCGCCCCTGCATATGACGTACTAACAGAGCGACGACGAAGAGGAGCCAATTGATAGATCAAACTCTTGGTGAAACCAGTCGGGAGAAGAGCAAAAACATCTTTTCCTCTGAGAAAAGCCTCCAGAGCAGTGTTTTGCTCTTCTTTCAGTGAAGAAATACTCTGTAGTTCCCATAAAACTTGCTCGATAGCCACGCTAACGCTAGTTTCATCGGCTGAAGCCGCCATGTTCTTTAGACTGAACTGTCGGGCTTCTCGTTGCGTCACACCTCAACCCGCCTCAAAGCCAACGCTGATTGGACGTTCGTTTGGCTAACGGCTCCAAATTTTCTTCAAAGGAGAGTCTCCAGACTGATCTGGGAGTGAAACCTTGATAGCTAGCGAGATCAGGATGGTCTCACGAGGCTTTCAGTCTACTGTTGTTGCCCTCCGACTTTAGCACCATGATAAATTACATCTGTCATAACTAGTCAGTCAGTTAACCTGGTAAACTGTTTCACCAGACTTCAAATCATTCTGAATGTTTTCTTTTTGTCTTATGAATAAGAGATTATGTAAATTCAGCTGTACAATAAAAGAAAAATCCTCATAAGACACAAATTAAAGCACATTTAACAGCAGAACTAATTCATGAAAAAAATATTTTTTTTAAAAGAGCAGTGATCTAAATTAGATTCTCATTCAACGTCTAAATCTTTATTCAGACTCTTAAACTTCTCGGAGGACCAGCTGTCTGACCTTTATTCTAATCTTTTCCTCTATGCAGCAACACCTGACTGAAGAGATGCACACTGTGGAGAACGGTTACCATGACAACCCCACGTTGGAGGTGATGGAGGTGCAGCCAGAGATGCAGGAGAAGAAGGTGGCCCTAAACGGGGAGTTCGGGGACAGCTGGATCGTCCCCATCGACAACCTGATTAAGGAGGACAATCCTGACGAGGAGGACACCCACCTGTAGGGACTTCTGTCCAATCGGACTCCGGATCTCCACCCGCCTTCAGGAAATACGTCGCTCTGAACCGAGTCCTGACTGTATGACGCGGTTCTGTGGTTTGGAAAAATAAAAAATAATCACCCAATCCAACCTGTGGGACTAAATTGAAAAGCTTCCATCATCAGCAGCGTTTCTCCTGGTATTTTACACGGTTGATGCTCTGCTCACGTTCGCAGCTTTAAAAGACTTCACTGCTTTTTGACCAATCAAAATCTGGGATTTTTCTCCTCTTCTTGAAGCAGGGTCATCCATCCTGTAGAGTCACGGACCTGTTCTCAGCAGCCCCTGGTGGCTGTAGTTACTTATTGCATTTTCCTAGTAGCTGAGAATGAACTTTTTTAGGGCGCTTAACCCTCGATCAGATGCCGCCCCGGGTGAAGAGCCACACCCTCAATGTCACAAACCACCACCGCCCCCAAAAAAAGAAGTTGAAATAAAATGGCTGTGCTTCTTGTTTCTACATGAGTAATGGAGGAACCAGGAAACGTGTTCCCGTTTGACCGGAGTCAGAAGAACGAGTCCATCTCTAGTCTTCAGCAGGTTCTAGCTTAGATGACCTTCAGGATTCTGCTGATTGACAGAGAGAAGCTGAGGAGGTTCTAACGTTCTCCCCGAGGCGGCCCGTCCTGCAGCAATGGGCTCAGCTAACGGTTGTTTTATGGAATATCTGATTTCTTTACATCTTTTGTCAGAGGAGTTTGATCATTCATTTCCAAAGTGTGTGATTTTCAGGAGACAATCAGAACCAGTTCCAGTCGAACTTTTGGTTCCTTTCTTTCTCACAGCTTGGTACAGAAATATTACAAATATTCCAGGTTGAACAAAAACAAAATATTTGTTGAATGTGTTTCTGTGTAGCAGAAACGGCTACCATTAGCATGAAGGCATCCAATTAGCTCTAAATTAGCTTCCGAACTTCGTTAGCTCATGAATCCAAATATGGCGCGCCATCATCGTCCCACTACTTCCTGTCTTCTTCTTCTTTTTACAACGCAGTTCTACATTAGGGGGAGCGGGGGCCTAGTGGTTAGAGCATAGAGCTTGGAAACCTAAGGTTCTAAGTTCGAGCCCCACTCCCACAGACTGCCACTCTGGGTCCCTGAGCAAGACCCTTAACCCCACACTGCCCCCCAAGGGGATGGGTAAAATACAGAGAGTGGATTCTGTATGTGTGACAGTGGAATGACAAAACAATAAAACACAAACAAACATTAAGGGCTGTCCCAAATCCTGTAGTGGGTAGGGCGAGTGGGCTGTTCAGACCTTAAAGATTTGGCAGCGGGTGTAACAGCGGCTTGATGGCGGAGGAAACGCCTGCATTTAAATGTTAAAAGTTTCGCAAGTTAGTTTACAAAAAAAAAAACGCAATGAAATCCAAAATGTTTTAGACAGTATACATTTGTTTTAAGAAAGGGGCAAATGTGGTATGTTAAGTCACCCTGGGCTACAGCCACACACGGAGCTTCACTGTGTTGCCATAGCAACAGCTGTCCCATTTTCGTTTATACCCCCCACCTTTAATCAAGGCGCCTTCCACAGCTAAGAGTTCGACTTTATTGCGATGAGAATTGGTCGCTAAGGGTTAGTGGGTAGGGAGGTTTGGGAGATTTTATTAACTAGGGGTGTGATTGGCAAGAATTTGATTAAACAAATTTACGATACGATTTATCGCGATAAATTAGAACAACAATGCGATTTTTGGCCTTCGATAAACAAGATATCGGTTTGATCTGCTGTAGCAGGAGCAGAAAAACTGAATGGTCTGTTTGGTGATGTGCTGCCCCCTAGTGGCTGCTGGTCTGAGTTACAATAATATTGATGTTTGCTTGTTATTTTTTTCTGGTTATAAATCGAAGATCCATTGGAGCGTATTTTGAATCAATACTAATATTTAAAATGTCGGTTTTGTTAGAAATATAACCATATTTACCCAAAATTTACTAAACAAAAAATCCTTTAACGGCTTTAGACCTGGAGACGTTAGCGAGTAATCAGTTGCTGCGAACAAATTAACTTCTATCTTTTCCAGAGGATCAATAAAAAACATTTTTCTCTAAAAAGCTGTTTTAAGCAAACCTGTACATAGATGTAAAATGTTTTCTTTTTGTAAAAGAAGTGCAAGTTGTTGCTGATAGAGGATCCAAACTAGTTTGGTGACGATCATATAAAAATAAAAAATTCACACAGAATCCCGTCTTTTCTTTAACCTCCATAAAGAGCTTTATATTTAGCTTTATTATATAAAAGAAAATCTGTCTCTTCCATCAAAGGCACCAATGTTTGTGTGTAAAGTATCACTTTTTTTCCCGGCTCTGCCACTTTCACCTTTTATCGGCTGTATTTATGTTTGGTTTGCTGTTGCAGGCAGACGACAGGAGTCTGACACACTGGAAAATGTCAAATGTGGACGGCTGTTCGCCGTCGTCCTTCTTGTATCTTTTCAGATTTGCAAATAAAATGTTTTTTTTTGTCATTTTACTCGTGGCATCTCTCTGTAATACATCCACACGGCCACCAGGGGGCAGGGGAGGAAAAAGGGTCCCTGAAAACAAGCGAGAAAAAACTTGAACAAAATACAATCTTTATTTTTTTTTTATATACATTACATACAATGCAATACTACAAGGCTTTCTACACATTCTGTGGTTCTTATGGATCTGAGAGCCAGGGCCTTAAAATGCCCCCGACCCACAGGGGCTCGACAGGCGGGCCGTCCAGATCAATGGTAATAAGTTATGACACAGCAAAGGTAGAGGGACCGATTCCCTGACACATGGTGGGAAAAGGAAAACAAAGTGTTTGGCATCGTTTGTAATACAAGCTGTTCAGAATGAAGCAAAACCTGGTAAAAAAAAAAAAAATTATAATAAAGGCTTCAGCAAAGTGGGGGGGTGCTGACATTATCAGAATAACTTCAGTAATCTTCCTTATTTACCAACATCTAGAGAGGAAACTTGATTACTTTCAAAGTTTATCTGTTTTAGTAACTTCATTTTAAAAAAAGTGAAACTCAAAAAAGTAACGATTTTAACCCGCCGTCATGTAATCCAAACCAAAGGCAGAATTAACCCCAACAATTGCTTTAAATTAATCAATCAATTGAATAGTTCACTAGTTCATGATTCCTCATTTTCCTCATCGCTGCAACCGGAAATTTCTGAAAAATGAACCCAGTTATGGAAAACTGTTCACCTCACAGCTGAAGCTATGGCCTCAGCAGCTAGCTAGATCCTGCAGCAGCGTTACGGCCTCAGCAGCTAGCTACATCCTGCAGCAGCGTTACGGCCTCAGCAGCTAGCTACATCCTGCAGCAGCGTTACGGCCTCTGCAGCTAGCTAACTCCTGCAGCAGCGTTACGGCCTCAGCACCTAGCTAACTCCTGCAGCAGCGTTACGGCTTTAGCAGCTAGCTAACTCCTGCAGCAGCATTACAGCCTCAGCAGCTAGCTAACTCCTGCAGCAGCTAGCTAACTCCTGCAGCAGCATTACAGCCACTGCAGCTAGCTAACTCCTGCAGCAGCGTTACAGCCACTGCAGCTAGCTAACTCCTGGAGCATTGTTACGGCCTCTGCAGCTAGCTACATCCTGCAGCAGCGTTACAGCCACTGCAGCTAGCTACATCATGCAGCAGTTACGGCCTCTGCAGCTAGCTACATCCTGCAGCAGCGTTACGGCTTTAGCAGCTAGCTAACTCCTGCAGCAGCATTACGGCCTCTGCAGCTAGCTACATCCTGCAGCAGCCTTATGGCCTCAGCAGCTAGCTACATCCTGCAGCAGCGTGACGGCCTCTGCAGCTAGCTAACTCCTGCAGCAGCGTGACGGCCTCTGCAGCTAGCTAACTCCTGCAGCAGCGTGACGGCCTCTGCAGCTAGCTAACTCCTGCAGCAGCGTGACGGCCTCTGCAGCTAGCTAACTCCTGCAGCAGCGTGACGGCCTCTGCAGCTAGCTAACTCCTGCAGCAGCATGACGGCCTCTGCAGCTAGCTAACTCCTGCAGCAGCGTGACGGCCTCTGCAGCTAGCTAACTCCTGCAGCAGCGTGACGGCCTCTGCAGCTAGCTAACTCCTGCAGCAGCATGACGGCCTCTGCAGCTAGCTACATCCTGCAGCAGCGTAATGGCCTCAGCAGCTAGCTACATCCTGCAGCAGCGTGACGGCCTCTGCAGCTAGCTAACTCCTGCAGCAGCGTGACGGCCTCTGCAGCTAGCTACATCCTGCAGCAGCGTGACGGCCTCTGCAGCTAGCTAACTCCTGCAGCAGCGTGACGGCCTCTGCAGCTAGCTAACTCATTCCAGCCGATGATGGGAAATAATCTGTGTATATTTACATGTTTGTTCATCATTTCAGGGATTAGAATTATAATAATTAAAGAACTTCCATCCAGAAGCAGAGATCAGATACGAACATTTCAAACTTTCCGTCTCGGCGCTAAAGCTACTGAAACTGTAAACGAGCTTTTTTCAGCGTCGTCTAGAGAAGAGGAAGCGGAGCGGTTCCCGGCGAGCGGAGGGTTGGAGGATCAGTTCTGGTTCCTCGGCAAACGCCTGCGGCGGATCCAGTTCTTCCAAAAACAGAAAAAGTGCAAAAATCTTTTTTTTTGTTGTAAAAATCTGAACCTTTTAGCAGAGAAGAGCTTCAAACCCAAAGAACATGAAGAAAAGCTCCGGAGGCTTTCAGAGGATTTCACTCCTTTCTATCTAGCGTGGTTTAATACCCTCGTCACCATGGTGACGGAGTCTGCAGCAGAGATGGGTCGGTTAAGCGGAGGCGGACAGAGCGGCTGTTCGGCCGTCCTCGGGGCGAGGCTAGAGGGTGATGAGGTCCACCAGGTTGCCTTTGGGCGGGGTCATGCTGTCGGGGAAGAAGTTGACGAGGGTGTCGAAGAGCTGCGTCCGCTGAGCGTACGTCTGGTCTACGTCAGAGAAACCTGAGGACAGAAGAGAGCAGGTCTGACAGCGGCTCGTCTCTCCGGGCGCCGGCGCTCAGCCTGGCTGGACACGCCTCCAATAAACAATCAGCTGTTCCACCTTTCAGTCCCAAAAATCTGCATCAAATCGAGTTGTTGATCCATACTTTACTGGATCAATTATTTTTAGACAACTTTTTCCTTCTACTCCTTTCGTTTTATAAATAGACTCGTTAGTTTTCTTTCATTTAAGCTCATTTTCATCACGGGCTGTTGGTGTTTAAAACCAAACAAAAAAAACAACAAATTTAGTTTCATTCAGACAATTAGTTTCTCTGTGGTTGGTGCTGCCCCAACTAGTTGCTCACCACAAACCACAATAAATAGTTTATCGAGCTGATGCAAAGTTAAATATGACGCTGTTACCATTAGTTATAAACTAAGAAAATGAAATCTGATGAGGTTTTCATCCAGAATTATAGAAAAATTTTCCTTTTATAGAGTAGAGCAGTGAAGCTTCTGGTCTTAACAGTTTATCCTTCATTACTTTGACTTTTATACTTTAAGTTGTTTTAAAAATGGTACTTTTACTGAAGTAAAAAGCTGAAGTTTATCCTCTAACTTCTACAAAAGTGTTTGTAAACAGTAGGATTTATTTTCAGAGTTGTACTAAATTCATGTTTTCTTAATTATTTATGGTACGAATACATCCTAAAAGAAATGGCTCTATATTTTTTTCTATAATTTAATGAAACAAACTTTTTAACAAAAGTTGCCTCTCCTGTTTTAGTTGTAAAAAAAAAGATGAAAAACATTTAGTTTAGGGATGCACGATATAATCGGCCCCCTATCGGTATCGGCCTTAAAACTGAATATCGGACATCGCCCCCCCCCCACCGATATTTAACCCGATATTTGATCAGCTTCTGAGTTTCTAAAGTCTAAAAAAAATAAAAAATACTACTTCTTCCTCAAAAACTTCTTTTTTACAGACTTAAAAACTTCTAAAGACGAAGGAAAAAATATTGATCCATTAAAATATCCCAATATCTTCATATGCTGATACAGTATATTGCCATTTAAAAACACCATATCAATCTCTTTTACTAATGAAATATTCCTATATGTCATCGTTATGCTACGAAATCCCCCCAAAATTCATGAAATGTTGCCATATTTTTATATGTTGATATATTGACGCGGTATCGATCTATTTTACTAACAAAATCTCACAAGAATTTGCAAAATATCACGAGAGTTTGTAACAGAACGATGAAATTTCACGAGATTTTGAAAGTAAAATAGATCGATACCGCGTTTTTAAAAATCTATTTGATATCAGCATATGAAAATATATTTGAGTTTATTATTTTTCAAAGTGTCAGAAATGGATAACAAAACTGCTATTTTCAATGACTACTTATTTTTGTCCAGCTTTAACATCGGTATCGATATCGGTTATCGGCTACATGAGTTTTAAAATATCTGCCAAAATCCCAATATCGTGCATCCCTAATTTAGTTTTATTATTACGCAGACATGTCTGATAAAAATCTATTTATTAATAATAAAACAACTATTATTATTCTTTTGATTATTATTCTTTTTTTTATTAATGGGTTAATAACCGGGTAGCTAAAGGTTCCATAAAGAAGCAGGTCAAAATAAAACTTTTCCACTTGAGGAGTTCTGGATAGAGCAGATTGACAGACGAAATCATTTTATCTTTAAATCTTAAATGCAAAAATATTTATATATATATTTTCTTTTACATTTTTGATATAATTCCTGCTGTAAGTGTCGCTCTAACAGCTAAAGGCATCTTTTACTCCAGTTAATCGATTACTCCATTAATTGACGATTATTTCAATACATGATTAATCTGATTAACAGTTTCAGCCCTAAATAGAATATCAACCATAAAAAATATAAAACGTCAGGATTTAATGAAACCTAAAGCCACGTTTTAAAATGCCAGTAAATGTTTTTTATGGTCCAGTAAACCGATTAAATGTGATATTTGTAGTTTAGTTTATCCCTGTTGGTTCAAATCCGGACATTAAATGAATTTCTTCTTTTTCCGTCCAGATTGGAGCTAATGTTGGGTTTTATAAACCAGCAGCCATAGAAGTGATCAGAGCGCCTGCATCTGATCATCTAATGATGGAAACTAAACTTGTTCAGGGTTGATTTGATGCGATCTGTGAGCAAACAGCTGAAAATCTAAACCAATCCCGACTCCTTGGTGTCGTTTTTGTTCAGATTTTGTTCCCCAGCAGCAGAACGGTTGGACTGAATCGACCCAAACATGGGAGCGGCGATCAGGCTGTTACCTAGAGGGATGAAATCCGAGCTGGACTTGAAGAGAGCAGTCGGCAGGAGCTGAAACTGAAAGGACAGAGACATGTGGGTGAGAAGAGAAGAGCGGCTGCCTCCCTCACAGCGGCATGAGCTCAGTTAAAGGGCCGGTACCTCTTTGGTCTCGTCGGGGTCTGTGTGGTCCACAGTGAGCGACAGGTCGTTCTGCAGGTACTTCAGAGCACTCAGCGGCTCCGACTGGGCCTTCTCCTCGAACCTAAGCAGCACAATCAGACTGCTGTTACAAAGCAGGACCACCAGATGGCAGCAGAACCACAGCTAATTAACACTGAAGGTGAGTGAGATTGGATCCATTCACTGATCTCTATTCACTGATCGCTGATTGCCTGAACAGTGAAGCCTCCAGCCGCCATGTTGGTACTCCCTCAGTCCCACAGACTGTGTAGCATTTCATTCACTGTGAAATGTCCATGATGCGGATGATGATGTCGCTCCTGTGGTGTTTGTTTTATTTCTCATTTGAACAAGTCATGAGCTGAAATATATTGCAGGTTATATTGACGAAAAAAAGCCACTTGTACATTTGACCATATATATATATTAGGGGTGGAACGGTTCACAAAATCCACGGTTTGGTTCGGTTCACGGTTTCGTGGTCACAGTTTTCGGTTCGGTATATGTTGATTGTTAGGAAAATCTATTATGTCTTTTTAAGTACAAAACGTGTTGCACAATGCTCGCACACTGTTGCACTTTTATCCACAACTTTCTTTCCGCCGTCATCGTAGGTCACTCTAAATGCAAAGTGGTCCCATACAGCAGACCTATCTATCTATCTATCTATCTATACAAACATGAGTCATGGTGCTTACAGCTCCTTCATATTTCATGTAAACTAATAACTTGTGTACATGATACTTGTTGATGGCATTAAAATTATTTCTAATAGCATTAAAAGAGCATTAAATTAGAGTTCCTCATTCCTGTATAAACCCTGTGAACGTTTAATTTAATATGACATATTAAAAAAAATCCCCATCATCATCCAGCAGATGTTCAGTTTCTGCCCAAATACTTTCTTTCTGTGGATAACTAGGATCAAACATAGTTTGTATGAACTCTGTTCTCTGCTTCCAAACTCATCATCTCTTCATTCATTCCTGCAATAAGAATTTTCTTTTAAAGTTGTGAGATGCGCTCTAGAATCTCACAACTTCTTCCTGGTCTGTTGAAGCACCAATAGTCTGTATCCAATTATTTAATTAATTGCTCTTAGTTTTTGTATTATATACAAACTATGCTCTAATTTCTAGTTACCGGCCTGTTTTTACTATAATTGAATTTGACAAACCGGGTCTTCTCTACATTCTTTTTCCTGTTTGGTGCGATTGCAATTGCGGGTCTTGATCTGGACGGACCGGAGCGGAGCAAAAAAGAGCTCAGGTCCGTATTTTGACGGTGAGGGACGGAGAAGACGTATGCGGGCGGTGACGAGCGAAGGATGTGGAACAGCTCATTGATTTACATGAGAGACAAGTTCTCCGCACGACGTACGTGAGCGGAGCAGAGCGCTGACGGAGTATGTGGAATCTGTGGGTAAAGGAGGACAAATACACGTCCGGCTGGATGCGGCGCAGGACGCCGGACAGTGCAATGAAAATCCAGACTGTCCGCCCTAAAGCCGGACATCTGGCCACCCTTCTTCCAACTCCTGTTCTTTCCCACTCGCCATTCCCACACAATTCTCCACAACAACCGATTTTTTTCTGCTACACCCGGCTACGCTGCTTCGCTTCTTCTTCTTCTTGTTTACTACTGGTGGTTGGCTTTGGTCGCAGTACCGCCACCTTCTGCTCTGGAGTGTAAACGCTTCGCCTATGAGAAAAAGGAGCAGCGCATGAACCGAACGAAACGAACTGAACCGAGACAGTCGAACCGAACGGTTCAGACGGTTTTCATAAACCGTTCCATCCCTAATATATATATATATATATATATATATATATATATATATATATATATATACATACACACACACACACACACACATGTATACAACATGTACATCATCAATTTAGCACTTTTGGCACATAAGTATTATTATCATTAGTTTAGCGCTGATGCCATTTTTTGGCTCCGATACCTGGCTGTGCAGCATCGATCGATACCGATACCATCTGTTTGAAATGGATGTGTGAGTATAAATGAAGAACTGCATCCTACTTCGATGTAAAATAATCACCATCATGACTTCATGTCAAGCTGCTGCCTACTTTTGAGAAGCAGGAAAAAGACTAAAACAAAGTGAATCCAGTAGAACTTTCTATTGCCTACCTGGAATGGGAGACATTAGTTGAAGAAACTTTTGGCTCTAAAAATGGTATATGCACTAAAATGATAGTATTGGTATGGGCGAGTACTGACAAATAGGGCACTGATAGCACCAATTTAGTGCGGGACTCTGCCCGATACCGGTGTCGGTATTACGGCTGGGTGTTTTCGCCAAAGTCCTGAATCAATTCGATTTTGATTCATTCAGTTCTAAATCGATTCATTTCGATTCGATCCGTTTTTACAATAATGAAAGCGGTTCAGCTGTGTTTCAAAACACTCATGCATCTTATTTTTTCCTGTCATATTAAACACAAAGTGCAAACTTGTAAATCAGACAGTTTAAACTTGAGATGTGAACAAAACTGTCTCAAAAGTGTAAACTTGTTTGTGAAAAGTGAATTCTAACTCGAGCGAGCAGACGTGCATGAGCTCCATTATCTCCACTGCAGTAACCATATGTGCAGCGCTGTCTGCATCAACTACAGGGTGTTTGCTGGTCAGCCTCCATTTGTTAATGTCTTCAGTCGACCTGTTGGCCATTTTTGCAGCTGTCTGGCTTGAAGTCATCTTGAGAGCATCATTCCTGCTCATTTGAATGTGAACGTCACGTGTGTCACTATACAACCAATCGATCTCATTCCCTAGACATCGATTCTGCAAAAATGTAAAGGAATTAGGGCTGGGCGATATAGAAAAAAAGCTTAGCGATAAAAAAAAAAATGCATATTGATCGATATCGATAATTATTGAAAAGATTTGAAACCATATTTTATGTGCAGCTCTGCCTGGACTTTTTATGATATTGCTAAATGATTTAATTTTAATA
The DNA here is from genome assembly GCA_030533445.1 of Cyprinodon diabolis. Taxonomy (NCBI): domain Eukaryota; kingdom Metazoa; phylum Chordata; class Actinopteri; order Cyprinodontiformes; family Cyprinodontidae; genus Cyprinodon; species Cyprinodon diabolis. Next base: position 7,502,190 of record CM060078.1, on the reverse strand, counting down.
AAGAACACAAACACAGACTTCCAATTAAATCTTTATTTAACCAACTTTTTTAACCATAACAGAATTGTTTTAAAGAAAAATAACTTAAGAGACCTGAGTTATGTTATTAAATACTGAAAGAATAAACTAAAGTGACCAGAAAAGTGACCAAAATAAATATAACAAATAAATAAATAAAACTCTCTTTTTTTCTATTGCGCCACACGTCTATCGATCGATATATATCGTTATTGAATTATCGCCCAGCCCTAAAAGGAATCGATTCAAAATCTATTAAAATCAATTTTTTTTACCCAGTCCTAGTCGGTATCGGTGCAAAACTATTTAAGATGCTCTATTAACACATTCATTTTATTGTGATTAATTTGTATATGTTATATTACATGATTTGTTGACTTCATAGTGACTATGCAATGTGATGGACCTATTTTTTTTAATTATAAGTTAAAGTTCATCTACTGATGCTATGAAACAGCCAGTCTGTGTCAAAGTGATGAATTTATCTTTATTTTAAAAGCATTAAATCCCCGTGAAAATTAGATAATCATCGTTCGATGCTGTAGTGACGGATCGTTTACATTGAGACCGGTCTAATGAGGGAGTACCAACATGGCAGCCGGTGGCTTCACTTCACCCCCGTACTACTGACGGGGAATCAGCAATCCAGAGATCAGTGGATCCATTAAGCGGATTAAAGGAACCAGGTTCAAAGGTCAGCTGACATCACACCTGTATTTCCTGATCAGGTATCTGCAGTGGCGCAGCAGGTACTCCTTGGAGGGCCGACACAGTTTGAGGGACCAGAAGTCATCCAGGCGCATCTTAGGAGAACACGACTTCCCCGGGTTTCCACCAAACAGGTAGTGAACCTGGAAAGGTAGAGAAAATCAGCTGGAGTCTGGCAGCAACTGGAACAAACCGCCGTGCGGTTAGAAGTTAAACATGATGATGATTCTACTCAATGGGCGGCGTTTCCATCCCCTGGAAATGATAAATATCTAAGAACTTTAGATCGATTTATCAGACCAAATGTCCTCAAAGCAATCTAGTGGGAAATAATCAATGAATAATAATAAAAACTAAAATTACTGTTAAATAAAAACAGCATTTACAATAAAACATAACATTTAACCTCTATTTTGTGCCGATAGGTTTTTGTTCAAATACAGACTTTAGTTGTTTCCTTATTTCGTCATTCAGTCAAGTTTCCAGAAGTCATGTGTTGAACAGGAAGATAAAGACCAAACGTTTATTTTACCAAATATATGATATTTTAACTCAGACTGAACATTTTCTGCTGTTAATCAGGAAAAAATGTTTTAATAAATCAGGATGAGCTCAGTGGCTATGCGCTATGCTAACTATGCTAAAAGCTATTTCTAGAGTCCAATGTGCCTTTGGATGTTTTAAACACTATTTCTATTTAAATATTCGGACTTTTTCTGATTGAAACTAATTATTTGAGTGTTAACTTTTCTGTCAAACTAAAGACTTTATTGAGGAGGAATGAAGGGATTATTTATTCTGTGGTTCCCATGAGGTTTGGTAAAAGCTCATGTGTTTAAAATAAAATACAAATAGAATCACCTGAAATTGACCATCGTCTCTTTTGAAGATTTAGAAAAAAAAGATAAATTTAAAATAAATGCTTATTAGAGGCTGGTTTTATACAGAGTTAGTTTATTTTTTAAATAAACAACCAGGCTTTGCTCCTTGTTTATTAAAAATCATCTGAGCTTTAAAAATGTGTTGCCTTCAAGGCGCCGCTTTTTAACGCCCGACTGTAAAAACAAACCGTTGAGCTAATTATTTTAGCTCAACGGTTCGATGGCAAGTTCGATGGCAAATCCTCCCTCTTCAAGTTGGCGATCCAACGACCAAAGGTGGAATAACTCAGAAAGGTGGAATAACTCTTTTTTTCACTTTTCCCCGATGTATTCCAGCATCCAGCTGCCATGCACGTGGGCAATGTCAGTTTCACTATAGCTCTGGTGAATTTCAATGGTGAAGTCCTCTGGAAATCTTCAATAATTGTTGTTGATTGCAGATGTGTCTAGTAGTTCCCATTGATTTAGCTTGTAAAGCGGGGAGAATGGCGCTAGGCTTACCGCACCGTGACGTCACTGCTGGAAGATGGCAGGAGGGAGGGGCTACTATATATGGGGGAAAATGGCCGCTCCCAGACTCGGTGGTCGCGACGAAAATTATTATTATTATTACTGATTAACGCTAAATCCGACTATGGGGGGTCTACAACAGCTTACTGGAAAAATAACAATTGCCAGGAGAACAAACCTTCTTTTTTTGGTCATAATGTGTTAAATTTAGCAGTTTTTATCTTTATTTTAGGGAAGAAGCTGCAGAATAAGCCTGAATGCACTGATTAGAGATGTCAGACTAAAGCAGTTTGGTGTCAGAGCGCCACCTTGTGCATCTCATCGTAAACCAGCTGGTGTGCGAAGCGTGGGCACGGCTCCTCCTCCTGCAGCGTCTTGCTGGGGTTTTCCTTCACCGCCTGATCGTTCTTGTACACGCATGACCTGAACACACACAGAGCCGCATGAAGACGGGCAGAAAATCAAAACTAAATACTTCCTGCAGCTCTGGAGGGAAAAAAACAACAGCCTGTTAAAGAAAACAAATTAAAACTTTTTAAACGAGCCATTAAAGTGGAAGCAGCGTTAGCCTGGTTCTGCTGCATGCAGACTGAGCTCTGTGGTGTGATCAGGGCTACAGACAGCTGCTCTGCATGAGTCAAAGAACTTCCTGCGAATGTTGTTGTGGTTTACGAGCAGATAGATCTCTAAAAGACGCTCGAGGCTCCTACCAGCTGTTCCGGGCTATGTCGTAGATCCAGAACGAGTTGCGAACGTTCTCCTCCCGCTTGTCCTTGTCTTTGCTGAGCCCGGAGAGCACATGGATCTCGTTAAGCTCCGGGTCGATGGTGGCTCTCTGGGTGAAACCCGTCATTGGAACTAGGAGACAGGAGGAAAAACCGTCATTTCTTTATGAATTAAAAACAAAAAGGCTCATTGTTCCTGTTAAAGATAAAAAAAAAACATGAAAGAAGCAGGAAGGAAAAATTAAAATGAGAACAATCATGGAAGAAATGAGCTTCCAGCTTATTAAAGGACCTAAAAACAGGCAGATTGTGAAGCTTTTAAAGAGGCTGAAAACTCTTCTGTTCCCGATAGTTGCTTCAATCAGCCACTGATTATACAAGTTCTCCTTAGAACGATTAAATCTGCAGCTTTCATCACTTCATTTTAGAGGATTTATTTATAAATGATGGCGTACGATAAATATTTGTTCAGTAGGAAAAGTTCAGCTTGATAATCTGATCAGAAGCTTCGTTATTAATGTCAGGTCAGACCTTTCCTGTAAGTCTCTGTCTTTCCTCATTTCCTGAGGAAGATCTCGTCCATAGATGGAAGAATTCCTGATCTATCTCTATAGTTCTGCTGCTATAGGCTTAGACTGCTGGAGGACATAGGGACCCCTTTTTCATCATTCTGCGTCATTCTCTCTCTATTCTCCCACTCTGCAGAATCTGTTAGTTCAATCTCTAACGTTCTGCTCTCTCTGCTTTTTCTCATAGTAGCTTCATCTGGTCTGTTCCTGTTTGGCTGTGACTCCATCCTGGAGAGAAATATCAGCTGTGCTGCTGCCATCAACACCTTTGTTTCTAGATGTTGGAGCTTGGCCTGTTTTCCAGTGTAGTCCTGTTTCTCTGACTGTGACTAACTGGATGTGCTCTCTTCATCCTCTGACATGGGAGCTGGCTCGGAGCTCGTCTGCCTGGCTGTGTGTTTCCTGGACGGGGCCGCCTGTGGAGCTGGTTGACAGTTGCCTTTTGTATCTATGCTTCTTTTTCTATGTCTGCTTCTGTCTCCTTGAACCCCAGTGGGCCTCAGCAGATGGCCGCTCACACTGAGCCTGGTTCTGCTGGAGGTTTCTTCCTGTTCAAAGGGAGTTTTTCCTCTCCACTGTCGCTACAAGCATGCTTAGTGTGAGGGATTGCTGAAGAGTCAATGAGTCGATGCAATCAGCTGGTTTTCCTTAGATAGAAAACTTTGAACCAATCCTGCTGGATGATCTGGTTGAATTATTCCTGAATTTTTGGCTGTTTCTTGCAAACCGACTTTAAATCTCCTCCAATCATTTCCTGTGGCGTTGATGTCTGAGGCATCGGCCTCTCCAGGACCAGGAAATGATTTTTACGGAGCTTCTCCTCGGTTTGTTTAGGATCGTTGTCCTGGTTTTAGATCCAGACACGTTCCACCTTCAACGCTCCACTGATGGAAGGAGGTTCATGGTTTTGTTCCTTCTCCCTTTACCATGAATCACCCAAAGCATGACGGTTCCACTACCATGCTTCACTGTAGGTTTGGTGAACCTTGGATGCAGCTCAGTGGTCTTCTTTCTCCAAAAACGCCGATTTGGAGGAACCATTCTGGTTTCCTCTGACCTCCTTGTGTTCTCCGGTGAACTCCAGATGGACCTGGACAGGTTCTGTTCAGCAGGAGGACTCGTCTGGCCCTGTGAGTCCCTCTGGTCATAGTGAGTTACTGATGGCGGCCTTTGCTCCCTATAGGGAGTTCTGGGATTTTTTATCGACCTTCTCAGGATTGTTTTGACAACACAGGATGAGGTTTTGCACGAGGCCCCAGATGGAGCGAGATCATTTTCTATGTCTTCCATTTTCTTGCTTCTTGTTGTAGATTCTCTCTTCCCTCCCGCTGCAGCTCTGCAGTTTCCTTCCACAGCTTTTTGCTGATGGCTGAGTTTGGAGTCTGACTGCTTGAAGCTGCTGACCGTGTCTCTTATAAACTAGGAGCCATTAGTACAGCTAATGAAGGGAGGAAAGAAGATCCTCTGAAAGAAGAAGCTGCTTCTTGTTGAGCAAATACTTAATTTCAAAATTAATTCTATAAAGATTGGATTTGTTTTTTGTTTTTTTGCCTCAGTGATAAAAATGACGTCTCTCCTCTACGACGGAGTATTAGGTCCAGGCTAGAGATTTCTTTTTTCTATTTCGAGAATAAAGTCGCAACATTACGAAACTAAAGTCCTAATATTATCAGAATAAAGTCATATTTTATGACAGCTCTCAGAAGAAGCCCTTTCTTCCCTAAAATGAGGAATGTGGAGCATCATGTGAAATTATACTTTAGCATTGGTTTGACAAATCAGGAAATCTTTTAGCAGCAGCATCAAACTGGGCAGGAAGTCAAAGTGGACTCTGGTTGCTGATTGGTGGAGCTGGTCTGACGTCATCTGCTGGGCGGAGCTCCAAGCTCTCTTTCTGAAACGGGTTGTTGTTTGATGACTTTGTTCTCGTAACGTTATGACTCAATTAACGAAATAAAAAATATCTCTAGCCTGGCTGTAATATTCTGTCGTTCTCCTCTCAGTGGGAGAACTGAAATTTTTTTTTTAACTGAGCTTTAGAAAAAACAACGAGACGTTCGGACCGGAGCGGCTGAAACGTACCCATCCCAGAATCCTTCTTGGTTCCATCAGAAATGATTTCCACATGATCTCCGTCCACGTCGTAACTGAAGAAATCATTCAGGTACGTCTTTGACCTTTGACCTCCAAACACGTACAGGCAGCGGTTTCTCTGTTGGCGGGAAAAAGAAACCACAGAATCAGCAACTGGTAAACATCCGTGAGGTTAAAGCTCTCCTCCAATCAGAAGCCCGGACTCACGGTGTGGAAGAGCATGCAGTGGCCGATGCGCGACTGAACGTCCTCCGGCCCCGCGTTACACGAGTCCTCCCGTAGGAGGCTCCACGTCCCCGCCTGGCAGTGATAGGCGTACAGGCCGCTGAACTGCGGCTCCGTCGTCCGGCTGTCCTCCACGCTGCCGTTGCAGGTCAGGATGCGGCCGCCGAACGTGTAGATCATGTGTTTCTCCGAGTCCATGCACATCTGAACGTTAACGGATAAATATTTCACTGTTCTTTCACTACGTCTCTTTTTAAGATATCAAACGTAAAAACCAGGAATATAAACAAACAATCCACAGATGATTAATTCTCCACATTATCGTTTATTAGATTAAAATTCGCAATCTGGCAACGAATGCTGGATTATAGAGCTATAATCTGAGAGCATGTCAGAGCGACTTACCCTGTAGTTTATTGTTTTTATGTCTCTGCTCGTTAGAAAAATAGGTTTCACATATTTTAGTCACTTTTCTTTCCAGATACCAACAGATTCCTGTTTGATTATCGGATTCATTCTAATTCAGTCTAAGAAAACATGTTTTGGTTTGTTTTAGGGCTGCAACTAATAATTATTCTGCAAATCAATTAATCTGCCAATTATTGTTTTGATCAGTCGATTAATCATCAGAGTGCAAAAGGTATAAATTACTTTTTATTAGATGAAACCAGGTGAAGCTAAAATTTTTCCACCTGAGGACTTCTAGATAAAGCAGTTTTTTTTTATATTATAAATTAAAAATGTTCATATTTTCTACAATCTTGGTATAATTCCTGCTCTAAGTGTGTCGCTCTGTCAGCTAAAGGCATGTTTTACAGCCTCTATGCTCCAGTTAACGATGAATCGATTACTAAATTAGTTGATGATTTTAATAATCGATTAATCCGATTTATTTTTTCAGCCCTAATTTGTTTAGACCAGAGGTCATAGATTAGCGGACCGCGGTCCAGATACGGAACTAACCTGATTTAAAATATTTATAAATTACTTCATGTTGTCCGACCACAATGTCTAATTTCACTTGCTCCTCTTCTCCTGTTAATACGGTAAAGCCCTGGGGAGCGTCCGGCTCCAGGCTGCACGTGATCCAAATGAGCCAATGAGCTGTCAGTCTGGGTTGCTGCTGCTGCTACTTTTAGACCCAGCAGGCAAACCTGTGGCAAGCCGGGCGATGGGAAAGAAGGAGAAGACGATGAGAAAAAGAGAGCAGAGAAAGTGTGGACTGCTGGAAGAACTGCGGTGAACTGGTGAAAGAAAAGTGAAATGGCGTGCTCAAAGATGACCCTGCACATTTAGAGGATGTTTGGCTCAACCTGCTGCTGTGAAGCAGGATTCTCCACCATGAACAGAATCAACAATAAATCTGGATCCAGGCTCAGAATGAGCACCTTGATATGTGCTTGAGAATGGCTTAGTCTCCGGTTAAACCCAGGTTTAAAGCCTTGCAGGGCAGCCTAAAGCCCACTGCCAACATTAAGACAGAAAAAAGAAAGAAAATAACAAACCATCAGTTCAGGGGTTTGAGAAAATATGGGAATCAGGAAATTATCTATAAACCAAACTGAACGATTGTTGTTCTCTACTTAAACTATTAAGATCTTAAAGCTACAGTGTGTAATAATTACAGGGATATACAGTCAGAAATGTAATATATTATACATAACTATGTTATTTATCATCATCTACGAGCTCAGCCTCTTAACCTCAATATTTGCGTTGCCTTAGAATTGGTTATTTATAATTACATAGGAGCGGGTCTCGCAGCCATGGAGGCAGACATCTTTGCGCTACGGCAGCGCAGAGCCAACAAACTGGCGACTGCGAGATCGCCAAAACGTCACAACGATGTAGAAAAAATAACGGGTATATTTATTATCTTAAGTCTACATGAAATCTATACCCTACACAGACTAATGAAATACTATCTGTAAAATTATCTATGTAAACAAACCTCATCACTTGAGAAGGTAGGTGATGCGGACGTCGTGGAAGACATTTTGTCCCGTAACGCTCGCCGTACTGTTGGGGGGAGAAGCGGTGGGGGGGAGATGTTCATGTTGCTGCAGTCTGACCGCTAGATGTCGCTAAAAGTTACACTGTAGCTTTAAAATTGAAAAAAAAAAAAAAAAGAAATTGTCCTTTTTATGTTTTTTATTTAAAATTTCAATGTATAACATGGAAGCATAAAAACCTCATTTTATTTCAGTGTTAAATTTAAAGTAACAGATTATAATTAAAAATGTCTCCGGACCTTTACTGGTTGATGATTTTCTTTATTTAGACGCAGCTGATTTTTAATTGGTTACCTCTGGTTTAGATTAAAGGCTGATTTATACTTCGAAAATAGGTCGTCTGCGTAGGTGGAAGCAATGATGATTCTCTGGCGTTGTGGTGTGGAATAACTTAGCGCAGACCACGCTTCAATATGGGGCATAAATCAAAAATGTCTGCATCAAGTTCACTGCTGCAGGAGGATTACCTGCCCTTAAGACAAACTATATTGTCATCTTGTATTGACAGAGTTTATACAAAAAGAAATGTTGATGCATAGAGCTTTTCAACAGTGAATGAGCAACTTAGCAGTGAAATGAAAAAGCTGGCAAAATAAATATACTTTAAATAAAACAGTAGGGCTGAAACCAGTTAAGATCGATCTTGATTAATTGATTGTAATAATCGTCAACTAATTTACTAATCTATTAATTGTTAACTGGAGTATGGAGACAGTAAAACAGAGTTACAGAAAGGGCAACAACACTGACCTTTGAACTGGAGGAATTATACTGAAATTGTACAAAAATACGTAAACATTTTGCATTCTAGATTAAAAAAACATTTTTCTGTCAGTCTGCTTTATCCAGAACTCCTCCAGTCGAAAAGTTTTAGTTTTATCTGGTTTGATTCTGTTAAAAATATTCTTTAAGGGACTTTTAGATATCAGATTATTATTTAAAAAATCGACAGAATAATCAATTTGCAAAATAATCGTTAGTTGCAGTCCTACAATACCAAATTCTTTATTCAACGTTTTGTTGAAAAATTTTTAGTCCTTAATGTTAAGAAAAAAAAAGAGAAAACTAATCTTTAAAATGAATCTTTACCCGATCAGATCAATCAGCTTCCACGGCTAATGAAGATATATCTAAATTAAATCTCCTTAAAGGATCTTTTGTATTAGATCTGAAATCTTCTTCCAAGTCGCAGCATAAAATAATCTGCGAGCCGTCCATCGGAGTGGCGTCCATCTCCCAGCCTACCTGGTGGTCGAACACCAACTTGGGCCCTCCATCCGCCGACGTGTCCTCGCTGAGCAGCGTCCAGGTGTTGGCGTTGATGTCGTAACGGTAGAAGTCGCTCTTCAGAGACTTGCTGTTCCTGACGCTGGAGTCCAGGTAACGGCCCAGCGTGTAGATCTGTCGGCGCTGAGAGTCGATGCACATCTTGTGGCAGGAGCGCGCGCTGGGGCCGTTCTGGTTGGTGGACAGGAGACAGGCTTACTATTCAGGATCCGCTTTAAAACAGACGAGTGACTTGTGCTGCCGGCGTCCTCCTCACCTCTTTTTCGGTGTCTCTGGAGATGCAGGCCCACTGGTTCTCCTGAACGCTGTACGCCCAGAAGTCTGCCAGATCCTGTGTGCCGTCCCAGCCCCCGAATAGGTAGACCGTCTCTGCAGGGAGGACAGACGCATCAACCTTTAGCTCATAGTCTGATCCACCCTGTAAATCCATCAACGTTTCCAGTTGATCAGAGGAGATCTGACATCACAGCGACGAACCAGAACATCTTTTTCTGTTTTAGCAAAGCAGAACCGACACAGATCTTCCTGGATCACTGAGATTCTACTTCCAAGAATGTGAAATCAGAGATGGACTAGTCCAAATTTATTACGTCTATATAAATTGTTTGTTTTAGCCGACTGAATTAACTTTTATAGCAGGCTTGAGCTAGTACGGCCGTACATTATGCACCCTTTACTAAAAATATCAGAAATTTTAGTCCACATTTTTGCAATTTACAGCTTTGGTATGCCCTAATTTCCCAAGGAAACTTCACTCAAACTTTCAAAATTTCACAAGAAGCAGATGCCGGAGTTAGAATAACTGAACTTTAGCTGCTGGACGCGCCCCATCAACCAATCAGAGAAGCTGATCTGGGAGCTGGCAGGGAGTCAGACGCAGCACTGCTGATGCAGAGCGCTATGATCACTCCTATGAAACAGTTTAACGCCTAAATTAACTTCAAATGTAGAAACCTGCCGGCAGAATATGTTGGCTTTTATTATCCTGCTGCCTGCAGTTTGGATTATGTACGTGAAAAACGCTAACATCTACTTCCAGCAGCCACCAACAGGAGGGGAAAACCCCCAAGAGGCGAGCGGGCCTGAGGCAGCTGCTGCTGGGGATTCCCAGTGACAGCGCAGCACCGGTATGTGGGGGTCTGAGCGGCTCCCACAGAGAAATAATCTTTGAAGGCAGGATGGTAATCTGGATGAACTGACTGCACAGACCATGTTTTCAGGAGGACTTTCTCACTTCAACATAGATTCTAACTACTTTTTACCCGCTGATCACAGCTAATATAGCAAAGCTGCTGTCTGGCATTGAACACAGGAGCAGCAGAAGCACCTGGACTCACTTTACTGGACGGCTGACCTTAATGAGGACGAGCATCAGAAATAAAGAAGCAGAAACTTTTTTGATGGCGTGCCTAAACACTGAAACAGAGACTGTTTCTCAATCTGTGTACATGTGCGTTTTCGTGTCCTCATGAAACATCATCAGCCTCAGCCCTAGCGCTGTTCTAATTCACTAGAACAGCAGACTGAGAACGGACAAAGTCGCCGGATGCTCTTTACCCAGCATGCATCAGAGCAGACTTGTCCAGGGCTGCATCAGCCAGGGCTAAGGTTAGCCCGTCTCCAGCAGCCAGGGCTAACGTTAGCCCGTCTGCAGCAGCCAGGGCTAACGTTAGCCCGTCTGCAGCAGCCAGGGCTAACGTTAGCCCGTCTGCAGCAGCCCTCTCTCTGCATAGCCGTGTGTGAAGGACCGCTAGCTCTAATGGCGGGTTTTTTGTTCAGTCCAAAAGAAATAATGTATTATTATCTAGATACTATTAATAACAGGAGGTGAAATGCAGCTCCAGACGAGCTTTGAATGTGGTGATGTCATCAGTACACTTCTGTTCCAGTTGACCCAGATTTATTCTGCTCCCGTTCTCCCGCGAGTCCAGACTTTCCTGTGTTCTTCTCAAGAACGTACTTGGCGAGAACATGAGTCCGTAGTCGAGTTCTTGTGAATTGAGAAACAGCCTAAGTGTTTAAACCACCTCAGCAAATATACAACCTTCCATCTATGGTTCTGTTTTCCTCTTCTTATGCCAGTTGGTGAAGAACATTCAGGCGCACTGCTGCCACCAACTGGTAAGGAGTTCAATAGCGTCATTCGTTTTGCAAAGCTGTAATTCCTGAACTCCTATCCTCACAGATACATGTCAGATGTGTGAGGAGCTAATAAGGAGTAAATCCAATCCTTCAATATATAGACGTTAATTTACAAACATTTACACACATCTAACCCACAGCATGTCCTCTGCAAACTAAAAGGTTGGATATAAAAGGAAAATAAATGATGAGGTGAGGACGAACAGATGTGAACATCTGGACCAATGTGGGTTTTAGTTTTTCTGTTCTGGTCGATAACTGACTGATATTTTGATTGGACACCATGAAAAACCTGACATCATCAGTGTCACATGACCAAAAACATCCGACCCCTTCCTTACACAAAAAGATCGACTTCCTGATTATTTTAGGGCCGACATTCTTAAAGAGCGATGCAGACATTAGTTCAGGCCTTTTAGGAAGTTTCTTGTATTGCTGTCCTTTTCCAGACCAGTGATACTTAAATGAATCGTTTTAAATCAGGAATTAATCAAATTGACCTTTATCAGGCTCCAATCATTGATCAATTAAACAAGAAAGAAATTGCTGCACATGCGTTTGTATTTCTTAGCTTTAAAACTAATCTAACATATAGAGAAATGGGACTCAGGCAGCAGGGCGCTGTTTGGATGTTAAACTCCTCATGACTGGAATAAAAATCTATCAGCCATGAATAACAAACAGGAGGGACTAAACGGGATGTGTCATCCAAACAGGGGTAAGCGTGCTCTGAGTCAGAGAGCCATGACGGCTGATCGTCCACCTCCACACAACATCAGCTTTGATCTTAGAGACGGCGGACCTGCAGCCGCCATTCCACCAAAAACCAAGAGCAGAGCTGCAGGTGCTTCTCAAATCAGCCTCGGTCTGAAGGTGGTTACAGATGAAAACGAGGGGGGGGGGGGTTTAATTTGATTAAATAGAAACAGAGCTTTGGGTGAAGGAGGAAGTGAGTCACAGCGATGTCATAACGCCGCCTGCGCAGGTCTCACCAGTCTGGACGTCAATGACCATTTGATGTCCTCCCCTCATCCCCGGCCTGTTGTCATCGCCGTCACCTGGGGGGGGTAAACAAAGGAAGGGTTAGGCCTGCAGCCAGCTTCGGGGGCTCTCTGATCCATCAAACTGGGAGGATTTCTCTCACTGTTCATGTCGTCTCGGCTGATTTCTTGGCTGCTTGTACCTTTGTTGCATTTGGGGATGATCTGACTCCACCTGGGCTTGTACTCCTGCTGGCTGATATACTGGTTAAACAAACCGTCTGGCAGAGGAAGGAAACCGAGCATTAGGACAGCGACCAGCCAATGAGCTGGTGGGAAGGAGCGGCGGCGCCGTACCTCTCACTGCTTTATCTATGAGCTCCTCGCAGGCGTCGAAGTCTCCCTGCAGCACCAGGCAGTCGTGGAGGTGGGTGAGCATGGGGTGCTCCAGCGCTATGCGCGTCTTCTTCTGCAACGACTCGAAGGCCTCGGTGTAGTTATGCTGCCGGAAGTGCTTGAGGCAAAGCCGGATGGCTTCCTGTTCCCTGTACTGCAAAGACACAACGTGGAAAAACTGAGACGGAAGGAAATCGAACTATAAGCGAAAAATTATGCGAGATAAAACGATTCTTTATCACTCCAGCTCAAAAAAGACACTAAACCAGTTTATCAAGAATTGTGTAGAGATCCACAACATGATGCAAAATGTATTTCAGACATATTCATTTTGAGTTTGTGTCATTATATTTTGCTGTTTTACCATCACACAATGTATCCTCTGATGACAACGCTAATTTCAGATACTAACTGCAGCTTCTAGAAAAGCTGTAACAAAAAAGTGCCTAAAACTAGAAAGACCTACGGTGGACAGTCCGTGTTTGGTTCGTTCTTTGGTTTTTTCATTTCAAAACAAAAACGAAAAAGCAAAACAAGCATCATCCATCCATCATCCATCCATCATCCATCCATCCATCATCCATCCATCCATCATCCATCCATCCATCCATCATCCATCCATCCATCATCCATCCATCCTCCATCATCCATCCATCCATCCATCATCCATCCATCATCCATCCTCCATCATCCATCCATCCATCATCCATCCATCATCCATCCATCCATCCATCCATCCTCCATCATCCATCCATCCATCCATCATCCATCATCCATCCTCCATCCATCATCCATCCATCCATCCTCCATCATCCATCCATCCATCCATCATCCATCCATCCATCATCCATCCATCATCCATCCATCCATCCATCCATCATCCATCCTCCATCCATCATCCATCCATCCATCATCCATCCATCATCCATCCATCCATCCATCCATCCTCCATCATCCATCCATCCATCCATCCTCCATCCATCCATCCATCCATCCTCCATCATCCATCCATCCATCCATCCATCATCCATCCATCATCCATCCATCATCCATCCATCATCCATCCATCCTCCATCCATCCATCATCCATCCATCATCCATCCATCCATCATCCATCATCCATCCTCCATCATCCATCCATCCATCATCCATCCATCCATCATCCATCCATCCATCATCCATCCATCCTCCATCCATCCATCCATCATCCATCCATCCATCATCCATCCATCATCCATCCATCATCCATCCATCGTCCATCCATCGTCCATCCATCCTCCATCATCCATCCTCCATCATCCATCCATCCATCATCCATCCATCCATCCATCATCCATCCATCATCCATCCATCATCCATCCATCCATCCTCCATCCATCCATCCATCCTCCATCATCCATCATCCATCCATCCTCCATCATCCATCCTCCATCATCCATCCATCCATCATCCATCCATCATCCATCCATCATCCATCCATCCATCCTCCATCCATCCATCCATCCTCCATCATCCATCATCCATCCATCCTCCATCATCCATCCATCCATCATCCATCCATCCATCCATCATCCATCCATCATCCATCCATCATCCATCCATCCATCCTCCATCCATCCATCCATCCTCCATCATCCATCATCCATCCATCCTCCATCATCCATCCTCCATCATCCATCCATCCATCATCCATCCATCCATCATCCATCATCCTCCATCCATCCATCCATCATCCATCCATCCATCCTCCATCATCCATCATCCATCCATCCATCCTCCATCATCCATCATCCATCCATCCTCCATCATCCATCCTCCATCATCCATCCATCCATCATCCATCCATCATCCATCCATCATCCATCCATCCATCATCCATCCATCCATCCATCCTCCATCATCCATCCATCCATCCATCATCCATCCATCACCCATCCATCATCCATCGTCCATCATCCATCCATCGTCCATCATCCATCCATCCTCCATCATCCATCCATCCATCATCCATCCATCCATCCATCATCCATCCATCATCCATCCATCATCCATCCATCCATCCTCCATCCATCCATCCATCCTCCATCATCCATCATCCATCCATCCTCCATCATCCATCCTCCATCATCCATCCATCCATCATCCATCCATCATCCATCCATCATCCATCCATCATCCATCCATCCATCCTCCATCCATCCATCCATCCTCCATCATCCATCATCCATCCATCCTCCATCATCCATCCATCCATCATCCATCCATCCATCCATCATCCATCCATCCATCCATCCATCATCCATCCATCCATCCTCCATCCATCCATCCATCCTCCATCATCCATCATCCATCCATCCTCCATCATCCATCCTCCATCATCCATCCATCCATCATCCATCCATCCATCATCCATCATCCTCCATCCATCCATCCATCATCCATCCATCCATCCTCCATCATCCATCATCCATCCATCCATCCTCCATCATCCATCATCCATCCATCCTCCATCATCCATCCTCCATCATCCATCCATCCATCATCCATCCATCATCCATCCATCATCCATCCATCCATCATCCATCCATCCATCCATCCTCCATCATCCATCCATCCATCCATCATCCATCCATCACCCATCCATCATCCATCGTCCATCATCCATCCATCGTCCATCATCCATCCATCCTCCATCATCCATCCTCCATCATCCATCCAACAGAATTGCACCCCAGCATTTATATTCTTAACCAAAAGAGTTAAGTTCATCATCTTTGTATGTTAATTTCTTCCTTTTTTTTCAATGGGTGATAAAGGAAGAACAAATCATCTCTCTGTATACCCTGTGGAATTGGAAATGTCTAGCTAGACAATGCTGTCGTAATGAACATTTAGATGGCGATGACTGATGTATTGTTTAACTGTGAAAATAAGAATAAAAATAGAACAAATAAATGAATAAATGTGGAAAATCTATTCTATGAGTGAAAGTTTTTTCAGGTTCCTACCTTGCTGTACCAGTTAAGGCAGGGCTGCACCACATCAGGGTCCTCAATGCCGTGCAGCTCGATGTACCAGATGCTGAAGTTAAAACTGGGGCCCCAAGACATTAGAGGCACTGAGACGGACAGGGAGAAAAGATTCAGAGCAAAAAAAGAACAGAAGAGTAAAAAAGAAAAAATAGATGGAAGCTAAGAGAGCGGTGCTGCTTTTACCTATTTTCACAAATCTGCAGGGAAACATCTGCTCGTCGATTTTATGCTTTAATGTGAAGGTCTCCTTGTTGTAGTCATTCTTAAGGCCACTGGGACACAAGCAGAGAGACGGAGGGTCAGTTCTCAGATGCTGTTTGCACGTTACTGCATTATTGCTGCATCCATCAATGTTGAAAGCAAAGAAAATAAAAAATCCAGAAAAAAAAAACTTGGAAATTTTTCATCTTCATAAAGTAATTTTTTCAGATTTTGTTGTTGCTTTTTTCCCCCCATATAAAAAAAAAAATCATATCCAATTTCCCCCCCAAACTTCCATTTTTAAGTTTTACGAATCATATCCTCTTCCCTTCAGGGGGCGGGCTTTTCTTTAGGTCTACTGGATGTTAGCGATAACGCGTTATTGGTCAGGAGCGAGTGTTTAGATTGGACCTAAAGTCCAGAAAATGCAATCTTCAAAAAAGAAAGCAATTTGTAAAACTTAATCTGGAAGAAAAAATAGAAAAAAATATATATATAAAAAAAATTATGAGATCAAGATTAAAATCCACCACCTCCTTATGCTGGTTAAATGACGGTTAAATGGACTGAAGATTAAAAAAATAGGTCAGCAGTGGGCGGAGCCTCTCACCTGGATAAAAGCTCTGTCATGTTCTCCTCACTCATCCCTCCAAACACTTTGAACTTCTTCAGGTTGCAGACGTGGGTCTTCTCATACTTGCCAAAGGTGATGCTCTGAACGATGGCCGGCCTCTCCAACTTCAAGATCAAAAACTGGAGCGAAAGAGACGAAGAGAAGCATGAACCAATCCGCGCTGCTATTGGTCGGGCTCTTTATCAATAAGCAACAGCAGAAAAGAAAAAAAAAGATGGAGGAGGATTAAGTGATTTTATTCCCATTACTGCAATATCTCCAATGCTCATTAGTCATAATTGATTTTGCCAAAAATCTAAATTGCAATTCATTTCAACTAATATCGCAATTATTGCGATTCCCCTTAACACTTCGCACACATATGGAGATGTTTCACTTGAGGGTTTCATTTATGTAAAAAAGTTTGTACTTCCGTTCTGTGCACTGGCAAAACAATTTTAAGCATCTTACCGCCACCTAAAGGCTGGAGGAAGAACATACCTCATTTATTCTCTTACTCTTGTTAAATGTTATGCCACTAAAATTAAGGGGTCTCTGCAATTTGGGAATTGCATTTCGCTAAATTGCAATTTTCTTGCAAATGCAATTAATTGCCCAACCCTTTATCAGAATAAGCCGAGGGTAACCAATTAAAAATCAGCGGGGTCAGAATAAAGAAAAAACAAACAGTAAAGGTTCGGAGACGTTTTTAATTATGATCCGTTACTTTAAACAAAATTTAACACTGAAATAAAATGAGACGTTGATGCATCCATGTTGTACATTTGTTTTTTAAATAATAAACTATTTAAAAGTAGAGAACAACAATTCAGTTTGGTATATAGACAATTTCCTGACTCACTTTTATTTAATAAACCACCTGAACTGATGGTTTGTTCTTTTCTTTCTTTTTCTGTCTTAATGTTGGCAGTGGGCTTTAGGCTGCCCTGCAAGGCTTTAAACCTGGGTTTAACCAGAGACTAAGCCATTCTCAAGCACATATCAAGGTGCTCATTCTGAGCCTGGATCCAGATTTATTGTTGATTCTGTTCATGGTGGAGAATCCTGCTTCACAGCAGCAGGTTGAGCCAAACATCCTCTAAATGTGCAGGGTCATCTTTGAGCACGCCATTTCACTTTTCTTTCACCAGTTCACCGCAGTTCTTCCAGCAGTCCACACTTTCTCTGCTCTCTTTTTCTCATCGTCTTCTCCTTCTTTCCCATCGCCCGGCTTGCCACAGGTTTGCCTGCTGTGTCTAAAAGTAGCAGCAGCAGCAACCCAGACTGACAGCTCATTGGCTCATTTGGATCACGTGCAGCCTGGAGCCGGACGCTCCCCAGGGCTTTACCGTATTAACAGGAGAAGAGGAGTGAAGTTAGACACTGTCGTCGGACAACATGAGGTAATTTATAAATGTTTTAAATCAGGTTGGGTCCGGACCGCGGTCTGCGGCCAACCAGGCCCCTGTCCTAAAGTAGCCAATAGACTTTTTTGCCCAATTTGGTCTCTAGATAACATTTACCACATATTTTAGCCCTCTATAGGGCCCTCAGTAAAACACTTTCAAGCTAAGTGTTATTGGAGGCCTTATTTGCTTTTGTAAGGTAAGGTCACAAAATGTGTATATTTTGATGTAAAAATGAAGCCAAGTGTAATAAGCTAGAATCTCTACACAGATTGAATTTAAAGTAAACACCAAAGTGAGTCTGAATGACAGCAGCTTTGCGTCACCGTGGGAGAACAATCCACTGCATGCTTCTTTGAAGTGCTGCATCGAGTACCACCTGGTCGAGCGGTTAACCATCGTGTTGCAATGATTCATTTCCTTTTTCTGCTCAAGGAACTCGAGCCGTCTGCCACTCCTTCCTTCAAGTCAACGAGTGGAAGAACAGGATCCATTTAAAGGTACCTTCCAAAAAGGCGGAGGGACGACGTTAAAGCAGCACCGGAGTCACAAGGCCGGAGTTAGGCTTAGTTCTCTTAGAGAGAGATTCAGATACAGACAACCGGCTAAGCTCTAATATAAAGGATGTCTTTAATATTGTTGTTACTCATTTATCAATTATTCCCCATCAGCAGCAGGTAATACTAGGCAGGTGCCAAGGGCCCAAAGTTTCTGGGGGCCCTCATAAAACGCTGTTTACATGTATGGTTGATACAACTATTCATTATTAGTGCACATCAATTATGTTTTGGTTAAAAATCCTGTAGCTAAAATGCCATCAGAACGCTGATGGCATTTTAGCATCTTTTGGAATGGGGGTCGTTTGGCTTCTTTGTTAGCCTGCAATGCCCCATACCTGTCTATGTCTCTGAAAGGGGGGTCGTTAGAGGGAATAGTTGGCCTGGCTGAATAGGCGAGGTCTTCTGTTCTCCTGTAAAGAGGTTGGGGCTGCGATGATAGCGTTGATCACTGCATTGTGCTGCAATTGCTGCCACTCTGTTTAAAGTCGTTTTTTCTTTCACCATCATATCCCAAGATACCATTTTATGGACATATTTAAGGCAAATTTATGCTTGTGACGCATAGTCTCTGCAACTGTCAAATCTGTCTCTGTGCGTGACAACGCCGCAGCGCAGAGGCTCTGCAGCCATTCGTTACGCACTTAAAAAAAATGACTACATATCTGATGGTCGCAAACCGCGCAGACCTCAAGCGGAAGTGCACAGACAAGAAGCAGCTGTGATTGGTCCTTGGTATTTCTGGCTGTCTGTCTGGTCGTCCTTCTTGTTTTGGTGCCGCTGCGCGCCATTTTTAAAAACCGGGGAGTAATAACAACAATGGATAACCACGACGAAAGGTTGATCGAGGAGTTTCGGAAGTACAAACACTTGAACAATGCCTCCGACAAGTTGTTTTGGAAGATAAACACTCCCGCCGGCACCGCCGAAGAAGTTCCCCTGACCATCCGCCGAAGTTCTCGCAAGTTCTGAAACAGGCTCCCCCAAGCGCTTTGGCGGGAAACTGCTAGAAATTCCAGACAGACGTTGCAGAAGCATACCAGCAAACTGGTTCACGACCAGACGCAAGTGACATTTGATGTGTGCGGTAGCAGAAGTACAATCTGCCCTTTAGTTCTCACATCTGCTTCTTTGACTGACAGATTTTGATGGGCACCACTTTTTGAACCGGAAATAGTTTTTTCCTTCTCCTTTTAAATGATAAATTTGACAAATGCTAAAAAAAAAAAAAGAATCTAGACTAGGACTGAGGCATTTCTCAAGAACAGACTCGGCGAGAACACGAGTCCGTACCGCATCATTGTGAATTGAGAATCAGCAATCGACTCTACTCTAGCACAACAGTCACTGCCCCACAAAAGCCCTCCGTAAATAGTTCTCATATCCTGTCGACAGCTTATGCTAAAACGGAGAATCAGACATCTTTAATTACTAAACAGCGTGCTGCTGTGTGACTTCTCCACTTTCCTTCTGAACACGTGGATCCTGCTGGGCTACGAGACGTTCAGACCAGAGTCTGATGGCGGCTGTGTTTATGCAGCAGTCAGATCGAACACAGAAGAGATTTCTCCCCAATTAGAGAAATGAGACAAACATCTGACTGAAGCAGGCACCATTATAGCTTCAATTATGTCAACAGAGATGTGATGAAACAACAGTTGAGATCAGAGGTCGATGGCGGACCGCGGTCTGGACCCGGACGCTCAGCTCAGGTGTTTTATTAAAGATGTGAAAGTCAGGAAATTATCCATATACCAAACTGTGGTGGTGTTCTCTATTTCAAAAAGCCCTTTAGATTTTAAAATGGAAAACTTTCTATTTCTATGTTGTTGTTTTTTTATTTAAAAAGTCAAAGTATAACATGGATGCATGAACACCTGCATTTATTTCAGGTTTAAATGTTGATTAAAGTAACGGATTATAATCAAAAATGTCTCCGGACCTTTACTATATTTGGACCCTGCTGGTTTTTAATTAGTTTCCAATAAAACCATTGACCTGATGCAACATCAGGGTAGTTAAACATTTCCCATTTGGTGGTGCGGAACGTCAGAAAAGGTTTAATCAAATGATATTAATCAAAAGAAGAACAATATTCAACAACAATAATTAGGAGAACTGAGCTTCATTATTAACCAATGATTACAGAATCTTTGACCCCTTCAGTCCGGCGGGTACTGGGCCCAGAAATGGCCCAAACAAAGTCACATGGTGTTTTATCCACACATCTTTCAAATGGGGCTTTAAAATTTCTAAAGCATGTTTCAAAATATTTTTTTACAAATACTTTTTGTTTTATAGCTGCGTAAACACATAAAATGACATGTGTGGGAGTAATGCAACAGCAGGCTTTCATTTTTAGCCCCGCCCCCTAATGGCCGCCATCATTGGAAACTAGAGGCTCAGACCTTTCCAAGGAGGGGTCAGAGGTCATTGTGCGACCATTTTAGGTGATGTAACCGGCATGCTTTACATATGCTGCTCTGTTATTCTTATTTTCTATTCAGTTTACTGATATTATTGGTAAATTTCAATGAAATAACAACTAAATCTGAGGAGCAAAAGCTTTGCCTCATGCAGAAGGTCTCTAATAAGGGAAATCAGCATATTCGTTTGACCAGATTCTCTTTTATGAGGAGAAAAAAATTGATTTTGGCACTTTAGGCATTGTGCCAAAATCCCATTTCCACCTAGCTCACTGCCAAATAAAATCTCTGTGGAACAAACATGCTTGAACTGATTCAGTCCAAATTAGCTTGACTTATAGTCAAGATGTGGATCTATAAAGTCTGAGGGTTCATCCAGAGTTTCAAATGGGCTCTCATGGTGTTTTGCAGTGTTTGATTTGGAAAAAATAGTAGGCAACGGTAATTTCTTTTCATTTTTTTCTATGTTTAATCACCTATAAATCAGAAATGGTGACATTTAAAACAATGATTCCAACTGTAAAATCTTCCTCAATGCCTTTCTATTATACAAATACAAACAACTGTATTTCCAATATATAGTTTAAGGGCTGAAATTTCTTTACTTCACATATGGAATTTCAGGCGGAATTTGCTGCTAAGACCCTCAGGGGTTAAACAGAAGTGGATCGATTCACTCCATGAAAGAATTTTCTGGCCAATATTGGACCGGGACATTCCAGGTGGTTTATCTGTAATCTTCAGGATTATGATTGGTCTAAACAGTAGGCTAGGCTTGGACGATATACTGATATGTACAGTTAACGACATCCACCACGATCACCAGCAGCAATTTTTGGTAAAAGAAATAGACTCATTTTGCTGTTTTGCCTTTATGCGCCGGTGGCTGGTATTTCCTTCCCCTTTAATACACGGCAGCATGTGGGGAACCACGTGACTCCACCGATCCAGTCAGAAGCGTAAACAAAAGGAATAGCAGAGAAGCCCAGTGAAGAAGCATCTAACATAGCTGTAAATTAAATGACCTCAATTAATCCTGTGGAGCCAAGCAAAGGCGGTGATCGAGCTGAGCGCACAGCAGACAGGTTTTAAGTGAGGGTGAGTGAGTTTAGGTGATTCACATTAGGGATGCACGATATAATCGGCCCCCTATCGGTATCGGCCTTAAAACTGAATATCGGACATCGGCCCCCCCCACCGATATTTAACCCGATATTTGATCAGCTTCTGAGTTTCTAAAGTCTAAAAAAAATAAATAAATACTACTTCTTCTTCTTCCTCAAAAACTTCTTATTTACAGACTTAAAAACTTCTAAAGACGAGGGAAAAATATTGATCCATTAAAATATCCCAATATCTTCATATGCTGATATATTGCCATTTAGAAACACCATATCAATCTCTTTTACTGATGAAATATTGCTATATGTCATCGTTATGCTACGAAATCCCCCGAAAATTCACGAAATGTTGCCATATTTTTATATGTTGATATATTGACGCGGTATCGATCTATTTTACTAACAAAATCTCACAAGAATTTGCAAAATATCACGAGAGTTTGTAACAGAACGATGAAATTTCACGAGATTTTGAAAGTAAAATAGATCGATACCGCGTTTTTAAAAATCTATTTGATATCAGCATATGAAAATATATTTGAGTATATTATTTTTTAAAGTGTCAGAAATGGATAACAAAACTGCTATTTTCAATGACTACTTATTTTTGTCCAGCTTTAAGATCAGTATCGATATCGGTTATCGGCTACATGAGTTTTAAAATATCGGCATATCGGATATCGGCCAAAATCCCAATATCGTGCATCCCTAATTCACATCATTCTCACTGCATGCTCAGTTCACTGGCACGGAAAAATTACATCACAGATGTTGAGCAAAAGAACATGAAATGCAAAGTTTCTCTAAAAATTGTCAGGAATACCCAAAGTAACCCATCCAAACCTCCTATAGGAGATGTGCAAAAAGCTCCATTACCTTTGCGTAAAAATGTTTGCAAGAGAGAAAACATTTTCCTGATTGCCAATGAGACATTGGGTGTAAGACTTTTATATTTTATTGAAATCAATGGCAAGCTATCTGTTACCTAGGCCTTTGGTGGGCCCCCCTCATAATATATATATAAATATATAGCATACACTGGTAGGAACTGAGGGAAAGCTCATGCTATCTTGGCAATACAAAATGTTTGTTGCATATTTGCAATGATGCCTGTCAAGGGGTTAATATCACCACTTTCACATTTTAATAACAGAAACCACCAATTGTATTCAAATCTGAAATGTAACAAGCGCAGGTATAACTGAGAGAAGGATCATTGTGAGGGTGAATACAGAGATCACTTAGCAAATATAATTATTATTACTATTCTACAATCACAGCTCCACCATGTTTACATAATCAGGAACCATCCAGATTCATTACGCATCTAATAGCCAGATAAAATAGAGCATAAAAATAATATCCCACTCCCCAGAGATGCTGATTATTTAGAAACCAAATCCATCCTTCTGTCTTTGTGCAGCAGGTCTTACTAACTCCATTTAGTATCAGCCATTGAGGCCAAAAAAGCTAAACTAAAATGCACATTGTCGCTAGCTTAACTTGGCTGTAAACAGTTTGCTCTAACTGACCAATCAGAGGATAGAAAATGCTGACGTAGGGGCGGGGCCTCTAGCTGGCCCTATGGGGCAAATCTGAAATCTGATTGGCTGTAGAAAACGTTCCTCATTAATATTATTACGGTAAGATCAGCCAGCACTGCTGATTATGAAGGCCCTGGGCAGATAACCTGACGTAACAGTGCTTAACCGTTAACGATGCTGCTTCTTCTTCTTCTTTTCTATTATGGCAGATTGCAAGCAACTTTAAGGTGCATACCGCCACCTACTGTACAACTGTGTAGTAACATTATTTTGCATCTATCAAATTCTATTTCTTAATTTTGAATTCTAAGGCTAAATAAATAATGCCTTCCAAAATCTGTAAGTAGCCTTAATATTTCTGTCATTTCCTAATATTTCTTTAAGACTCCTTTCTTGGCCTGTCCTTCCAGCAATTCATAAGTTTTACAGTTCATCAGGACGTGTTCTACCACGGAGCTGCTTTACATTGCACTCCCCTTTCATCCACTAAATCCATACGCTTTGTACTGATTTCAGTTTTATCTTTACAGTTGAAGCATTAATGAATAACTCTGGGTCACGTGGTGAGCCTACCTGTGGAGGATAGTTGCTTTCAGAAGACCACCTGGAGGATTGATCGTTAGGTTTATCCACCAAGATATTCCTAAAGAAGAGGAGAAAAATGGTTCAAATGTGACCCATCACATTAGCTACAGGAATAGGCACAACAGGCTACTATGACCGTTTACACTGCAACACGAGGTGCTATTACTGATCTCTATTCACTGGATTGTTGATAACCCGTTGTTGAAGTGAAGCCACCGGCCGCCATATTGGTACTCCCCAGTTAGACCGGTCACAATGTAAACAATCTGTGCGCTACAGCATTGAACATAAATGATGTTCTCATTTTCAGGGAGTCTTAAGACTTTTAAAATAAAGACTGGCTGTTTCATAGCATCAGTAGATTAACTTTAACTTAGAATAAAAAAATTGCCCCATCACATTGCATAGTCAGTATTAGGGGTGTAAATAATAATCGTTTTGTATCGATGCATCGATCCAACAGCCGACGATCCGATGCATCGACACGTCCGCAAGAGAATGGATTCATGTTTTTTTTTCCTCCGGTCTATTTTTATCCATTTGCTCCTGGGCGTAATTCTCCCTCCCGTGCTGCGGTGGCGCTAAACCTGTTTTGCCGTCCTACCTCGCTTCCTGGTTATACTCTTACAGCAGTGTGTTGCAGTGAGCTTGATGCAGATTATTGATTTATGCTCAATATTGAAGCATGGTCTGTGCTACACGCTGTGGGTCTAGATACGGCCGAGGCGGTGAGGAAGTGGGGGCGAGTTTAGTCCGACGACGGAGGGACATGAGGGCCAAAAAGAGCGGAGATCCAGGTGGGAAAAGGGTCCCAGCGTTCTCGCGCACCTCGCTCTTCTAGCGGGTCAAACTTCACGAGTTATTTTCCGCAATTTTGGTCATAAAAACAAAACAAGCCGGCCTCCTGTCTGCTGGGCTGTCTGCGGTCAGCTACAATTTGGGAGAGGAGCAGCGGATGATGCAACTTTTCTACTTCTGTTATTTGCTGTTGTTTCTAAAAAAAAAAAAAAAAAAATGCATAACGATATTACAGCTTTCATTGATTTATGTCAAATTTGAAACATTGTCTAGCCTGTAAGGTGTAAAAAACAAAAAAACAGACCAATTAATCGAACTGAATCGAATCGTGGTGTATTCATGAGTATCTAAAATAATCGAATCGTTGGGTCAGGAAATCGATACTAAATCGAATCGCCATGATGGATGTGATTTACACCCCTAGTCAGTATGAAGT
The DNA here is from genome assembly GCA_030533445.1 of Cyprinodon diabolis. Classification (NCBI taxonomy): domain Eukaryota; kingdom Metazoa; phylum Chordata; class Actinopteri; order Cyprinodontiformes; family Cyprinodontidae; genus Cyprinodon; species Cyprinodon diabolis. The sequence goes on along the minus strand of CM060078.1, from coordinate 7,476,924 downwards.
CTTCAAATCATGTAATATAACAGATTATACAAAATTTATGTGTTAATGGAGCAGAATAATACAGATGAGCCAAACATTCTAAATTGATGATGAACATGTAATATACATGGATTTATTACATTGTTATGGTAACAACATCTTACATATAATTTAACATAAAGGCTGAATTACTGTTAAAGCTATAGTATTTTTCTATTTGCAAATTGTGCATGCAATCAAAAAATATATATAAATTATATATATAATGCATGGCGGACGGTGGCTTCACTGTTTTCAGGCAATCCAGTGAATAGTGATAAGTGGTGCTATAGGTAGGAAGGAGTTTCTGTTGTCAGCATTAGGGATGCCCGATATAATCGGCCCCCTATCGGTATCAGCCTGTATCGGCCTTAAAACTGAATATCGGACATCAGCCACCCCACCGATATTTAACCCGATATTTGATCAGCTTCTGAGTTTCTAAAGTCTAAAAAAAAAATACTACTTCTACTTCCTCAAAAACTTCTTTTTTACAGACTTAAAAACTTCTAAAGACGAGGGGGAAAAAAATCGATACATTAAAATATCCCAATATCTTCATATGCTGATATATTGCCATTTAAAAACACCATATCAATCTCTTTTACTAATGAAATATTGCTATATGTCATCGTTATGCCACGAAAATTCACGAAATGTTGCCATATTTTATATGTTGATATATTGACACGGTATCGATCTATTTTACTAACAAAATCTCACAAGAATTTGCAAAATATCACGAGAGTTTGTAACAGAACGATGAAATTTCACGAGATTTTGAAAATAGATCGATATCGCGTTTTTAAAAATCAATTTGATATCAGCATATAAAAATATATTTGAGTTTATTATTTTTCAAAGTGTCAGAAATGGATAACAAAACTGCTATTTTCAATGACTACTTATTTTTGTCCAGCTTTAACATCAGTATCGATATCGGTTATCGGCAATATGAGTTATAAAATATCGGCATATCGGATATCGGTCAAAATCCTAATATCGTGCATCCCTAGTCAGCATGAATGACGGCAGAAAACTCCATTAGCATTAGCTCCCAGAATAATAAAGCTGTTCAACACAATCAGCTGGACGGAAAGCTGCAAACACTGAGCGACACTTCGCCACAAACTGATCCATTTAGCGTTGCTGTCATGATTCAACCGAACCAAGAAGTTTTATTTAGTTTCAAACCCAGAATGACAGGCTGCTTAGCGGGGCTGCTAACGCTAAGCTAGGTTAGCTAACAATAACAACATCGGCTTCCACACATGCTAGCATAACATCTGTTTCCTCAAACACTGCGGGATGAAATATTAAGAAATGTTTTATAATAGTGCAAACAGGGTGAGCTGAATTACAGTCATTTTGAACAGATTGCTTCCTGTCCCGCTTTGTTTACCTCACGGCTACAGCAGCTCACACAGCTGCTGCTCATGTTCAGCTACAAGTTCACAACTTCAACTTCATTACAAGTTAAATAAATAGAAGTTTCTTAATTAAAAAAAAAAAAGGTTTTTCTGTGAGTAGAGATCTAAATCTGATATCGCTGTCCTGGCTGGAGCTCCATGGGGCTGGATGGCAGCGAGCTAGGCCAGTCCAGCCGGCTGGACCGTCAGTCCACTGGGGGTCCGAGGCGGAACCAATCCCCCCTCACACCGATGCAAACACACAACCGGCGGGTGTCCTCCATACTCACTCAGGTAAATATGTGGAGGAATATGAGCTCCATTTGAAAACGCTGAAAGTTAGGACTCTGCTTTCGGGAACGGCAGCCATCTTGTTAAAAAATAGCAGCTAACAACTAGGCTGGCTAGAACTAGCAATCTGATTGGTTAGTTCTTCCAAATAGTCCCGCCTCCTCACAGGAATAAGATGAGATCTGATTGGATGAGATCTTCGTACAGTACACTGTCACTATAATACTAACGTCATTCTAACTGACATTTGGGTTAGATAATGCTGATGTTTTTGTCGCTTCATTCTGGACAATATTTATGACAAATTGTTTTATTTGGAATCACAAAATATAAAAAAGAACTTTTTGACCATTTCTTTTTATGTAATCTTTTGCTACTGTTGGCCTAGTTTTATATCCACACATGTTAAATTATTATGACTAAACCCTCATGTATCTCTTTTTTAAAGGAAGCAACCACTTATTTTTCTACATTGTCCTCCTCCAATAACAAAAAGGCTGCTTTTTATGCTCTGACTTTAAATATCTACGTAATCCCTTTACATGCATCTATTTTTACTTTTATTAATTTACTTTTTATTTATTTATTTATTACTTTTTGCTCAAACCCGTGGTGATTGTTTACTGGAATTTGTACTTCTTTCTGTATTACAAAGCATTTTCTAATAAAGTTTATAAAAAAAAAAATAATAATAATAATACAGATGTTTTCTCATGTTCAACTTCATTGGGAAAATGTTCTGTTTGGTTTTCAGCTGCAAATTAAAATGTTCCCCAAACCTTTCCTTATCAATCTGTTAATTATCTTGGTTAAATTTCATTTGCATAAATTTTAATACAAAAAAAAGCCAGACTTTAATGTTTATTTAGTTGAACTTAAACAATATTTTAGTATTATTAAACCCTCTTCTCACCAAAAGGCACAAAAAACAATTCCCAATCTGTTCCCAACTAGATATTCTGGACAATTTATGGATGTAGAAGATATGTGTATTTGTACAATATATGTATGTATATATGTTTATATACATACCTATATATAACATTCCTAAACACATATCTTTGTAAGTTAGTTTGTCTTTCCTCCTGACTGTACTTGTTTATTATGATTATATTATTACACCCCCTGGCATATTTATTTGGTTATCTGTATATTTTATATGTTATTGTTGACTCTAAGTGAAATAAAAATAAATAAATAAATAAATAATGTTTTCCCATGTCCAATATCCCAGATTTCCAGAGTTATTTATTGGTAATTCAGATCAGTTCCTTAGCATTAAAACTGGAAATAAAAAAATTAGAGAAATTATCCAAAAGAATACTATTCAAGTCAATCCCAGTTTCATTAGTGAATACTGGAAGGAAAGGAATTACTTTTAAATATACCTTTTATTTTTTAGGTTGAAGATTTAAATGACCAAGACAGTTAAGATTATATGGATATGGATGGAAATTTGCTCTAGTTTTTTTCTAGATATAACACTTGAAAAGTGTGGTTTTTTTAGCATTTCTGTTTAAAAAAAAATTTGTTGGGTCTTATTATTTACCTCCTCAATTCAAGAGAAAATGCACTTCTTTTAAGAAAAAAGTACTTATTGAGATTTAACTTTTTTGCAATGTGGGCGTTAGCTGCTGACTGCTGCCAGTCAGACTGACTTACATAGGGCGCCATGTATACAGTGTGAGTCAGTCTGATTGCCGTGGCTAACCGCCTGTAGCATATCTACTCATTATAAACTCATAAAACGACACTTAAAAAAAGAAGAGCTGTTATCACAGATTTTAGATGTTTTGTTCAAGGTTTTCTTTTCCTATTTGGAGAAAAAAAAAAAATAACAGAAATAATATAAAAGCCTGTTTAGTATTACCATATGGTATTAATGTTTAAATTATTATCACAATATTTAGCTCAAAGCCATTCCAGCACATTTTGGACATCATCAATCATTTCCTTTCAACAATCTGTAGTTTTACTGAATGATAAACATTACTGGATGATCCCACTATTTCCCTTAAATGCTGAGTCATGCATGAGTCATAGTGGAGAAAGTGAATGAAACTATCATGACATCAGCTTCACAAACATCCAGTCATTTCAGCTGTAAAGATGTTTAATATTTTATTGGTATTCCTTTAAAAACTCGATGATGTCAAAAATGAGTGTACAAAGATTGTTTTGCTTTTGCTCTTATCGTAAAAGGTTTTTCTGGGCCTAATTTACAACTCATGTTGGTACTTTTACGAGTCTTTTTACTGTACTTGTTACTTTACTTGACCTAAAATGTGACAAAGTGTTGCTACTCTTTTGACTTTTCTATGCATGATGAGTAACTCGATATAGAACAAGCCTGCTCTGAACAAATAGGCAGCAGAGGGACACACACCTACAGAAAGCCCTTTGCTCTGCTCAGCCTTACTGTATTGAGCAAGTTTATTGGAAGATGAAGAATTATATCAAATAACTAGAACTGGAAGATCTAGTTAATTAATAGGTAATTCAAATCAAGGGTAATGCTAATTAATTATTATTTGATGAATGATTATTACTGTAATTTGCCTACTGAGAAGGGTTTTTAGTCCCCTATATAAAAAGAGGGACTCCTGGACCGGCTGTTAAAAATCCAGTTGTCCTTCACTAATTTAGTCATTTAGACTATGGCTATCAGCCATAGAGTTATTGATCACCAACCAAATGTGTCTCTATTCATTCGGATGCTACTGTAAGAAGAGTGAATCCAGCCTGAACGATGAATCGTTGGGTTAAAATATAATGGTACCTTTATTAGCTTGTAATCTCACAGTATTATAATATGTAATAACACTAAACACTACTGAAAATAAGCACAAATAAAAGGGGAGGAGGGATTTAGATGTCCATTCGAGGATGTATGAGGAATGTTTGAGTTTTAAGGCTTAATGGATTGAAAGCGTTCTTTTAAAATAGCAGATAAATGCGATTAAACCCTGATGCAGATATATTAGATGGATTCAAAAGAGTTCAGATTTATTTGGTTTAATGGTGAAAGGTGATCAATGACTCAGGAATGCATTAAACTGTGATGAAGCTGAAAAAGAAAGGGTGGTCTGGGCAGGTCCAGCTGAAACAAAGGAAAGGTTAGAGCTCACAATGTGTCCGGCATAAGGTAGCTGGAGCTACCTATGCTAGCCAGTTTCTTCAGACCCACATTGCTCGTTCAATCTGTGCATTAGCATTCATTTAAACCCTTAAAACCATCAGCAGTTAAATCGGAAAACTTATTTCAAATAAAAAACAAACATGACTATCTATTCTACCTAGTTCATCCAGGCAGAGCACTTATTAAGTATCAGACGGACAGGGGGAAGGGTGGATTTTACTGTTTTGGCTCGGTGGAGTGAAGGCCTTTGCCTTGGTTCAGTTCCCTGCAGGCCCCGTTAGACCAGTCCGTTCATCCAACAGTAGCTCTCGAAAAGATTTGATTAATCCGATGCAATAATAGCCAACTTTGCAGGGGTTAATTTAAAAACTCATGGTAGCCCGGGAATTCTCCCTTTAGTTACAGTAGTTTGATGGCGGCAGCAGCTCTCAGGAAGCGACAGAACCATTATGGCACAGATCAATGTGTTCTAAGGCTAATTGGGCTCTGGTATTTGAATCGCAGGAAAGGGAGTTTGAATTGGTCCAGCAGCAAAGACCTCTCCAGAGGGATTTGGTTGCTACTTAGCACAGCCTTCAGCGGAAAAGCACATATGCCAAGGGTTATGCTTGGACTCTCAATGAATCATGGGATACTAAAGGCTATGCAGGATACAGCGGACCTGTCCTTCGAAATGCGCAAAAAGAAAGCTGCATTTGTTGGCTGCATAATAAGGAGCCTTTCAATCCCAACAGGCCTCAGCACCGCGCTATGACGTAATCAGCCTATGAAGCTGACCTTCGGTGGACGCAGCCGCTGGATTCAGACTCAGCGTCTAAGGAATTCAGCCTCACTGGAAATGACATATTTAGGTGTGTTATCCAATCAGGGCTCTACTTTCTGGCTGCTTACCTCAACAGAGCAAGGCTAAAATCTCAGCAGGGATTTTTTTCATAGACAGACATATCCAGCAAATGAGCTCCACCTGTAGCAAACTTTATGAGTCAAGGTAAGAAGATGCTTCCCTGGGCCCAGGTAAGTAGTTCTTCATCCGAACTAAGGACCCAGAGGTCATAAGGTCCTTAGTTCAGATGAATATCGGATACTGCATTACGCCGAGGAACCAAGATCTCCGGGTAATAAGTCATCTGTTTTTGGCGGACTATTTTAATAACATCCATGAGCTCGGATGAGTTGGAGTAGTTTTAGAGATGTTGATTTCATCTTTTACCCAAACCACTTTTAATGACAAGTGCTTCAGAGTTTTTCCATTAGGAAGATGAGATATAATTTATGGATTAAAACAGTTTTTAAAGCAACTTTGAAAGGCTAATGATTAGGTGACCCTTTTTTTTTCTCTCCAACTTTTTACTAACTAATGAGGTTTAACAGATGTGTCAGGTTTAATTGAGGTTTGAGAGGACCCAAATGCAGACACAGAGGCTGAGGTGGCTTCTTGCATATTTAATAACAAATGGTGGAAACAGAAGCATACATCCAAAAATAACTAATTAAGGGACACAGGAAACAGAGCAAAGGGGAACACAGAGGTTAGGCAGAGAAACAAGGAATGAAGAGAATCCAGCAAACACAAACTGCAGAGGGTCTATATATGCCAAAGAGCCCAAACAATAGAATAATCAACTGATTGGGAGCAGGTGTGGAGAGAAGGAACTAGAAGGGAGCTAGGGGAAAGGAGACTGGCACAAGAGGGAAGAGAGAGTAACCAAGAAATACATAAGAACTCAATTACAACCAGAAAACAAATAGAATACCCAAACTGGAAATTAAACACAGAATGACATAAAGCAAAGTGTAACTGAAAAAGAAAACGTTAACAGAACCAAAAAGCCCAGAAAGGACAGAATCATTAGGTTCATCTCTTTTTTTTTAGTCCTGCTAAAATAGAATGTGTAGAAAGAAGCTGTAGAACCTAAATGTTTATAGACTATCTGAACTCTGCATGCTGGCAGCACCAAATGAGCCCATTTAAGTTGGCAGCTGTGCAAAGGAACAAATAGCAGAAGAAAGGCGGGCAGACAGAGCTGAGAGGCGCTTCTGTTGCCGACAATCATAAAACCACAGGGGGTCTGCAATCCTGTGACACCCCCAGAGTTTGGGTTTTGTTCACATGGATGTCATTTTCTTTCAGCCTATCCTAATGAAAAGGTTTTAATAAAACATTTCGAAATTAATTTTAAGTTACTTATCAATGTACTGTAGATGATTTTTGATCTCTGACAGCTGAATGGAAAAGGGATTAAGAGAGTGGATCTTGTCCCTGTTTCTGACAAGTTAAGTATTTTACAATCAAAAGTGCCTTTTATTCCCAATGAGCAGGGTGGCTGACAGTCTTCAGAAAGCTGGTTTAAAGGCTGAATTATACCAATGCAAAACAAACAGACTCCATCTCTGCTGTATTTTACCTGATTTAGAGTCTTATGCTACGTTCCGACTGCGACTACGTTTTTCCTGCAAGAGCTGAAAAAAAAAAAAGAAGCTTCTGTTGCTTCATTTTTGATGCTCGTCCACATTAAGCTCAGACGTCCAGTAAAGTGTGTCCAGATGCGTCTGATGCTTCTGCTGCTCCTGTGTTCAATGCCAGAGAGCAGCTTTGATATATTTCCTGTGATCAGTGGGTAAAAAGTAGTTTGGATCTATTTTGAAGTGAGAAAGTCCACCTGAAAACATGGTCTTGTCAGGATTGGGTTGCGCTTTGTTGACCCAAATGCAGAGGCAGGGAGGCAGAGGTGAGTTTTTTGTAGATTTAATGCGAGGTAAACAAACAACTAAGGCAGAAATCCAAAAATCTAAAAAATGCAACAAGAAAAAAGTTAAATAAACCAGAAAGCATGGGAACATCAGGGGAAAACAATCATGACGAGTTAAGACACTGTAAGGCGGTGCAGGTCGAAGTTTGACGAGGAACCAGCACTGAGGAACTGCACAAAGAGTGTATTTATGGGAGACTGAACAAAGAGAGGACTAACGAGCAGATTGAGAGCAGGTGTCAACAGAGCAGACAGGAAAGGTGCTAGGGAAAAAGGAGAACACAAGAGGGCAGCAGAGGGCAACAAATAAAAACCTGAAGACTAGAAAAATAACCAGAAAACACAATAAAAAAGAATTAAACCACTAAAACTAGAAAACATGGAGCAAAACAAACTGAATACTCAAAAGAAAACAAAACAGAACCCATACTGTGACAGGTCTGTACAGTCAGTTCATCCAGATTACCATCCTGCCTTCAAAGATTATTTCTCTGTGGGAGCCGCTCAGACCCCCACATACCGGCGCTGCGCTGTCACTGGGAATCCCCAGCAGCAGCTGCCTCAGGCCCGCTCGCCTCTTGGGGGTTTTCCCCTCCTGTTGGTGGCGGCTGGAAGTAGATGTTAGCGTTTTTCAGGTCTGTGCTACAAACTGCAGGCAGCAGGATAATAAAAGCCAACATATTCTGCCGGCAGGTTTCTACATTTGAAGTTAATTTAGGCGTTAATAAACTGTTTCAGAGGAGTGATCATAGCGCTCTGCATCAGCAGTGCTGCGTCTGACTCCCTGCCAGCTCCCAGATCAGCTTCTCTCATTGGTTGAGTGATCCAGCAGCTAAAGTTAAATTTTTTCAACTCCGCTTTTTCCAACGCTGCTGCTTTTGCAGCCCATCATGCGTGTCAGATACCCAGAAGCTCATGAGATGCTGCACCTGCTGCTGAAGACAAGCTGCAGAAATATCATATCAATATTTTAGAATATCAATCAGATTTAGTAGTAAATATTGACAAGGTCAGACTAGGCTAAAATCGTTCCTTTTTGATAAAACTTATAGTTAGAGTGGCTCAGGTTATCCTGAGCTATCTCTAAAGTTATGCTGCTATAAACTTAGGCTGCTGGAGGACAAAAGGTACACTTTTCAACATTCTTCTTGATTCTACTTTATTCCATAATCCCAAAATATTGCGTAGTTTGACATGCATTTTCTCTTTTTCATAAATTCTTCTCACCTCAGAACCTCTAGGATCCAAACTCTGTGCCCTAACCACTAACCAGGGGAGTGGCGGCCAAGTAGTTAGGGCATAGAGCTTGGAATCCTGAGGTTGTGACTTCGAGCCCCACTCCCACACACTGCCACTCTGGGTCTCTGAGCAAGACCCTTAACCCCACTCTGTTCCCCTGGCACCGCACAATGGCAGCCCACTGCTCTCCAAGGGGATGAGTTAAATGCAGAGATTGAATTTTGTTGCGCTGTACTCGTGAAAAAAAAAAAAAAAAAAAAACTAGGCCGCCACTCGACTGGTTTATAACAAGCACTGATACATTTCTTTTTATTTATGCTTGAATTAACTAAAAACAAATGTTCCTTCTTACAATCAAACTATTCTACCCAGCAAACTTAATACAGCACAGAACCCAGTAAAGCAATGATTAAAAAAAGCAGATTTAAGCAACTTATAACTAAAAGAAAGTGATGAAACTTTAAATGTGGATTAAAATTCTGAACATGAGGATTGTTAACCACAAACTGTGATTCACAATCGAACATTTATGGTACATGTAGAGAAATTGGATTTCTTGTTGTAAAAAGATTTACCAGAATGAGATCATCTGCTTTTCCCATCATTCATCCAGTGATGACATCACGCCAAAAACTGAAGTCACTAAGAAGGAAAAACAAATTCTAATCTGGATCCAGGACTCTATAGGATTGTGTGATTCTTCATCGGAATCCTCAACATTTTTATTTAGCATTATTACTGTTAATAATCACTATCAGGGGCGGATTTAGGAAATTTAGGCCCTTTGAACGGAGAAGACAACTCATAAAACAGCCCCATTCTACAGATAGAGAAATGTTAATAGAATAGACATCCATTATCTGTTCTAGGTTGTGTCCCTCTCTTCTTGTCCCTTTTCTTCTTGTTTTCCTCTCTATGTTTTGTACTCAGCTGACTTTTCATGCTGTCTCTAAAGGAATGAAAGATTTTTTCCAAGCACTAAGCTCACTTAGCTGATTGCTCCTTCCTGTGTTTCCAAAAAGGCCAAAGTAAATAACCCAGTCCTTCTTTTCACTGTAGACAAGCCATGATCTGCTTATCTGTTCTCCATTTTTCATTTGGATGAAATAATAGCTGCATGAATCATGACAGCAGACAAGATAGAGGAGAGCAGGAGGCGGGGTTACCAATCTACTTGCTCTGGAGAGCAGAGTTCGCTGCTTTTAGATGTTGTCTCCAAAGTCTCCAGTAGCAGAAAAAAGTCTCTAGATTTGGCGCTAGGAGCTTTTTAGAAATCAAAGTGCTAGAGGGGTCTGAAAAGTGGCTAAATATAGCGACTAAAGCGCTAAGTTGGCAACACTGCTCTTTGCATGGTTTGTTTTCAAATGGTTTGCTGCTGTCTGTTTGGACCTTTCTGAACATGTGCAGCAAATGGACTGATCCAATATGGAGGACACTGAAGGGGGGGTATTAACCACACATGTAGTCTGAGTTTTATGGGGGCAACTGCCTACACTGGAAATTAAATTAAACTTCTTTACTCAAGTAAAAGTAACAAAGTACAGGCTTGTAAATTTACTTAAAGTATAAAAGTAAAAGTAGAAACCACTTTTTTATGCCGTTGCCTACATTTTAAATGGATGTCTGCCAATAGGACTAGATCTCCGTTGTGTTCATTTTCAATCATCTCGTCGTCCATGCTACTATGCTAACGCCACCGCCACCAAGCTGCAATGATTTGCCGCCAATGAATACCGCCGAATCTGTCGATTCATCTTGTAGCGGTGCGTCAAATGCAACGTAGATTCCCATCCAATTAGATTGAATTTGGTATTGATGACGTGAAAAATAATAACGGTAACTCCATTGAAATGATTCAAAACTAAAGTAACGAGCCAATTTTTAAAATGTAAGGAGTAGAAAGTACAGATATTTGTGTAAAAATGTAAGGAGTAGAAGTAAAAAGTCGCCATAAAAATAAGTAGTAAAGTAAAAATATCAGAAAAAAATCTACTTGAGTACAGTAACAAAGTTACTTCCCATCTCTGGAAATAAGTAAACATTTACTAAATTTAGTTTATTAACCCTTAATTTGAGTAGGTAAATGAGATAGTATGCCAATGGAATTAGTATTTTTACTCTTGAAATAAGACAATGCGATTGTGTTTTCTTATTTTAAGTGTAAATTGTCTCGTTCCATTGGCAAAATGTCTGTTTTATCTCCTCAATTCAAGAACTAAACAAATGCACTTATTTAAGAAATAAATTACATTAAAAAAGAGATGCCTAATGGTAAATCTGCCCTGATCAAATAATCAGATAAATGTTTTTGAACATAGTTAGTGTCCTTTCTGCGCTTCAAACTCTGGACTCCTTAGTTTATCTATTATTCATTATTTGACTTTGTTCTGATTGTTTCTGTGTACTCCATATTCTTTTTATTATTGTGTAATAGATAAAATAAATGGTGGCAGAGCCAGGGGCCATCAGCGCCACACTCCACTCCATCTCTCTGCGCTCCAGGACGCGCACCGTGAGCGCGCTCACATGAGAGGTCCCTTTAAGTTTGCGCTGAGTGCGGCTCGCTGTGTCACATGGACGTGATCTAATGAAGAGGCAGCAGCGCGGAGCCGGAGCGCAGCAACTTCCCAGCTGATGGGGAGCGGGGCGGAAATGCACGCAGCCATTCCGCTGTCAGCGATCCTAACCGGGCCGAACCGAGCCGGATGGGACTGCACCTGCCAGCCGTTTGGCACGCAGTGAAAACCAGAGAGAGGCCCGGGAAGGAGGGGCAGCCCTCAGCGGGACTCAAGTTATTTGCTCTGCGTGTCGTTGAGCGCTTCCACCCCGCAGCAGCTGCGGGGACAACCCGCATCTGTCCCCTCCCACCACCTTTTTTTTAATGTGGTGCCGTTTCCAGGGAAAATGTCCCGCCATCCTGCGGGATAAGAGCTTCCAGCCTCTGGTCTTCCACCGCATCAGTGTGCGTTCCCGCAGACTCCGCGGTCGCCACTGTCCGCATTCCAGGTGGTGTTGCGCAGATAGAAATTGAACTTGGAGTAAACAACCTGGGGGGTGGGGGGTGCTCTGAGGCGACGCTTCGGGCCGGACTGGAAACATCCTGCCCCTGACTGATAAACAGCGCGAGCGCAGAGAAACTACCTGCTTCCAGGTAAATGATGATGATTGGCTGGTTTCCCTACTCTATGATTATTATCTACTGAATCACTGCAACTTCTATTATAGACTTTCACTGCTTTTAATCAGGGCAGAGCAATAAAGGAGCTTAAAGTTTAAATGGACTTAATAATGAAATAAAACTAGGAAAATTATGAATGTCCTGCAGGCCTGTCCGGAGATGGACCCCGGGGCCAAAGGGCCCCTGACGGAGTAAAATAATATAGGATGGATGGCTCCAGGTCAGTGGCGGTTCTAGACCAAATGTACCAGGGGGCCAGTTGGGGGCCCAGAAAATCATGACATAAAAATCAGAGCAAGAGATTCTAGTATATTAAGATAGCTGCAATTTCTATTCAATTAGGTTTAATTATAATTCTATGTCTTATTAGGGTCAATATACATTCAGAATTTAGGAATTTTACATCTGTTTGACTTAATTTAGGTTAAAATGACATTTTTCTATAAAATCTGAATTAGAACTCAAGAACAACTGATAAATTCAGCTGTTTTTAAAATTTATTTTGAAAAAAACAAACATTTAGCAGATGGAAACTGGGATCCTATCTCAATACTACTGAAGTTTTTACCTTATTGGTTTTAAATAATTAGTAAAAGAGAATTTGTAACGAAAAAAAAAGAAAAAAGAAATAGATCCAAAGGACCCATCAGTAGCCATGTCTGTTCCAGCGTAGATCATCATTAGAATTTCTTTGAGTGTTATGTCTTCAGTTCAGGGTCCATAACTGGCCAGTGTCAGGATTTGGTTTAAAGTTTTTAGATTGGACCCAAAAGCAGAAGCTGAGAGGCAGAGGTGGGTTCTTGGAGGGTTTAATGAGAGTTCAGGCAAACAAAAACAGGTATCCAAAAATCCAACTTAAAAATGTTAAACAAAAACAGGAATCCAAAAATCCAACGTAAAAATCAAACACTAACCAGAACCATGGAGACATCAGGGGAAAACCATCAAGGAGCCAGGGTGAGGAAAGGTAAGACGAGGAACCAGCAAAGAGGGACTGCAGAGGGAGAGTATTTATGGCTGACTGAACAAAGGTAGAGCTAATTAGCTGATAGGGAACAGGTGTGATTAGAGCTGACGAGGAAGCCAAGGGAAAAGAACACAAGGAGGCAGCAGAGGACAGACAGAAAAACCTAAGCAACTTAAATGAATCCAGACACACCAAAAAAGCTAGAAAACAATGAAAAACCTGGCTAAACTTGAAACAGAAAACTTAAAGAAAAACAACAGAACCAAGATCATTACAGCCAGGACATGTTCTACAGGGGCCCTGGCCCCCGTTGGCCCCTGTCTAGAACCGACCACGATCCAAGTCATATATGTTGGTGCAATTTCATCAGAGAATATGTGTGACGTATAAAGAGAGTAGCGTCACGATTGGGTGACGGGACGGGGGTTTGAAACAGCGGCTAACAGCCGTGTTTCTTCTTCTACATGTTTTGTGGTCCGTTCTGTACGCCCCCTGTAGAGTTGGCCAGAATATTAGGTACAAGGGAAAAGCTGCATAGATTAATTAAACTGCAGATTATTTTCAAACATGCTGCATATCTTCATTAAGTTGACCTAACGCTAAAACTGACAATTTATTCATGTTTCTTTTAAAATCTGTGTTTTTTTTTTTTTTGAATGTCTCAATCTGGAATAAAATAATTTTTAATCTTAAACTTTCTCAACCAAAAATCATTCAGTTTGTAGCCAGAAGGTAATAACATGAAAGTAAATATGTAATATAATGTAAATAGGATTTTTTTTCCCAAAGGTTATGTAGGTTTTATTGCACCGAGGGTAAATATTGAACAGATAGCCTCTGCTGAGGCTGATCAACTCAAAGTAATCTTCAAGTATAAGGAAAATGTTTAAAAAGTAAATAAAAATCCAAGAAGTTGTTTTTATTATGCATTAAATTTGAATCGAATGTCCCTGATTGGCCTAAACTAACAAGAGTTTGATGTTGAGCTTCATCTCTTGGGTCTCTTTGGGCCTCAGCGGGAGGCCAGCTCCACTGAGGCCTGCTGCCTGCAGCCAAAGGGACACAGAGTTAGCAGCGGGCTAATTCTCTGCGACTTTGGGGATATGATGTCAGCTCCCTGGATTGAACAGTTTATGCATGAGATAGATGCTGATCTACTAAACCAACTTGGTCTCTAGCAGGGGGTTTACTTTCATCTCCAAAAGGCAAACATCCACAGGCTTCTGGCTGAGCACCTTGCATTGCAGTTTCTCCTGCTTAGTAAGAATCTCACTGCTGCTTCAGTTCCTCCTCTTCTCTGTGCTTGGAAATCAGGCAGGAATTCAGGTTGACCTGCTGCCTGAAGCCCCTGGATTGTGTTCTGGAAGCGTCCTACCCTCTCCATGATTGCTCCTGGCTTTTTATCCCTGTTAGGCTTCTGTTGGCATCTATGTCCTGAATTGGATCTGCTGAATGTGATGATGAGAGGCAGCTGTTGAGGCTGAGGTTGTGTTTTTCAACCAGAAAGAGGTGGAAACCCGGGGGTCAGTCTTTGCGATGAACGAAGCTCGGTCAAAAAGACTTTCATGGGTCTGTCAGCGGTCTGACTGTCACTCTACGGTCATCAGATAGACAGAAGATGGATATATGGATAAATGAGCTCAACTCTCAGGGTTGCCAGATTCAGGAAAAAGCAACATTCACTCATGGTGACCAATATCTGGCATTCCTGCAGCAGTCTAAATGCTCCGATTCCAATCCTTAAACCTGGTACTTCTTATCTTCCACTTATACGAGCTGCCAGACTTTCCTATTCCTCCTTTTATCCCCCGAAGTGCCATCAAACACCTGATATTCCCCACTTTTGTTCTACTCTCATCTGCACCAGGTTTCCTCCCCTGACATCTAAAACCGGGACGTCATCAGCGCATCAGGCGTTCGCCACACTCTGGAAAGGGTTGTTTTTGTTGTTGTTTGTTCATTTTAAAATAAACATTTGCAGGAAAACTATTATGTAATTTATGTGGTACCCCCCCCCCCCCCCCCCCCTTATAGTATTACTAGACTATAAAGCTTTACCTTCCAAGCAAGATGAATAAGTCTTGTTTATGCCTGGTAGCCATTAGTCCTGTCCCATTTCTCACTTGCACTCGTTTTGGATCCTAGCACTCAGCTTTGCGTCTGTACAGGTTAAGGTTAGTGTGTCCCAATAATTCCCAATAAAGGGAAGTGCCCTTCAAATCTTAAAATCATCCCTTCAGACCGAATGAAGTCAAGAGCTAACTTGGAACGAAGTGGCTTCCCACAACTGATTCAGCGAAAAGGAAAATGGGGTCTGGCCGTGGAAAAGAACTGCACAAATAAATGAATATTTTTAAAACTTGAGTCCACAGACCATAAGGAGATTAATAAGAGCAAAATAGTGGCGGGCCGTCTCTAGTTTTGCACATTTCTTGTCTGTTTGTTGACTAAAGGGATAAAAGGTCATCAGTGCCCAGGCAATAGTTTAAATAAATGCTGGAGCCACATTTCCAAACATGTATGTCACTGAAGGGTACAGGCATTGTATTAACACCACCTACTTGGTAACTAGTGGCGTCCCGTTTCGTAGGGAGAAAGTCTTCCCTTGCACTTCCCTCATTGAGTGAGCTTCACTGTGGAGGAACTGACTGGAGTGTTCTCAGAACTGGGCCGTTTATTTAGATAAACTTTAGTCATACCGCAGCGTTTTATTATCCATTATGGTTCCAAGCAAAGAGCATGTTTGCTTAATGGATATTTGAAAAAAACAACAAATTTGAAATAGTTAAAAAAAAAAGTTTTGAGAGTAACTTTGCTTTTTTTCCCCCCAAACATTTTTCTTTCATTTTTTATTAACATATTTTATATTTTACTTTTTTTTTCCAAATGTATCTTTTATTAGATTGTGTATTTTAATTTTAACTACATTTTCTGTTGAATTTGAGCCCAGTAATAATGTTGCTAATGCCTTTCAGATGGATAAAATGCTTCTCAGTCTAGAGGAAAGTCACCCTCAGAAGTCAAGTGGATATAATCTGTAAACGCAGCTTAAAAAATAACGCAATTTGTAAAACTCAATCCAAAAATAATAGATATAAAAAATCAAGATATAAAAACTGTTAAAAAAAACTACATAATTCCAAAAATTACTAATCTATTAAATAAAATCTAAGAAACCGGCAAAGTTACCCTTTAATGTTGTTTTGTTTTTCAAAACAATTTTTTAAAATTTTCGTTCTTTTTGTTTTCATTTCAATTTACAAAACCTGATCTTTGCTTATAACAATAATGGAACCAAAGTTGCTCCATATCCAAGGTTTTAAGCCCGGCGGGCCCGGTACCGGGCCCTACTGACACCTGCTGAAGTTTATCTATTTATAGAAATGGCCCAAACACAGTCACATGGTGTTTCATCCACACGGATTTAAGATTTGTACTTTTTTTAACAAATACTTTTTGTTTTATAGCTGTGTAAACAAATAAAATGAGATTTAAAATTCCACCTGAAATGTGTGACTGTGGGAGTAATGCAACAGCAGGTATTCATTTTTAGCCCCGCCCCCTAATTGCTGGCATCATTGGAAACTAGAGGCTCAGACCTTTCCAAGGAGCTCTGGCTGCCGCAGACGGGCTAACGTTAGCCCTGGCTGCCGCAGACGGGCTAACGTTAGCCCAGGCTGCCGCAGACGGGCTAACGTTAGCCCTGGCTGCCGCAGACGGGCTAACGTTAGCCCAGGCTGCCGCAGACTTGCTAACGTTAGCCCAGGCTGCCGCAGATGGGCTAACGTTAGCCCTGGCTGCCGCAGACGGGCTAACGTTAGCCCAGGCTGCCGCAGACTTAATACTCTGAGCTCTGTGAGCGCTAACCTGGAAGCTGCTGCTGCTGCAGTGCATGCTGGGACAGCTGTCAGTCTGGAGAACGGACAAGTCTTCTCTGATGCATGCTGGGTAAAGAGGGAGGGGCCAGAACAACATCCGGGGACTTTGTCCGTTCTCGGTCTGCTGTTCCGGTGAATTGGAACAATACTAGTGCTGAGGCTCATGATGTTTCACGAGGACACGAGCAAATGAGAATGTTTTAAGTCTTATCTATCAAATAAAAGTCTGAGCATGAAACTATGAACATAGCTCCGTTCCCCTTCCTAATGGGGTTCCACAGGGTTCAGTGTTAGGCCCCTTTGTCTTCTTGATGTATTTGCTTCCCCTGGTCTCCATTCTAGGAAGGCTCAGCATCTCTTATCATTTCTATGCTGATGATAGTCAGGTATATGTATTAAACAGAATAATGCCTTCTCCTCTCACCACTACTGGCATATGAAAGTGCGCATTCAGCTCGGCAAAGAACTCATGCTCTTCCTCAACACTGAAGTCCTCAGACATTTTTCTTTCGTTGTTTCTTTCTTTGCACAGGTAAACAGCACATTTCTTCTTCTACGCTTGCATTATCAAGAGCAGAAGCTGAATGCGCACTTTCATCTGGTTTGGTCTGCCGCAGTTTCCATAGAGTCGTGAACTTGCTTTTAGGAAATCCTATAAACTACTGTTTATGCTCTAAAAACATTCTAAATGACTTCGTTTCGAGTAAATTATGGACGCTACCCACTCAGGACACTTGGAATACATTGGACGAGCAGTATGGAGGAATATTGACACGTTTTTTGTGGACTTTTATGGACCTTTCTGCCTCGGGCGCCATAGACCTCCATTATTTGAATGTCAGCAGACAGCAAGAAGCCTCCCAGATCTCCAGATGCATTTGAGATATCAAGAAAGTACTCCACAGTGTTGTTCAGCATGGGGGTGAGTAGAACATGAAGGCGAATCATGTTTTGGGTGTACTATTCCTTTAAGGACACTAAAGCCTGGTTGGCTCTAAAGTCTTTATAGCTTAAGAAGGAGTTTATTTGAAGCCTTTCAAAGAAAGGAAAGTAAAATAAAAGCTGTTTATTTCCTGGCTCTTCTTAATAGAAATACGTTTGTCTATTTACATGTTTAACGATTTAAATATATAATCTCTTCCCAGTTTAGGTTAAAAAATGCAAATGTCAAAATAAAACAATTTACACAGTTTTTTTTATTTTGCAACTGATATATTCTTTATTCTTTAATATTGTTTTTGCTGTTCTTAGCTTTGCTGTTGGACCGCATGGATTATCCAATGGAGGCTGTGATTTCAGATTAGCTAAGCTTTGCTTACTCACACTGAACTACTGAATACCTCGATATATGACCACAATAGACAATAACTTCTGTTCCCCCCCCCCCCACAACATGGGGGGAAACAGTAGACACAAAACAAACTTTCAAAGAACTTTTATTGGGAGTTTTTGTTGTGGAAACAGCAGATTTCACAGCGTGACGCAGCGTTTAGCTTTAGGTGAAGTTCCAGCGGGAGTCACATTGAAACATCCGTCTGTAAGAGACAGCTCATGTTGGAATAAGTCAAAGAAAATCATCAAATAAAATACTTATATGATAAAACACAGTTTTCTTGGTCTTAAATTGGGGAAATTGCAGATTTAAATGAGCACTCACCTCGCAAAAAATGTCTTCTTCTAATTGATCCAGCAGCATATATGTGCGTCGCGCTAATCCTGAAGGCTTCGAATTAGGACTGAAACCAAAAATTGGATTAATCGGTTATTTTTAATAATCATCAACTAATCTAGCAATATATTAAACGTAACTAGAGTATAGAGACAGTAAGAGCGACCCACTTAGAGCAGCAATTAGACCAAGATTGTAAAAAATGCATAAACATTTTGCATTTATGATAAAAAAAATAAACTTTTCATCTGTCAATCGGCTCCATCTAGAACTCCTCAAGTGGAAAAGTTTTAGTTCCAACTGGTTTGATGCTGTAAAAAATCTGCTTTGAGGAACCTTTGCTGTCCAGTTATTAATCTAGAAAATAATCGAGAGATTATTCGATTTGCAAATTAATTGTTAGTTGCAGACCTACTTTGAATAAAATGTCAGCAATAACCTTCCAGTCCTGACAGTGCAGACCTGCAGCATGCACTTTCCCAAAAAAAGTATGAATCATCAGACCCTCGTTTCTTTGATTGCTCTGAATTCCAGTGCTGATTAAAGAGGAAAAAAAAATAGTGAGAAGGAAATCTTGGACTGGTGAGTTTGAAGTTTGGATTTGAAGATGGAGTCTCAGACTTGCGGATATCTGGAGGGAATTCCAGAGTGTGGGAGCAGATTGGGAAAGATCTCTCCTCCTGGTTGGGCTGAGATGGACAGAAGGAGCAACACGCTGAGTGAGACCTAAGTGTGCAAGAGAAAGTGGATATTTGAAGATCTGAAAGATCAGGAGTGGCGAAGTTCTAAACAACTCTGAATGAAAGCAGTAGAATGTTGAACTGGACCCTGAACCTGACTGGAAGCCAGTAGAGCTGCTGTAAGAGGTTTCTACAGAAAGGCTGCAAAGAATAAAGTTGCAGTAGGATTTGCAGTTTGCTGACCACAAGGCTGATGCTAGAAAGGCGGTTATAAGACTTCTAAAGAGATGCTAAATGTGCAAATATGGCCTAGGCTTATTGCTGCTTCATGCATTGCACTGAAAAGGGGGGAATAGTGAGTCAATGGCAGCTGTTACATAACTGGGCAAAGAGGCTCTGTAATGCACCATGGAGGCATAGCAAAGCTCTTAAAGCATATTTTCTCAGGAATGCATGACATCGCCACGGCGATGATGATAGTGAGCGCTTCAGGTTGTCCTGCTGCAGAAACTCTGTGGTTTGCATCACCTCTGCTGCTGCTCGATGCTTCTCTGTGTTTTCAAACCACTCAGCGTTGAAACGCTGAGTGGTTTGAGCTTCAGGCTCCCCAGCCACGGCCTTGATTAAAACATTTGCAGTAATCCTTCAGTAATAACTGTTAGCCGGTTAATCTGACTATTTTAGGCCTTATTAGGCAGCAAAAACCCTCATCATGCTTTTGAAGCAAACTTCACAGCTTCATAAGCTGTTATTTCCGCTCTTAGCAGCATTGTTTGGATTATTAAAGCCTCAGAAATCCAGCAGCGTGTCCAGACCTCAGATGAGTGAAATGCTTGAAATGGTTGGACGGTTGAGTCCAGCAGAGAGCGTCTGTGTGACTCGTGTTCCTGTTTATCTGTGTGTGTTTTTGTGGCCGCCTGCTTGTGCTGACTGATCACAGCGTTTCCAATGTGTGTCACAGGCTGTGCAGCACGCTCCCTCCATGTTTGCCCTCCTATTGTCTCTGCAAATAGCAGTTCTTTTTATTAGGATACAGACGGGTTTCATGTTGGTTTTCATTGTTTCTGCGTCTCTGTTGAATCACCCATTTAGTGCGACGTTGTTTTGATCCAAATAAAAGTGCAAAATATGATAAAAACCAAACAAACGAGAGATATTCCATGTTATTTACATCATAGCTTCATATTAGAGAAGGAAGATAAAATATAATCCTACCCAATTACCTTAAATTCACAGACGTAAAACCCCCCCCTCATATAGAATTATGAGAGAAGGTATCTTTTTTTATTGTTAACACTTTAAAAAAAGTTATGTTTGATTTTCCAACACTTTTAATAATTCATACGTCTGTTTTTTATAGGTTTCATAAGTGCTGTTTTTTTTAAATGCAGCAAATAGCTTAAAAAGTACCTCTGATAGTATAGCATAAGGAAAAATGCAGTATTTTAATTAACTATTGATATGAAAATGTCTTAATTTTCACAAATTAAATAACTTCTGGATGGTTTAAATTGATATAAGATTCATTCACAAGCAGCAATTTAGTCAAACCATCATTAAATTCAATATTTATTTCCATATTTGAAAATAGTTTCCAAATAAACAGGAAAAAAAAAACAGAATATGGAATAAATATTTCAGGACCGAACAGTAATCCCTGAGGGATCCCATAAGCAATGTCCATAAAGTGATTCCCAGTCAGCCATTTTCAATTCAATTCATTTTATTTATATATAAAACGCCAATTCACAACATACGTCATTTCAAGGCTCTTCTCACAAATGTTTCCTGATTGCTAGAAATCTTTTTAATTTTAATCTATGAAACACACTGATGCTGAGGCTGTGAAAACTTATTTAGCCCCTGAGCTGCTTGTCATGCTTAAATGTTTTAGTTCATCACATTTGATTAATAATAATGACCTTTAAAAATACGCTTAGTTTTAGTACCAACCCGAAGCAGAACCTGTCTGACAACATGAAGTAGACTAAAATAACACGACTCAACACATCACGTCCCAGTTTTAAAGAGATGTCAGTTTTTATTGGAAAATATCTTTAAAATAGTCTTTTTAGATTTCCCCATTAAGACTAAAACATCGTTTGGTGAGCAGACACACACCTCACTACTTCAGCACCATTACATCTAAAATGCTACGTTCAGACCGCAAGCAGCACAAGCAGCTAGTTTACATGCAAAGTCAATGGTTGACGCGCAGCAAAAGGTCCTGCAGGGTGCTTAGA
This sequence comes from Cyprinodon diabolis, assembly GCA_030533445.1. Taxonomy (NCBI): domain Eukaryota; kingdom Metazoa; phylum Chordata; class Actinopteri; order Cyprinodontiformes; family Cyprinodontidae; genus Cyprinodon; species Cyprinodon diabolis. Next base: position 7,455,463 of record CM060078.1, on the reverse strand, counting down.
GCAGCAGGAGCAGCAGGAGCAGCGGCTCATGAGCTTCTGAGCATCTGAGGCGCTTTAGAAGCAGCAGCTGCTGGAAAAATTCACCTTTAGCTGCTGGACGCGCCGCATCAACCAATGAGAGAAGCTGATCTGGGAGCTGGCAGGGAGTCAGACACAGCACTGCTGATGCAGAGCGCTACGATCACACCTCTGAAACAGTTTATTAACGCCTAAATTAACTTCAAATGTAGAAACCTGCCGGCAGAATATGTTGGCTTTTATTATCCTGCTGCCTGCAGTTTGTAGCACAGACCTGAAAAACGCTAACATCTACTTCCAGGCGCCACCAACAGGAGGGGAAAACCCCCAAGAGGCGAGCGGGCCTGAGGCAGCTGCTGCTGGGGATTCCCAGTGACAGGGGCGACCTCTAGGGGGTCCACAGCGGTACTGCATGGGGGTCGTGAAAGTTTTGGTTGATTAGACTTTCTTTATAATCCACTAATTAAAATGTCTTTAAATCCACATGAACATGAATTCAACAGATAAATGGAGGCAGAAGATGTCTTTCAGTCATCAATGCTCACATTCAGAGACACACAGGAGCTCTTTCAAGCTGGACACCGTTTCATTCACAACACCTGTCCCATCAACCAGGAATCAGAAATACTTTAATAATCCCAGGGAGGGATTACTTTAGTTACATTACTCCATCTGTAATAGAGTGACTATAGGACCAGTTTGATGGAACACTATTTTATACAATATATATAATTAGGGGGTCCCCGCTCCATCTCGCCATCAGTTTGGGGTCCTTGGCCCGGAAAACATTGAAGACCGCTGCTATAAAACCTGGAACTCAAAGCTATTTCTGACTTTTTGAGTTGGAAAAGTTTCCTGGATGGGAAGCGAAATGTCTTGAAACTTGGAAACAAAGTCAAGTGGATTGTTTTTAACTTTTTTTGAATATATTTGGGAACTTCTCAAACCCCTCTGGCAACTTCTTTTTTTCAAAAAAAGTGATAAAAGACAAATTTTGTGACTTTTCTCTGTTTTTACTTTCCCTAAAAGCAGAATTCGTTTTACTTTTAGTGTCTCTAAGCAGCAGAGAAATCTCCCTGAGCGCTGTCTTACAGGCACAGGCAGCTGCCTCGTGCTAAAAGCCCTGCATGCAGTCAGAGCAAAGAGAGCGGAGACACAGCTAATATATAACGCTGATGGTGGTTTAGCCCTGGATTACAAAGCAGGATACAAATACAGTGGAAATATGGTTTTTAACCTCTGAAATTGTTGCTCTAAAATGATTACCTTATTACCACACAGCTTAAATCCCTTACCCTGTAAAGCGTGTGCCTCTGATTACTGCCTTAATTTAATTTGATATATGCAGCGTGGATTCAATCACTGTGTGAAATTCATACATGATTTTATAAAGTTAGGTCGACGCTAATTATATTACGAAAATATTTGATTGACAAGGATGTAATGAATTATGATAGATCTAATTCAGATTTGCACCACCCTGGAAAAAATAGACAAATACAGCAGGAAAAAGCGGTGTAATGCTATTGGACTGATTCGATTAAAATCTGGACTTAAATGTGATTAAGGTGCCTCTGCAGGACCTTCAAGCCAGTGGCAGATGGGGCCACTAAAAATCTTGGGGTGGCCACTGAAACAGAAGCCATAATTTCAGAGTTTGAATCTAGTATAGTGGTAAAGCTGCCGGTAGAAACCATAAGACTTCAGTAACACCTCCTCAGATCCTTTATTGTGAGATTTTTAATGTTACGTCGCTGGCTGTGCTGAACGGGAGGAAATGCTAAACTGATGCTGCTACAGTTTACGGTGGCCAGTGGTGGCGCCACTGCTTCAACCATGTTTACGACGTAAAACTAGAGTGGCCCAAATGTAAAAAAGTAAAATGACTCATCATGATGATGATGCTGACAGGAGCAGCACTACACACTATTGTAGGAGGATTGTAGTGGTTAGGGCAAAGAGCTTGGAATCCTGAGGTTGTGAGTTCGAAATCCACTCCCACAGACTGCCACTCTGGGTTTCTGGTTAAAAAGACCCTTAATCCTAGCCTGACGTAGTCCGACTCAATTCTAGTCAGAATGAGTCTGATGCTGCTCCATAGAGCTGTGATTATGGGGCGTGTTTCGAACGAACCAGGAAAAAAAATGCCTCTGCACTCAATTGGATAGACCTACAACCAATAAGAGCAACGGAGTGCGTGACGTATGTTAAGCGACGCATAGTTGTTGTCAACAAAAATCAAAGCGTGCAGTTGCACACCTAGAATAAGAAGATGAGCCTTGATCGCGTTTCTCTGTTCCTCTTTTAAAATTAATTTGCTGTCGATATCTTCTAGAACAGACCTAATAGCAGAATCTACTCACCTCAACTCTCCGGCGGCAGCCATTGTTGTTGTCACCCAAGCGCGCTTTGGTGACGTGGTTGATTACGTTACTGTTGATCATCTGTCCATCATCGTATAAAGCCCGCCCTGACAATTTGATTGGATCGCCAGATATTGAGCAATGCCAGACCGAACTTCCCGACCTCAAACGTTGTGGGCGGGACTAAGTTCGGAATGGCACGCAGGCTACCTTAACCCCACAATGCAAGTCCCATCATGATGATGCGCCAACAGAATAATAAGATCCGGATCCCCGAAAAACTACTTAATAACGGTACTGAAAATACTTTTTTATACTTAAACCATTATAGAATGCTGAACTACATCGTATAGAAAATACTGAAGACTTTTCTGGAAGAAATGGATATGTTTTACATTTTCTCCATTTTATTGCGTGATGTCATCATTGGACATTCAGAGCAGTCACAGTAACGTTCCAAAGGCGGTCTAATTTATTGCTTTTTTTTTGTTTTTTAGAATATGCAATATTTATGCAAATACAAAAATATTCAAAAGCAACCCCCCCCCCCCCCCCCCCCCCCCCGCTTTAAAAAGACAAAAGAATAAAAAAGTAAGAAAAAAGAAGTCTTGTCTACCCTGAAGATAATCTGGGAAGAGATATTCCTGGAAGCGCGATCCGTACCTCATCCGTACATCAGCTCGTTTGCGCAACCAGATCTACATCCGGGTCACCCTTGATTTTATTTAAAAGAGATCTAAATGACACCCCCCCCCCCAAAGAAAAATAAGAAGCATACTAAAATATTGTGTTTTAAAGGTTAATAATGTATTTCCTGAGAAAATAAATGCATTAAAATCCTTTCTGTATTATCACTCTGTTCCCGATCTGTACTGGAAATGGGATCCTACGCTACTTCCAAGAGCTACATTGTAAAAACAATCTAGAAATAAGTAAAGATTTCTTAAATTAAGTGTCAATTTGAGTAGGTAAATTAGATAATTTGCCAATGGGATGAGTATTTTCACTCTTAAAAGAAGATATTTAGATAAAATGCACTTGAAATAAGACAATGCAATTGTTTTTTCTCATTTTAAATGTAATTTCTCTTGTTCCATTGGCAAAATGTCTTTTTTACCACCTCAATTCTAGAACAAATGCATTTATTTTAAGAAAAAAATGACTTATCTAGATTTAGATTTTTTCCAGTGTAACTTTTTCCGCTTTGGATTTAAACATAAATCTAGTGTTTTTGAGTTTTATGTTTTCCTTTCATGTTAACCTTATGCTATATAGTGCATCATCTAAAGAAAGAAACAACTAAAATGCAGATAAACATGGTTTAATCCGATTTACTGCTCTGATCGTTTCCCATGATGAAGCTGTTTAACAGAGAAAATGGAAAAAGCATCAAAATTGTCTCAGAAAAGTCATAAATAATCATACAAGCTGTGTATTAGCATTCTTTAGAGAGTTCAGGATAGAAAAAAGTCATTTTAGTACCATAATTGCATTATTAACTGACACCTGGATGTATATCTGTTTGCACAGGATGGATCACACTGCTCCCCGGGCGCCGCACAATGGCAGCCCACTGCTCCAAAAGGGGAGGGGTTAAATGCAGAGAGTTCATTTCGTTGCGCTGCATATGTGGCAGTGTAATAATAAAATGCGGGAGCAAAAAAAAACCCAAAAAACGATTAGCTTCAGATGGTATTTATTTTATTTTCCTTTAAAAATTGACGTCAGTATTTTAAGACATATTTTTTATTCCTGCAGGAAACATCTGTCTGATATTTAAGGCGGTTTGAGAGAAGATCTCTGCCAGCTGCTAAAAACTTTTCCACTGAACTGTAAGTTTTTCATAAAAAATGCTCCTTCTACCTTTCTGGATTAATCGTCCCTCTTTTGTTTCAAACTAAGCTCTTCTCCATTCTGGTTATAAGTCATGAGGCCAGTTTCTTTTCTCTCTGTGAAAGGAGTTAATGCTCCAGGTCTCTGTGCGTGTCTGTGTGTTGCTGCAGCTGTGAAGGTTGTATTTCCGTTGGGTTTATGTGGTGGTAATTAGCAGCTGCCATGTGACTGAGTGTTTTTAAAGTCGTATGCTTGAGCCCGCCTGGGCGCAGCCTGTGTTTACATGACAGCGGGGGAGGCTGAGAGGAGCTGACGTTACTCTGCTGAGGAGGGAAGGGACGATCCCAGACAAGAACAAAGGAGGGACCTTATGGAGGACCAATCCTGCCAAAATTAAGAATATCTGAAAAAAATCAAAATATTATTGAGCGCTTGATATATAAACTAATGTACCATCAAATAAAAAAAAAGATTTAAAGTAGCATATTGACCCGAGTACAGGGTGACCCTGATTATTATAAGACCACCTCCTCTTTTAAGAACCAGTTTTTAGGAACAAAAATAGGACTGATGAACCAAGTTATTTTGTTTAAAGAAAGTATTTTATATTGAAGTGCTAAGAATTGCATTGAAATAATCTTACATTAAAAGATTTGTATATATAAAATAAAAAGTAAAAAAATACTGTAATGACGCATTTTATTGAAATCCTGCATTACTTCGACTGGAATGAAATCCTCACAGACGTCCTCTGCCTCACTGCCTCTCTGACTCATTGCCACTTTGAATCTCTGCCACACTGACTCTCTGCCTCTTTGCCTCTCTGCCACGCTGACTCTCTGCCTCACTGACTCTGCCTCGCTGACTCTCTGCCTCTTTGACTCTGCCACACTGACTCTCTGCCTCTTTGCCATGCTGACTCTCTGCCTCACTGACTCTGCCTCGCTGACTCTCTGCCTCTTTGACTCTTTGCCTTGCTGACTCTCTGCCTCTTTGACTCTTTGCCTCACTGACTCTGCCTCGCTGACTCTCTGCCTCTTTGCCTTGCTGACTCTGCCTTGCTGACTGCCTCACTGACTCTCTGCCTCGTTCACTCTTTGCCTTGCTGCCTCTCTGCCTCACTGACTCTCTGCCTCTTTGCCTTGCTGACTCACTGACTCTGCCTCGCTGACTCTTTGCCTTGTTGCCTCGCTGACTCTCTGCCTCTCTGACTCGCTGACTCGTTGCCTCTCTGACTCTGCCTCTCTGACTCTCTGCCTTGCTGACTCGCTGCCTCTCTGACTCTTTGCCTTGCTGCCTCTCTGCCTCACTGACTCTCTGCCTCTTTGCCTTGCTGACTCTCTGGCTCTGCCTCACTGACTCTGCCTCGCTGACTCTCTGCCTCGCTGCCTCTCTGACTCGCTGCCTCTCTGACTCGCTGCCTCTCTGACTCGTTGCCTCGCTGCCTCTCTGCCTCGCTGACTCTCTGACTTGCTGCCTCTCTGACTCGTTGCCTCGCTGACTCTCTGCCTCTCTGACCCTTTGCCTCGTTGACTCTCTGCCTCTCTGACTCACTGCCTCGCTGCTCTGACTAAACCCAGCATGGACCAAGCGTAGGAGGAACACACGTGTCGCTTCAGAAAAAAACGAGTCAGCAGCACAATGAGTGGTGCTTAAAATGCTCGTGGAATTCAGTCGATTTCCAATCACTTCCCATTGAGATGTGTGAATCTATCTTTTATACAAACAGTGAGAATTAATTCATATTTATTTTCTTGAATGCTGCATTTTTTCTTTATTCGTCTATTTTTGTACAGTTTATCCAACCTTTTATTTCTTTCTCATTTATTTTCACTCTAATAAATATTTTAAAAAAATATGATTTTTCTAACCTTATTTTTTGAACACTTATACATTTTCTCACTTAATAAATCCCTGTGGTATTTTCTTACTAAACAGATTTGAGCCTGAGCCCATTTATTTATTTCCTCCTTTTCTTCTTCTCTCCTGTGATTCCGCCTCCGTGTTCAGGTGGAAAAATAAAACCAGAAGCAGTGACCTTAATATTAATTAGTGGCAGCATTGGTCTTCCATATTTTAGTGCTGGATCTGTAGTAAACAAAGCCAGAGCTGCAGCAGGAATGACTGTAGGCCAGTAGAGTAACTACGTATTTGATTACGAAACCTGTTTACCAACCAGTGTGTGTAAAAGTAGTCGCACACGAAGGCGTTTGTTTGTCCAGCTCAGGCTGTTCCAACAAGCAGCCAGCCTCCATGGTTGCTGCACAGTTTGACCTTATCATCCTAACAGCTTCACTCCACTGATCTCTAGTTATTCACTGGATTGCTGATTGCCCGAAAAAAATGAAGCCACCGTCCGCGTGAAAATGGAGACGCAGTAAAAATGCCTCCCTGTGCAGCATGTACTGCATTAACCAGCAGTTTTCTGTCTGCAGGAAGACGTTCCTCACTAATTTCCCAGTCAGTGGATGAACTAACCAATAACTCCATCTATAGCCGGATCCTATAGTTTAGTCTGCAGACTAACATTAGTCTGGCTATCTCAGACTGACTGGAAGACATTGACTGAGTTAGAAAATAGAGGAAATAAACTGTAAAATGTTAATGCAGTAATTCTTTATTAAGTGGATGATTCTGTCGTTTTTGGAGAGTTTGTTGTATTTCTCATTGGAAAAATCATGTGCTGAAATATATTGAATGTTTTATTGACGTAAAAAAACTTCCTCAAACATTCGACCCCTACTTATTGAGCTCTCTCTCTCTCTCTCTCTCTCTCTCTCTCTCATTATCAGACAGGTAAGACGTTATTACCATAACAATTTAATAAATCTAAGTATATAACATTTATATCATCAATTTATCACATCTATATTATTTGGCTCCATTAACACATTCATTTTATTGTGATAGATTTGTATAATATGTTATATTACATGATTTATAGACTTCATTGACTAGGGCTGAGTATTGGCATGGGTGTCACGATACGATATTATCATGATATTGCAATAATTTTAGATACAAAAGCGAGTGTTGTTTATGTTCATCAGAAGATATTGATCATTTACTTTATTGGTCCATGTCTTCCACTTTGCCTCAACTACATGATACGATGCTGCGCTCCACAGCGCCGTCTGCCATTTTCCCTCATTGTTTTAGGCAAAACATTTTTTGTTTTAAAAAATCGATACTGAAAGATCAGTATTTTATTGGGCAGCCTGTATAGCATATATCACCGAAAACCTTTTTTTTCCCACATCCCTATCATTGACTTCATAATGACTAGGCAATGTGATGGGCCTTTTTTTATTTATTCTAAGTTAGAGTAATTTACTGATGCTTTGAAACGGCCAATCTGTTTCAAAGTAATGAATTTATCTTTATTTTAAAAGTCTTAACCCCCCCCTGAAAATGAAAATAATAACATCATCGTTGTTCAAAGCTGTAGTGCACAGATTGTTTTACGGATTGCTGTTTACATTGAAATCGGTCTAACTAGGGAGTACCAATATGGCGGCCGCTGGCTTCACTTCAAACAGCACCAGTGAATAGAGATCAGTCCTTCCTCGGTGGACTGAGCTTCGTTCAGGAAGGCTACGGCTCCGCTGCTGAGTAAATGAAAGGGTTACTATACCTTTATTGCGTTTATTTCAGTTACATTTGATCATCACCAAACAGTCAAATCTACGTTCCTTAGATAATTAGACTAGAATGTGAGATCATTGTTAATTAAATTGATTTACTTTATTTATTTAGCGCCAATCTAATAACCTTTTGTAACTAAGATAACTGATGTCTCACTTTTTTCGTTAACTAATATCTAGTTTAAAAGCTTAATATTTAGCTTGAAAAATGAATATTTAATCACCCTGGACCAAAACATTTAGATTGGAACTAAATGTTTCAATTAAAAGCTAAATATTGAGTTTAGAAACTCAGTATTTAGCTTTGCTAAAACAAACATTTAGTTAAGTTTAATATTTCAGGATCAAAACACGGAAACATTAAGCCCCATTTTTCCTTTTATTTGAGACCAAATAGGCCAAAATATTGCTGGGAATGTTTGAAGAGGTAACTTTACAAAGAGAACCTGATAGCAGCGGCTATTTAAGAATTAAATCGTTAGCATTGCCAATCATTGCCAGTTTTGTTTAGTCAAAAAGAAACATGTTCCTCCCTCTGACTGCTTTAAATCTGTTTTTCTGGTTGAAATGGAAACAGACTGAGGGGGAAAGGTGTTGTAAAGGTTAAAGGGGAAGGAGTCAGTCAGTGCATCAATGGAGCTGAGTTTGCTTGTTTCTCTTCTTCAGGTACAAAAGTTTAAATAAATATTAAAGATTTTTTTTTTGTTCCATAACAAAGGAAAACTTTTCTCTTTTTATGTGATAGACCAGAGGTCACGGATTAGCAGACTGCGGTCCGGATCTGATCCAACCTGATTTAATCACTTATAAATTACCACATGTTGTCTGACCACAGTGTCTAATTTCACTTGCGCCTCTTCTCCTGTTAATACGGTAAAGCCCCGGGGAGCGTCCGGCTCCAGGCTGCATGTGATCCAAATGAGCCAATGAGCTGTCAGTCTGGGTTGCTGCTGCTGCTACTTTTAGACCCAGCAGGCAAACCTGTGGCAAGCCGGGCGATGGGAAAGAAGGAGAAGACGATGAGAAAAAGAGAGCAGAGAAAGTGTGGACTGCTGGAAGAACTGCGGTGAACTGGTGAAAGAAAAGTGAAATGGCGTGCTCAAAGATGACCCTGCACATTTAGAGGATGTTTGGCTCCACCTGCTGCTGTGAAGCAGGATTCTCCACCATGAACAGAATCAACAATAAATCTGGATCCAGGCTCAAATGAGCTCCTTGATATGTGCTTGAGAATGGCTTAGTCTCCGGTTAAACCCAGGTTTAAAGCCTTGCAGGGCAGCCTAAAGCCCACTGCCAACATTAAGACAGAGAAAAGAAAGAAAATAACAAACGATCAGTTCAGGGGTTTGAGAAAATATGGGAATCAGGAAATTATCTATAAACCAAACTGAACGATTGTTGTTCTCTACTTCAAAAACAATTTAGATTTTGTTCTATTTTTTATATTTTTTTAATCTAAAAATTCAATGTATAACATCGATGCAAAAACACCTCATTTTATTTCAGTGTTAAATTCAGTTTAAAGTAACAGATTATAATTAAAAATGTCTCTCAACCTTTATAGGTTGATGATTTTCTTTATTCGGACCCCGATGGTTTTTAATTGGTTACGCCTGTTATAGACCAATAGAAAGCAGAGCATTATGGGTAATTTGGAGAATAAAGGATACCTCCATTGTTTGTTTTTGTTTTTTTTTATGAATAGCTCATGGGAGCTGGCTCGGAGCTCGTCTGCCTGGCTGTGTGTTTCCTGGACAGGGCCGCCTGTGGAGCTGGTTGACAGTTGCCTTTTGTATCTATGCTTCTTTTTCTATGTCTGCTTCTGTCTCCTTGAACCCCAGTGGGCCTCAGCAGATGGCCGCTCACACTGAGCCTGGTTCTGCTGGAGGTTTCTTCCTGTTCAAAGGGAGTTTTTCCTCTCCACTGTCGCTACAAGCATGCTTAGTGTGAGGGATTGCTGAAGAGTCAATGAGTCGATGCAATCAGCTGGTTTTCCTTAGATAAAAAACTTTGAATCAATCTGACAGGATGATCTGGTGAACTGGAAAGTGTGTAAAGATGACATGTTGTGAATATAGAAATAAACTGAATAGAATTGAATAAAAATCATCCACCCTGAGTGCGTGTGAATATTTTTTGTACCACTTCTGTGTCATGTTAGTACAAACTCTTTGGTTCCTGTGTTTTTTAAAACAATTGCACAGAGGGATTTGCTTTCTCAGAAACTCTCTTGATGTGGGCCGTGTGTTTCTTAGACCTAGAAATACTCGACGATACGCATTCGTTTATCAACCACTTCCTCTTGCGTACACAGATGAGCTGAGCAACAGCTCCCGTCTTCCTCTCTGGGTTTTACATCGTGAAAACTGTCCTAGATTGACTAAAAATCTGACCTGGGTCACTTTCCAAATATAGCTCCTTTCCTGTGCATTTTTTTTTTGGATGTAACAGCAGGAGACGGCTTTCCCAGAAAGGAAATCTGCCCTTTCTAAGATGCAGAACAATCTACTCTGCTTTTATAAGCCAGGTCAGTTTTCTTGTTTTGCATGCTGAGCTTTCCTGCTGCTCCTTCTCCCATCAGCAGAGAGACGTTAAGGAAAGAAGGTGGAGATCCATCAGAATCATTTCTCTTTTCCTTTACTGCACCAGAGATCCAGTGTGGGGGAGCAAACAGGGTTGCTGAGGCTATGTAGGGTTGTCTGATGAAATTTTCTGATCCTATTATAGCTAAATGCATGATATAAATTATTTATTATTCATAAAAAAAAAGCACATTTAAGATCTGGTTTGAATGATCTGACAAACCTTTAAACTATAAGCTGGTTATTGCTCCATAAAACTAGAAGCACCTTCTGCAGAGCAGGAGTTACAAGTCATGCTTGTTTGCTTATTTTAGATTATATTTTTAAAGTTTATAAATCCATGAAGCGTTTAAGATGCCGTTTCCTTTCCTGGGACTCCTGTCTGGTGAGCATCGCATGCAGCTATCGCAGTTTTCCACAGTTTAAAAGTTCCTGCTTTCAACGCTGCACCTGCAGGTTCAGCTTTCAAAACTCAACTAATACAGATCTGTGAAACCGGCTTGGTTTCCTCGCAAACTTCTGTTTTTGTTTTTCATCACCCAAAGGTTTCAGATCTTCGCCCAAATTTCCGTTTCAGTCAAAGATGATGCGAGCGAACTCTAACAGCAGTTTCTAAATCACTGATTAAAGAGAGAAAGCTACCAAACCCACCTGAACATAGGAGAAAATGTTGGCTGTGCCTTCCTTTACGTTCGGTGTTAAAATAACTTTGTGTTTCAGGAAGTGAACGTCGTAGTCAGACACGGAGGTGGTAGAGTGATGGTCTGGGGCTCCAAGAGTAACAGCATGTGGATCGTTTTACAGCAGTTCTTAGATCCATGCATTGGCTGGAGGATTGTTAAAGGATTCGATTTTAAAATGTTGCTTCTGCAGTTCAGAGACCTGCTCTACTCAGGGGCGGATTTAGGAAATGTGGGGCCCTCAGCAAAGACAGACAGGGGGCCCTCTGTACTTAGAAGATAACACATCAAACAGCCCCATTCTCTAGATAGAGAAATGTTAATAGAATAGACATCCATTATCTGTTCTAGGTTGTGTCCCTCTCTTCTTGTCCCTTTTCTTCTTGTTTTCCTCTCTATGTTTTGTACTCAGCTGACTTTTCATGCTGTCTCTAAAGGAATGAAAGATTTTTTCCAAGCACTAAGCTCACTTAGCTGATTGCTCCTTCCTGTGTTTCCAAAAAGGCCAAAGTAAATAACCCAGTCCTTCTTTTCACTGTAGACAAGCCATGATCTGCTTATCTGTTCTCCATTTTTCATTTGGATGAAATAATAGCTGCATGAATCATGACAGCAGACAAGATAGAGGAGAGCAGGAGGCGGGGTTACCAATCTACTTGCTCTGGAGAGCAGAGTTCGCTGCTTTTAGATGTTGTCTCCAAAGTCTCCAGTAGCAGAAAAAAGTATCTAGATTTGGCGCTAGGAGCTTTTTAGAAATCAAAGTGCTAGAGGGGTCTGAAAAGTGGCTAAATATAGCGACTAAAGCGCTAAGTTGGCAACACTGCTCTTTGCATGGTTTGTTTTCAAATGGTTTGCTGCTGTCTGTTTGGACCTTTCTGAACATGTGCAGCAAATGGACTGATCCAATATGGTGGACACTGAAGGGGGGGGGGCTGAGACACACTTAATATTATCAGCGTTCTGATGGCATTTCAGGAAAAGGATTTTATCAAAACCATAATTAATGTGCACAAATAAGGAATAGTTGTATTAACCATACATATAAACCCCAGGAATTTGGGGCCCTAGGCAACTGCATAGTATTGCCTAATGGTAAATGCCCCCCCACTTCACAAACTGTCTGAAAACGTGAGATGATCCAGAATGTTACGGCCCTGGGCCTTGTGGGCTGTTTTGCAGGTGTCTTGGTGTCCGTTTTTATGCTCCTGCCCTTTGCAGGTGACTCAGATCTGGTGATTGGGCGTGCAGAGTATTTTAACCTGGCTGTCCCCGTCTTCAGTGTCGCTGGCTTTCCGCAGCGTCCACTCTGCCGCTGGAGATGTTTGGTGGCCAGGCCTCAGTCTCCCTTCTGTTGCACTTTTGATGGTTGTTTTGTTAATAAAGACTTGTTTTTGCGCGCCTTAACCACGGCATGGTTTCATGTTTTTGCTACGCCCCTGAGCCAGTCGTAACAAATGGGGGCTTGTCCAAAGCTAGAGTCCTACGGTTCGTAAATTTGCTGAAGAGCCAGGAATCAGTTGATCAGGTGAGTCGTGGCAGGCAGGTAAAGTATAGTGGGGACATAGTTACTTTGGACCCATGGTGCACTTTTTTCAATTTGCTTTCACTTCACGCTGTATTTGGCGCTTAGCTGGCGTTTTTTTTTCCACTTTGTGACGTGTGATCAGTTTTTTTTTTCTCTTTTTTTCTCCTTTTGACAATGGAGTTCGATTTGGAAAATTTTATAGCTGATCCATCGTTGGAGATGTTTAATAGTGCTACTAAAAACGATCTCATAGCCATTGCTGCTCATTTTGAAGTGCCTGTGGTTAAACAAGAGAAAAAGGGAATTATTAAAGGGCGATTGTGTGACGCGTTGGTTGAACAGAAAGTTTTGCCACCTCCTGCACCAAATACCCAGGTTGAAATTGGGGCGTTTAATGCTGAGATACGCAAGATGGAGTTGGAATTGGAGATGCGTCGTTTAGAGATGCAGCATCAAGTTGAGATGCGCAAATTGGAATTGGAGGCAGCTTTGAGACGCGACTCGGCGCGCGGTTCTGCTGATCAGGACAGCGGTTCTGTAGCGGCGGAATTTGACATTAATAAATGCATTCGCTTGATCCCACCCTTTTCAGAGTTGGACGTAGACAAGTATTTTGTCTTGTTTGAACGTGTGGCTAAGACTCTCAAGTGGCCTAAGGACGTTTGGCCGTTGCTTTTGCAGTGTGTATTTACTGGTAAAGCACAGGAAGCCTATGCCTCGCTGTCACCTAGTGACAGTTTGAGTTATGATAAAGTGAAGAGTGCAGTGGAAAAAGCTTATGAACTTGTGCCCGAGGCGTATAGACAGAAGTTTCGCCGCTATAAAAGATCCGACAGTCAGAGTTACACTGAATTTGGGCGGGTAAAAACGGCCTTGTTCGATCGGTGGTGCGCTGCACAGGATGTGAAAAACTTTGATCAGCTCCGTGATCTACTTTTGTTGGAGGAATTTAAAAATGGCTTGCCGGAAAATATCGCAACTTACATTAATGAGCAGAAAGCTAAGACTGTGTCTGAAACTGCAGTGTTGGCGGACAAATACGTGCTGACTCATAAGGATTTTTCAGATCATGTTGGTTTCAGACATTCTTTTGGGCGATGTGGGAACCGTGTTGATTGGGTTGATGCTGTCGCTAAGTCAAATGGGGCCAGGCAGTTTAAAGGTCCGGTTGTTCGGGATGATCGTGTCTGTCATTATTGTCACAAACGCGGACACATTGGGGCAGATTGTTATCAGCTCAAGGCTGAAATGAAAAAGTTTCAGACTGCTCCTAAAGGTGTTGGTTTGGCTGCACCGGTGCAGAGTCCTTTGAAGGACGCGGCAAACGTTTGGTCTTCTGAAGTAGGCGGCTCGTATCAGCCTTTCATTCGTGATGGGTATGTGTCACTGCCAAATAATCCGGAAAAGGTTCCAGTTAAGATTCTTAGGGATACTGGCGCGTTTGACTCTTTCATTGGAGCTGATGTTTTGCTGTTCTCGGTTGAATCTGAGACGGGTGCCTGTGTTCCGATTCGGGGAATGGGATTGAACGTGTTGTTCGCTCCATTACATAAAGTGTCTCTCGAGTGCGAACTGTTTACTGGTGACGCGCAGTTGGCTGTGCGCCCTGCTTTGCCGATTGACGGAGTCTCTGTGATTCTGGGTAACGGTCTAGCTGGGGCACGTTTGTGGGCGAACACTGTGCGGTTGGATGGGCTAGTTAGGTCGGAGCAGATTACACGGGGCATTTCTCAGACTGACGAGAATGACAGGGAGTTTCCGGATGTGTTTACTGCATGCGCAGTTACTCGAGCCATGATGCGTGCTCGGGGCGGGAAAGAGGAGAAATGTGTGAAAAAAATAACTTTTCCATTGTCCGGTTTCCCTATGTCTCTGTCTCGCAGCGAGTTTGCGGCGGAGCAGCAAGCTGATGTTACTCTGAAGACTCTCTTCAATCAGGTGCGCCCGCTGACGGAAATCACGGACTGTGCATGTGGATACTTCCTGCAGGATTCGTTGTTGGTGAGGAAATGGTTACCTCATGCTGACATTGTGGGTGAGCCAGTATTTCAAATTGTGGTTCCCCTTAATCTCCGCTCCACAGTGTTAAAAGTTGCTCATGACGAGTCTGGCCATTCTGGTGTGCGTAAAACGTATGACAGGGTTCTCAGACATTTTTTCTGGCCGCTTCTTAAAAAGGACGTGTCGTCTTACATTAAGAGGTGTCATGTCTGTCAGCTCATTGCTAAACCCAATCAGGTTTTGAAACCGTTCCCATTGAGCCCAATTGTTGCTGCATCTGAGCCATTTGAGCATTTAATAATTGACTGTGTTGGTCCGTTACCTCGCTCAAAGGCTGGTTCAATGTATCTGCTCACTGTAATGTGTCAGACTACACGTTATCCAGCAGCCTATCCACTACGTTCAATAACTTCTAGGTCAGTTGTACGTGCTCTCACCCAGTTCTTTTCGGTGTTTGGCATCCCTAAAGTCATTCAGTCTGACCAAGGAACGAATTTTTCATCACATTTGTTCAGTCAGGTTTTGAAGCAGTTACGGGTGCGACACAATAAAGCAACAGCGTATCATCCAGAGAGTCAGGGGGCGTTGGAGCGTTTCCACCAGTCTCTGAAATCTCTCCTGCGAGCTTATTGTACAGAACTGGCGGGCGACTGGGAGGAAGGTTTGCCGTGGTTGATGCTGGCTGCCAGGGAGGTAATCCAGGAAAGCACCGGGTTTAGCCCAAACGAACTGGTTTTTGCACACAACGTGAGGGGTCCGTTGGCTGTGGTGGCGGACGGGCTTAAAGAACCTGTCCCACCGACGAACTTATTGGATTATGTAAATGGTTTCAGAAGACGCTTGTATCTGGCGCGTGAACTCGCAAAAGAGAATCTGACTAAAACGCAGAGGAATATGAAAAACTTATTTGATCGCCGTGCTGAGACTGAGTGTTGGTTTTGTGCCCCGTCTTGACTTCTCCTTTTCAGGCTAGGTTCGCCGGTCCATATACAGTTCTGGAGAAGGTGTCCGACCAGAACTACTTAATATCAATGCCAGATCGGAGAAAGAAAAGCCAGTTGTGTCATGTCAACATGTTGAAACCATATTATGCTCAGGAGGATTTATTTTACCCACAGTGTAATGGCGTTACCCCAGCATGTGCCACAAACAGCCTTGCTGAGGGGAGCGAGACTTTCAGCACCACGGACAGCGCACTGTCACCTGTGGGGAATGACAGCGGCGCAGAGGAGTTGGACAGCGCTCTGGTTCATGGGCGTCTTAAAAACTCTGAAACTTTGGATAAATTGGACACATTGTGGGCTCACTTACCTGCAGATCGTGCTAAACAGTTAGCAGAGCTGATTAGTGAATTTCCTTTTTTGTTTTCGAACACGCCGGGTCGCACGCATCTGATTGAACATGATGTGGATGTGGGAGACGCTAAACCAATAAAACAACGGTTTTACAGAGTGAATCTAGAGAAGTGTAAGCATTTGAATGCGGAAGTAGATTACATGCTTCGTACTGGGATTGCAGAACCGAGTATGTCCAGTTGGGCATCTCCATGTATTTTGGTCCCCAAGCCTGATAACACCCTACGTTTCTGCTCAGATTTTCGCAAGCTTAACGCTGTGACAAAACCAGATTGTTTCCCGCTGCCGAGAATGGATGATTGCGTTGACCAGGTGGGTTCTACTAATTTTGTCAGCAAGTTTGACCTCCTAAAGGGTTACTGGCAGGTGCCTTTGACACAACGCGCACGTGAAGTGTCAGCATTTGTTACCCCCAGGGGCTTGTATTCTTACACGGTGATGCCGTTTGGCCTGAGAAATGCGCCGGCGACGTTTCAAAGATTAATGAACAGAGTGGTTGGTGACATGACTGGTTGTGCGGTCTACTTGGACGACGTGGTGGTATACTCTGATACGTGGGAAGAGCAAATAGAGCGAATCCGGGAGCTTTTCACTCGTTTGGCGGCGGTGAGGTTAACAGTCAACCTAGCCAATTGTGAATTTGGAAGGGCGACTGTTACCTATTTAGGTCGTGTGGTCGGCCACGGTGAGGTCCGCCCTGTTGCAGCGAAGGTTCAGGCGGTAGAGCAGTTTCCTGTTCCAGCTACGAAAAGGGAACTAATGTGTTTTCTTGGGCTGGTAGGATACTACAGATGTTTTTGCAGAAACTTTTCATCTGTGGTGGCGCCGCTAACAAATTTGCTGCGCAAGGATATAAAGTTTGAATGGTCTTCTCTTTGTCAGCAGGCTTTTGAGCAGGTGAAAAGACTCCTCTGTGCTGCTCCTATATTGGCTGCACCACGCTTTAACCGTCTTTTTCAGCTTTACGTGGACGCCAGTCACGTGGGTGCCGGAGCTGTCCTTACTCAGACTGATGATCTGGGTATTGGCAGGCCGGTGAGTTATTTTTCAAAGAAGTTCAATAAACATCAATTGAACTATTCTGTGATTGAGAAAGAGACGTTTGCTCTGATATTAGCCCTGAAACATTTTGATGTTTATTTAAGTGGTGGTGCTAACACTGTGGTATTTACAGATCATAATCCATTGACCTTTTTGTCTTCCCTGAAGTGTCCAAATCAGCGATTGATTCGCTGGTCGTTGTTTCTGCAGTCCTACAATTTAGATATTCAGTATATTAAAGGGAAAAACAATGTCGTAGCTGATGCGTTATCTCGCGCTCCAGTTTAGTAGCCTGTTTTGTGCTTTTTTTCCCTCTTTGTTACTATCCTTAAAAGAGCTTCTGAGTGCACCAGTTGCTGGTTTGGAGTGAGGAGGGGAGAACCTGTGCATTACATATCAACCTGGCTAAGTACAACTGGTGGTGAAAGCAACATCTTAATGGTGGCTGGGTTTGTTTACACATGGCGAGTTAGACAGCAGCAGGGTTCCCTTTTGGAACCTGCTTTTTTATGGGTGGGGGTGTTACGGCCCTGGGCCTTGTGGGCTGTTTTGCAGGTGTCTTGGTGTCCGTTTTTATGCTCCTCCCCTTTGCAGGTGACTCAGCTCTGGTGATTGGGCGTGCAGAGTATTTTAACCTGGCTGTCCCCGTCTTCAGTGTCGCTGGCTTTCCGCAGCGTCCACTCTGCCGCTGGAGATGTTTGGTGGCCAGGCCTCAGTCTCCCTTCTGTTGCACTTTTGATGGTTGTTTTGTTAATAAAGACTTGTTTTTGCGCGCCTTAACCACGGCATGGTTTCATGTTTTTGCTACGCCCCTGAGCCAGTCGTAACACAGAAGGTTTGCTCTTTTAATTCTGGACTGAAAAAAGTTTTTTAATGCAGTTTTTGACCGAAGCATCTAATTATTTCACATTGAACCATTTTTAGAGTCTTTTCATGAAAAGCCATTGATTGAATGACACGATTCCTCTTAAAGCAAAGATGAAAGCTTTCTTCTCTATCTGCGTGACTCTGGACGGCCGTGTTTTTCTGCCTCTATATAAATAAACTGTCCTTGCGTCAGCCGTTGCCCAGTGGAAACTTGTTTTCTTCTCTTTTAGAGGTTAAATTTGGCTTTTCAGCTCAGACATTCTGTGTCCTCCATTTTATCTTTTTCTATCCATTACTTCCTTGTATTGACTCATGCTTCTGTTCCTTTTTTGTTTATATCCTTTTTTTATGCATTTCCTGCTTTCAGAACAAATAGCCTTTTGTTTTCTGTCTAATACCTTCATCATCGCTCTATCCAGATATTTCTAAGGTACTTTTAGATAAAATGCTGTGGTGCTTGAAAAATGCTTCAACATCAGATCAATCATTTTGCCTTAAACAAATAAAAATAGCCAAAGAAAACAATTTTTCCTGTTCTGCCTGTTGAATTGAGTTAAATTCTATTCAGTTTATTTCTATAGCTCCAATTCACATCATGTCATCTCAGGTCACTTTCCAGTTCACCAGATCATCCAGTCAGATTGATTCAAAGTTTTCTATCTAAGGAAAACCAGCTGATTGCATCGACTCATTGACTCTTCAGCAATCCCTCACACTAAGCATGCTTGTAGCGACAGTGGAGAGGAAAAACTCCCTTTGAACAGGAAGAAACCTCCAGCAGAACCAGGCTCAGTGTGAGCGGCCATCTGCTGAGGCCCACTGGGGTTCAAGGAGACAGAAGCAGACATAGAAAAAGAAGCAGGATTAAATAAATGATGAACAGTTTAGTTTGTACCTTCAAGTCGTTGCCCATAGGAAGACGATACTTGGATATAACCTAACGGAATATCTTCAGAACGGCTCCAAATGACACAAAACTCATATGGGTGAGTAGAATATGATGGAATAATATAAAATCAAGGGCCCAATGTAAAAAAAAAAAAAACAGCGTTCCCCTTTAAGTAAAACTGACATTGATAATACTTTTAAAATCTATATATTTTATTTATGACTTTTCCCCACCACATCTAGGGAGGGCAGCGCACCAGTGCCTCCTATGGGCCAGCCGCCACTGCAGTATAGCCCCCCTAACCCTGAAGACCACTGAGAATCAACACCTGGTCGCAGCGTTGATTCTGGTTTTCTGCGTTTCTTCTGGTTTCCTCTCTGATGTTTATCTTACTGCCACTAGATGAGAACAGAAAGCAGAAGAAAAAATTCAAAGAAAACTTGTAAATTCTGACTCTAAGTTTCTATGGGACCTTTGGGTCTTAAAAGCTAATGACACACGACTGGATGTGCACCTGTTTATTAGTCTGTGGTGCTTTTATATGACAAAGCAGTGCAATTATAAGGTGATGGTGGGTAAAGATGTTAGGCAGAGGCTGCACGCACACTTTGAGCTGTACCTTCAGACAACCTCTAATGGCATTAGGCGGATGGTGCTTATTTCAATTAGAGTCGTGTCAAGGAGTGTTTCCATGCAGCGCCATGACCTTAATTAGGCTCATTTTATCTGAATGAAGGAGAGACACAAGCGGAACATAAAGATTTTAGTCTGCTGCACCTGAGAGAGGAGATATAACCAAAGCTGGTTGATATGTTTGGTAGATTTAAGGCATTCGGGAAGAAGTTTCTGTTAAGACTTCAACCAGGCTTTAAAACCGAACTATGAAGAGAAGAAGACGATTTTTGGCGTGGCTTTGACTCCAGGAAAGGAAATCAGTTAGCCTGCATCAGTGGATGAAATAACGGACAAAACCAATTCTATTAAGTTTATTTCTATAGCTCCAATTCACATCAAGTCATCTAAGGTTACTTTATAGAGATAATTCAACCAGATCATCCAGTCGGATTAAAGGTTCCAAGTTTTCTATCTAAGCTGATTGAATCGACTCATTGACAGCTGTAGTTTCATACAGATGTGTGTTCAATCCATCATCTGAACATAGAAAAGGATGAGGGCTGCACAATTTGGACAAGAATTGGGATTATTTTCAATATGCTGGTGAAGATTCTCAGTCATCCGATTCAGAGTCATTCCAAAAAGTTAAAATCAATCTACTGGACTTTGTTTCCAAGTTTGAAGACGTTTCTCTTCCATCCAGGAAGCTGTTTCAATTCGAAATGTCAGAAATAGCGTTGAGTTCCAGGTTTTATAAAGTAGCCCAACAAATTTACGGTTATATTGCAAATTAAATTATTTATATAAACTATATGCAAAATGGTGATGGCAGCATCATGCTGTGGGAAGGCCACCTCTAGTCAGAGGTAATGGGAACGGTGGCGCCAAAATAAGACCTGGAAGGATCTCACTAAGCTCTCTAATGTTTTAAGTTGGGCATACACTACGACTTTTTCAATCATTGTACGCAGCTACAGCTCAAACTGTACGATGAAACCGCAGGGTTTAAAATTTCACAGCTCACCATGTTTGTTCTCACACTGTGCGACCCGACGCTCTGATGCGATCTACCTGCTCACACTGTACGTCTGAAAACCAGGTGGGACTCAGCTCCGCAGTGAGATGGCGCTACTCGGACTCGTCTATCTGGAAGAGGAATATGAAGCTCACTAGAGTGAAACGCGCTGCTTTGGCTATTTGGGCAATTTTGTGCTGAAAGCCTGTAAAGTTGAGGAGAGAGTGAGATGTTAGGTTTATTCAGTGATGATTATAAAATTAATGCGTGCTTATAAAACATTTGTGCAAGGTGATGTTCCACTCCTGCCTCATGATCCAGTCAGGAGACCATCCTGCCTCGTCATTCTGATGGAGCATCCTGTCTTCATGAACTGATCAATTGTTCTGTCAGAACAATCCTCTGTTTGTAACCATGCGTCATGTTCTGTTAATAAACGCTCTGCAGAGGAGGTCCAGTGGGAGACAGTGTGTTTGAGTCTGGGGTTCAACTGTCTCTCCTTCCTGCAGGAATTGTATCCAGAAATTGTGTCATTCAGTTCTTCTTTTGCAAAAACCTACATTTTATGAACCCGACATGAGACTTTTGCAAAAGAATGTCCAAATTTATTTACCGTCCTTAGATGCAGAGATAGAGCTCTGACTGGGGCAAGCTCAGTATATACATTTATACAACAAGTCCCAATACACACACTCTCCCTGTTGGAATCCTGAGGCTTGCCCACCAGAGGGCGCCGAGGATCCTCTTCTGTTTTTATTTGTTTTCTGTTAGGGACTGGGGTTACTGTTGGGATCTGGAGATCTACCATCTGTCTCCAGCAGAGAGCGCTGTGGGTCTCCTGGGCTGGAGCCTCCAGCACACCTGAAGCTCATCAGCCCATCAGGAGACCTTCCTACATAAGCAGCAGCCAGACCTTCCTTCGACGCCGCAGTGTTGATCAAGTTTGGTTAGCGAAACCTGAGCCTCTGTTAATAGAAACTAGATTCTAACCTGGCTCTGGATGAACTTAGTCTGGAAACCTGCCTGCCTGCCCAAGGAAGCCAAACCAGAAGACATCAGTCTGGATTCCTCCAACAGCTCTCAAGGAAGAGCTAGGAAACCAAGTCAAGGTCTGAAACTCACGAGTCAGAAGCTAGACGCTGCTGCCGCTGAGCTCCCTGCTGAATCTACAGTCTCTGGACCCAACCAGAACCTAATCTAGGTACTTTCTGAATTTACACACTCGACAAACCATCTTGCTGCCTGGCTAATCAAACTATCCATCTCTGCAGATGTCAGTGATTCCAGTCCCGGACCTGTACCAGAACCAGTTCATAATTACTCTGTGTTTTTTCAATAAACTCTGTTAAACTTTTACTCAGCTTCCTGTGGTGTTCTGCATGTGGGTTCAGCCTCTTAAGCCTATCATGACATTCCCAGGGAACTATCCCACCCCCTACATAAAGAACTTTCTTACACACAAACATTTGGAGGAAAAACAACTTGAGTTCATCAAGGCCGTTCCCTGTTAGTTTATATATCCTTCACTGGCCAGATGGATCTCCTCAGAACTGCAGTCCTCTCCTTCATGCCATGAAGGAGACCGTGTGAACTCATTCTTATCCCTTATGACCTTCGTTTGAAGCCTTCGATGGTAAGAACAGACATATTTCAACTTTTTTTCTCCCTCCACAAGCCCTAAAAAGAAAAGGAGACGACGTATTTGGACATGGCTGAGCTAACGTGGCTACTACAGTCTGTCCGTTTGACAGAAAGAACTCCATTTCACTCATTGCACCCCCGCCATGCTGCTGGGTTTTCAACTGAGAGGAAGAAGAAAAAGAAGAATCCTTGTTTGCCCACTGAGCGATTTGCCCACCACCACCTGAATTTCAAACATCTTTAAATTTTCTCCCGACCTTACGATTCCTGATGGGGAGGTGGTCGTTAGAAAGTCGGCCCGATCCAAAAATTCTCGCACGGCTTGAGAATCGGCCCAAAGAGGGCAAAAAATCGTACAGTGTGCGCCCAACTTTAGGGACATTCCAAAGAGTCTGGTTTCAAATCTTAACTCATCACACATAGAAATAAAACAGCTTTATTCATGTCATACGAACCGTTATTATCAGCGGCTTCATTCAAGGAGAAAAACCTTTGAGAGTAAAATGGAGAACAACTAAACATCTTTTCTTCCCACTGGTTTTTAATGTGTCAATGAGAAATTTGAGCTTTTTTAGGAGTTTCTTATCTGATCAGCAATGGAGGACGCGGCGACATCAAAGCTAAGAGGTGGGTGGAGATCGAAAGACGAAGAATGAAACTGAAACTTCCAGGCCAGTAAATACTGAGAAGCATTGAGTAAAAAAGGGAGGAGAAGTTCTGCGCTCTGCCGCCGGATCATTGCTGCACAACTGGCTGCCTGGTTTGGCCTCCGTTCCACAGGTTCCCTCTGACTCGGTCCACACCTCTGACTCGAGGAACAAGCTCTGTCTTTTATGTCATGTTTCCATGGCGACCGCACAGGCAGGTCAGGCGCCGGTGAAGCATACAGGAGCCGTTTCCTTATAAACTGGCTTTTATTATCTATCCGTGTGTTTGCTCATGTGTAAAACGCCCCGAAACTACGACTGTTCTCATTTCAGCCGACATGCACCTGGAAAACGCTTCACCCGAGTTAACTTTTATCCCCTAAAATCAAAGCGGCTCGTTGGAATCGGATACCTTATTCACATGTTCATCAGCCGCAGAAGAGAGGGTGAAATAAGAGAAGGAGAGTTTGAGGAGGAACCAAAGAGTCATATCAGACTAATTCATCCTCCATTTTCACTTGGTTTAAAACACAGTGAGGCTTAGTTACAGTTTAAAGCAGACAGCGATACAGTAAAAACTAAACTAAAATGTTCTGCATCTGATGTTGAATAAAAAAAAATTACTTTTAGGTCATTCAGCATTTCTGAAAATAATCATAAATTATTATTGTAGTTCGATGCCACAGTGATATATTTCTTTTTCATGCCGTTCCTTTTTTTAGTATTTAGAAGGCTTGATAAACAGTTTTTGAAAACTAGGATGAGGATGTTGTGGTTTGTGTGTTTTTAAAGGCATGTCTGTAAATTTAATTTAAGGCAACCGCTCAAATGCAGCGTTTCCTTGTGTAAAGAAATAAATCAGAATGAGAAGTTGGATCTTTATAACTGGTTCAACTTTTTTAGATGCCTGAATTTATTTATTTATTCCTTCCTTCCTTCCTTCCTTCCTTCCTTCCTTCCTTCCTTCCTTCCTTCCTTCCTTCCTTCCTTCCTTCCTTCCATCCATCCATCCATCCATCCATCCATCCATCCATCCATCCATCCATCCATCCATCCATCAGGATTGGAATATCCAGCCATAATACTGGTCAGGTTCTGTGTCCCAGAGATGATATTATTTTAGATATTTAGGCCCCGTCCACACGAAGTCGAACCCTGGCCTAAACGCACAAATTTTTCACCAAACCAGCCTCTCATCCATACCAAGCCGGCGTTTCGGGGGTCTGTAAACGATCTTTTTTTTATTCAGCCTTCAGAGTGGGAAGATTTTGAAACGCCGTTTTCGCGTTTCCATCTTTAAGCTCAAACCGCATTTTTTTTCTTACACGCATGCGTCATAGCGTCGCCTCTAAACACGCATGCGCGACACAGTATCACAACAACAATGGCGCCGTACTGTGTTGAATGGTTGCTGCTCATGCTACTCACCCTGCTGTCGGGCTTACAACAGAATCTTCTTCTTCTGGAATATCTCCAGGAAGAACAGAGCAATATCGACCACATAGTTCAGCACCTGAATTTGACTGAACCACGAAAATGGACCCGCAGGGCAACCATGTATAAATATTAGTGCGCATGCCCAACATTTCGTCGCCTATTTTTGCTTTGGCACCACAGCGCCACTTACAGGCCTGGCATACATTTTGCAGCGTTTTCATGCATTCGTGTGGACGATCACATTTATTTTACGTCTCCGTCTTTACGACAAACGTTCTGGAAAATATTAGCGTTTCGTGTTCGTTTTGACTTCGTGTGGGCGGGGCCTTATTTTCAAATATTTTCTCTTCTCTCTCAAATCTTTGTTTCTTCTCTCAGATTTAATGCTTCTTGACCAGATATTTTCTCCTCTCGCTTGCCTCCTTCTCTTCGTGCACAAACCGCGCTCTGCTCGAGTCTCAGATACGCTCGCAAACCCGTAGGCTCTGCTTGCGGATTTTTTCTGCTCTCTCTCGGATTGCAGTTGGATCGTCGCCTAGCAACCTTTCCTACCAATAGAAAGACAGCCTCGGAAAGGGTGCGCTTGTTTAACCCTACTGAGTGTGCCTGTGCTACTACGCCACTTATAAGAGCGTCAGCTGCTATTTACAGTAGTTTTGTGGCTCGATTCAGCAAAGTTCAGTACTTATGGATGACCCAAAAAATTCTGAATTAAGTAATTTTAAACAATTAGTGGTTTGTTATGTACAAGAGCAAGGAACCGACATATTAAATTATTATCTTGAATTCTTTTTCATTCAATTAAATTAAATTTCATTCAATTCAGTAAATGAAATTCAATATAGTACCAATTCACATCTCATCTCAAGACACGTTGAAGAGAAAATGTAATCATGGTTAACCACTTGATGATGTCACAGCTGAACAGGATCAGCTAGATGAAGCTACACTGACGGGAAAACGCAATTAGAACATAAAGTTAGCAGTTAAACTAACAAATACAACAGAATAGACGTACACTGAAGCAGAATGATGAAAAAGGGGTCCCTATGTCCTCCAGCAGTCTAAGCCTATAGCAGCAGAACTATAGAGATAGCTCAGGATAACCTGAGCCACTCTAACTAGAAGCTTTATCAAAAAGGAAAGTTTTAAGCCTAGCCTTAAAAGTAGACAGTCTGTGTGGTCCAGAGATGAAGGATCTCATTTGTCACTTCATTTTACCACTGTTGAGAAGTATTTCCTCCGTTTATGAAGACTTATTAACATTGAGATTTTTTTTCTCCCCTTCATGTCTACCATCTTCTGAGGGGGAATTAAAATTAAATAAGATTTTTTAGATTCTAGATCATTGGATTTCTCACTGCAGCAAAATCACAGTGGATTCTGCAGAGAGATCGCACTAATAATGGTGAAAGGTAGTTTTCCTTCTTATAATTTTATGATTATGCTTAAACTGTAAAAACCTGGAAAGTAGATAATAAAAAAGCTTGTTATGAAAATCAGCAAACCACACATTTGTTCCCTAATAAGGTTCAGTGCTACTACTAGAGATCAGCCATATTCATCAAGGCTTCACGTCCATAACCACAATTGCTTTGATGTATATATATCAAACATATCACACACAGACATATGTATATATATATATATATATATATATATATATATATATATATATATGTATATATATACACATATACATACCAATACACAAACATATGTATATATATGATTCAGCCCCCCCGTAATTGACATTTATGCATTATTTCTGCACTCCACATATCACTTTACTTGGATTTTCACTTTATTTGGATTTAGTTTTTACATATGCATAGATATACGCACAGATATATATACAGAAGAGCTATATGTGTATATATTTTATCTCTTTTTATTCTTATTTTTTTAATCTTTACTATATCGTATAGTTGGATGTGTGTATATATTATATAAAACTGTAACTGGAGCGTTTAACAAAAGTAATTAATTTCCCTCTGGGATTATTAAAGTATTTCTGATTCTGATGTATATATGTATATATATATATATATATATACATACACACATATACACATATACATACATATAAATATATGTTGGGAACGATTTATAGTTTACTTAAGTTATTATTTTCAGATAACTTTTTACTTCTACTCCTTACATTTTAAAAATACACATTAGTTGTTTTTTCATTTCAGCTTATTTTCATTATGGCCTGTTGGTATTTAAAAAAAAAAAACAACTAGAAAAAAAATCCTCAAAATAATGTTTCATCTAGACAATTAATTTCTTTGTGGTTGGAATCGATGCAGCCCCAACTTGTGTTCATCACAAACCAAAACAGTTATAAAACTAAGAAAATTAAGGCTAAGGAAGTTATCATCCAGAATTGTAAAATAGAAAAAAGAAAAATCTTCCTTCAATAGGGTAGTGCAGTAAAGCGTCTGTCCTTAAAATTTCTTCCTGCGTTACGTTTGCTTTTATGCTTTAAGTAGTTTTAAAATGATCCTCTAAGTTTAAACAGCTGGATTTATCCTGGAGGAATAAACTTTAATGCTTTATACACCTCTGGTAGAAGGACGACACTATTTGCTCCGATCATAAAGAGTGAATAAAGGGATCACCTTGATCATTCAGTTCAAACAAAGAATGTTTACCCATCAGTTATCTTCACACAGAAGGCAAAAAAGCAAGAAGATAATGAAAACATTTTTTAACTGAAGCACATTTTTAGTTAGAATGACCCCAGATGACCTCAGTTCTTCTGTGGTTCAGTCTCATGTTTTCCTCCAGCGAAGCATCTTCTTTCTCTCTGGTTTGCTTGGAATCATAATGATGCAGAAACATGAAATTCTTCTTCCGTCTTTAAAGTTTGAAGGTTTTAGGTCTAAACTGACTGGGATTTCCAAATCCCAGTTAAAGCTTACTTTATTGATGTTGGTTTTCACTAGGGCTGCAACAACGAATCGATAAAAATCGACTTTTAAAAGCGTTGGCAACGAATTTCATCATCGATTAGTTGTGTCGCGCGATTAATGCGTCATCCGTCGCCATCACATCCACTTGACTGAAACGGGAAGAAAAAAAAATACGGCAGAGCGAGTCAGCGCCGCAGGTGCAGTGTTGCCAACTCAGCGACTTTTCAGACCCCTCCAACGACTATTTTTCAAAAAAGCGACTAGCGATAAATCTGGCGACTTTTTACGGTGTCACCGGCGGCTTTTGGAGACTCTTGCGTGAAAGCATGTATCGTTCCTACTCTGCCGTGGGGCGCCTCCCCCATCCCAACCCCGTTCTCCCGCAGGAGTCCCTCTCAGCGCTGCAGTCAGAGGATGTTTACCCTCAGCGTCCAGACTGCAAATGAAGCGCGCATGCGCCGGGATTGACGGCGCAAATTGATCACAATAATTAAAATAGCCTGCGCTTTGTAAAGTGAAAAAGTCGTAACATGCAACTTTAGTAAAAACAAATGAACATGGCACGGAAGTACCACTGTTATGACGCAGCACCTGAAAAGGAAACACGATGGAGCCTTCGATGGCAGTGAAGAGAGCTGATCAGCAGGGTGAGCGGCCATGTTCGTTTGGTTTTAAAGGGGAAACGTAACGTTAGTTTCTCAGGTAGCTCATCTGATGCTTTCCTTACCGTGTTAGTAGGTTACAGACAGTGAGAAGGTTGGCTACTTATTTTACTTTTAATTTCATTTGAATTAGCTTAAGCAGCGTTTATATTTACTTTATAAATAAATTAACTTGCAAATTATGAGGGCAAGGCTTTTAAAGTTTAAATCTTCTGGCAAAGATAAAGTAAAGAAGATACTGCAATTTATGGAAGTAAAGCAGAATAAAATCCAGCAAGATCAGTAATATGTCAATTAATTATCTGCCACATTCCCATGTAAATATCTGTCTTTGGAGGATGTGTTTTTTAGCACCCCTAGTTCTCTCATTTTTATTCCAAATACAATTTATAATTTGAATCACAGGCTATTTTTATCTCTACGGTTCAGTATTTTCTCAAGTAGCAACTTTAACTGCTATACTTTCCTGTCTTAAAAGGCAGAACTCTTCTAGTCTAAAAAAAACTCATTTGTTGAAATGGGGGGGCCTATTGTTTGAACCCCTTAGGGGCTTTTAAAAACAAAAATGTCTTTTTTTGCGCTTTATGAAACAAAGTAGCCTATATTTTGTGGATGTACAGCTACATTTCTCATGTAAGTTTGCGTAGTTTTAACACAAACATTTATTTTTCATATTGCACCAGGACAGTTAATGAGCAACCTGTACTTGTTTGCTTGTTTGTTCTGTCTAAAATGTTTATTTTGGAATAAAGAGGTTAATATAAAAAATATTTTTTGTCCGATTCATCGATTTTTAAAATAATCGTTAGTTGCAGCCCTAGTTTTCACACCATGTGGCCACATGGTGGCGCAGGTGAAATATTCATTCCATCTGAATGAAGTCAAGATCATGATGCAGCCAACACCATGTTTTACTGTGGAGATGTTCATTTGCTGAAGTCCTACTTTTTTATTTTTGTATTTATTTTTTCATACTGTTTTTGGTATAAAAACTTTTTTATCAGTAACCATATTCCTACTCTAGATGTAGGGAGAATAGAAAAGACTGAAACTACTTATTAATTTACAGTTTTTACAACTTCTTCATCCATTGTATAAATACTGGGATGTTTTTGTTGCCTTCTCCTCATTATACCTTTTTAACAGTCAGATCTTTTGAAACCTTTCTAAGGGTTTTTGCAAACTATGGGTTAAGATGAAGGATTCAAAAAAAGTAAACATCTGACAAATCCAACCTGGATAGTTAAACTTATTAACTTATAAGATGATGTTAATATGATGAGAAAAAGATACGGGATGAATAAAAACCGTATCTTTAGAAGGCTTACAGGTATAAAAACATCTGCAAACTTGCAGAAATCTGAGGTCATTATTTCAAAGCTGATATCTGCTGTTGAAGCAGAGCTATGAGCCGATTTACCAGAACCCCGATCACTGAGCATGTGCAAACAACGGAGTTCTTCTTCTACCTCTTCTTCTTCCGGATAGACGAGTCCGAGTAGCGCCATCTCACTGCGGAGCTGAGTCCCTCCTGGTTTTTAGATGTTCAATTGTTGCTCGAGCTGTAGCTGCATGCAATGATTGAAAATATGGCACGGTGGATTCCCGGCTTAAGGTGATGCTCTCCATGACCCAGGGTAGAAAATGAAGGGTTGAAACGTCAGATCTTGGTGGTCCCATTTGGTAGAACTGGATTTGGTGGTTTTAAAGGTGTGGTGATGAATCCTCCCACAATCTCTGCTCGGTCCTGCTTCCTGTCAGTGACGTCACGCTGCATGATTGGCTGAATGTTGCCACAGGATGTAAAACACTGTGGTTGCCCTGACAACGGTAATAACATCACGCAGCGTCCGTGTGCCGATTCTGGAGCTTCTGTAGCGTGTTTAAAGTTTTACCTGATCGATAAAGAAACTGAAAAAAATCTGTTTCTGGTGAACAAAGTAACTGTTAGATTGTGATATAAAGAGCTGGGTAGCGCCGCGGCTAGCTGCGCTTAGTAGCTAGGGTTGCCAACTCCCTGAAAAAAAAAAAGGGACACCTCATGTGCGTGCAAGCTGACCCGATTATGTGTAAGATGATTTTTTTTTTTTTTTACAATTTGAATCAAATCTGCATTGAGTTAGATGCATATTTGCAGTGTGCTTCATTATCGCAAATTTTTTCCACCCGGGTATTTGTTTTTTCCCATTCCTCCCTATATTTCTGCATCCTTTTTTTTTTTCTCGGAGGAGGAGCATCGCTATACGAGCATAGCATAAGCAGCGTCAGCATTTAAATTCCTCCGTTCGTCCCCCATCCTGCTCTGTTGTCTCCCGCTATCTTCTCCGTGAGCAACACTTGGATCGACCAATGGGATGAGGGGATTCTGGATGGTTACATATATGCTGTCAGCTCATTGGTCACAACGCAGAACAGGGACGGGAACAAGACGTGCCCTTCATTTTCCATTAGCTTTTTACTGACTATTTTTTACTCTCAAAGTCATACGGGACAAAGTGCGTTCCTTTCCACTAAATACGGGACAGGTACTTCTATTTCTAAATACGCAATGAATCCGTTTTTCAAGGGACGGTTGGCACCCCTATCAGTAGCTAACAGGTTAGCCTCTTTTAGCTCGGTAATTAGCTAAATTAAGCTAAACTACTATTAAATTCGTGTCGACAGCAACCGTTCATTTTCTACAAGTAGAGTAGCTTTTCATTTGTCTAAAATCTCTTTGAAAGTCATTTTTACGATGTTCCATTTGCCTTTCTTTTGACCTCAGATCTTAATAAAAAGAATAAAAATAAGCTGAGATTTTTAGGGTCTCCTTGTTAAATAGCAGAGCTCAATCTGTCTTAGATCAGTAATTTCCTTCCAGACCGACGATGATTGTTTTCTACTTTCGGCTACTTTAGATCGCAGATGAAATGAAAAATAATAGGAAATATAGGAAATAATTAGCCTCGTGAGACCATCCTGATCTCGCGAGCTTTCAAGGTTTCACTCGCTGATCAGTCTGGAGACTCTCCGTTAAAGAAAATTTGGAGCCGTTCACCAAACGAACGTCCAATGAGCGTTGGCTTTGAGGCGGGTTGAGGTGTGACGCAACGAGAAGCGCGACGGTTCAGTCTAAAGAACATGGCGGCTTCAGCCGATGAAACTAGCGTTAGCGTGGCTATCGAGCAAGTTTTATCTGAATTACAGAGTATTTCTTCACTGAAAGAAGAGCAAAACACTGCTCTGGAGGCTTTTCTCAGAGGAAAAGATGTTTTTGCTCTTCTCCCGACTGGTTTCGGCAAGAGTAGCCTGGCTTGTGGTTGTGTTTTCGTCGTCGCTCTGTTAGTACGTCATATGCTTCGTTGATCTGATTGGTTTATTTGGCCCGTCTATCACCAACATAGGCCAATCAGCTAACCAGTATTTTCGCCCCTTCCCAAAATTACTTCAACGGAAGGTTTCCAGATGGATATGCGGAGCAAATCCATCTGGCGGAGTCAGGTTAGGAAATAATATGTTGAGACTCTGGAAGAGATCTGATCTTTAAAAAACGGCAGCAATGCAGGTTGTCTGGGTGGAGTTGCCATATGATGACGTTATAAGAAGGGGCGGGGCCCCAGCAGATCTGGTACCTACTGCGGATTAAAACTGATAAGTTAGACTTCAGCACCTGCTAAGGGGAGTGTTGGCCTAGTGGTTGCGCTCTGAGACGGTTGCAGGTAACCGGTTCGATCCCGACAGCCTCTGCTCTGGGTCCCTGAGCAAGACCCTTAACCCCACACTGCTCCCCGGGCGCCGCACAGTGGCAGCCCACTGCTTCCCAAGGGAATGGGTTAAATGCAGAGAGGGAATTTATCCAATGTGAGATCAATAAAGTTCAATTATCATTATTATGGTTTTATGTCTCATTTAATGGCATTGATCAGCACAAACAGTCGAGTTTAGACTTTGTAGCGGTTCACATTTAGACTTGTCCTAAAATAGGGACACTGGCTGACAGCTTTGTGCTGATCAAGCTGTCAGCCAATAAGATGTTTATCTGTTTTATTCTGTTAAAGTTAACAGCATCCGTCCCTGTAGTCAGATAGAAACCTGTCCTCAGAACATCTCTAACGGCAGCAATAACCTCTGACGGACTATAATTACTGGTTAAACCGCAGCAGTGCTCGCTCACTGCCGAGGTGCTGATGTACCAGTAATCTAAGGCCATTATTCAGCCTCTTTCGCTCGGTTTCAGTCTCGCTCAAATGTGCCACTGAGAGGCTTTCATTGTCAATTTATCCCTCTGTGAAACAGAAAGGAGGCTTGCTTACTGGAAGGTTTCATTTCCCTCTCTGAGAACGCAGAAATTGCTCATGTCTACGTATTTTAAACGTTTCACTTTAAGTCACTGCTATTTTAGACACTTTTAGTTTTTATTTTATTACTGACCCTCAAACAGACATTTAACACCATTACATTGATCTATTCCCATTGTATTAAATGCATTTTATTTATATATAGAACTGCATAATTGGACATAAAAATTATAGAATTCAGTAACGGAGGGAAAAATGATGGATAATCTGTTTTCCTGGAGTAAAATAGTTTTATTGCTTTTTAATTGTCAGGATTTCTTTTAGGGATAAAACTATCATTATCTGTTTAGTCGCACTATGTTGTCACATCGTTAGGAAGACTGCTATTATATTATCATAAATAATTTAAGTAAATTGCAGCATGTGTTTTCTCCCACACTACATTTGATCACTGCTGCACTTAAAGAAATGGAAATGTTCATTTAATGTCTGGAAAGCTGTACTAAACGAAATTTAATAAAAGTTGTCTAATTCTTGAAAAGAGATTGCTCTTATAAAATCCCGTTATTTTCATGTTTGTGGTTTTAATGAGGCAAAATATGAAAATGTTGGAGTGTTATTACTTTCACGGAGGACATTTTTATTTGTGCCGTTTAAAGGAAAAGTCCGCTCATATCCAGTATCCAAACTTCTGCAAGTTCTTTAAATCTGAAATTATTCCATCCTGTTCAATAAATGATCAGTGTTTTTAATTCAGAGTAATTTTCATTTGAATGTGCTTTAATCTGCGATTCTTGTCTAGATATGTTTAGAGAGAAACGACCCCTCTGGTTATACTTCTATCCCGTTTTATTAGCATGGACTTTAGTTTGCATAAATATTAAACTCCCTCCAATCTAATGCCTTGACTGTTTCACTGTTTACATGTTTTTTTTTTCTCAAAAGTGACTAGAAACATTGAAATCAGCTTCAGAAAACTTGGAGTTTCTTTAAACAAAGACTTGAATTATTTTATACAGAATTTTTATACAGAATTATTGATTTCTGTATAAAACAATAACTTTGGGCTGGCCAACAGCCCTGGATTCCCAGTCCATCCATCCCTGCGGGGCCCCTAGTTGTGCAGTCGCGGTACCGCCTGTGCGCAAATAATCAGTTTTTTTTAGGGATGCACGATATAATCGGCCCCCTATCGGTATCGGCCTTAAAACTGAATATCGGACATCGGCCACCCCACCGATATTTAACTTTGATTTAAATTTGATCAGCTTCTGAGTTTCTAAAGTCTTAAAAAAAAAAAAAAGTACTACTTCTTCTTCCTCAAAAACTTCTTATTTACAGACTTAAAAACTTCTAAACACAAGGGAAAAAACATTAATACATTAAAATATCCCAATATCTTCATATGCTGATATATTGCCATTTAAAAACACCATATCAATCTCTTTTACTAATGAAATATTGCTATATGTCATCGTTATGCTACGAAATCCCCAGAAAATTCACGAAATGTTGCCATATTTTTATATGTTGATATATTGACGCGGTATCGATCTATTTTACTAACAAAATCTCACAAGAATTTGCAAAATATCACGAGAGTTTGTAACAGAACGATGAAATTTCACGAGATTTTGAAAGTAAAATAGATCGATACCGCGTTTTTAAAAATCTATTTGATATCAGCATATGAAAATATATTTGAGTTTATTATTTTTCAAAGTGTCAGAAATGGATAACAAAACTGCTATTTTCAATGACGACTTATTTTTGTCCAACTTTAACATCAGTATCGATATCGGTTATCGGCTACATGAGTTTTAAAATATCGGATATCGGCTAAAATCCCAATATCGTGCATCCCTAGTATTTTTGTTTCCTTTTGTCTTTTCACTCATTGCCAGGGGGTGATGGATGATTGGATTGCATGGAATACAGTAGAAACAAATCTAACTGTTTTAATGAAAATCTTTAATCTGGACTCATTTTGGGGGTTAATGCATCCTATAGCTGTTACAGTCAGGGGCAGATTTAGGAAATGTGGGGCCTTAGGCAAAGACAGGCAGGGGCCCCTCTGAATGGAGAAGACAACCCATAAAACAGCCCCATTCTCCAGATAGTTTGTGCAAGCTTATTTCCAAAACCCTCTGGTGCTGCATTAGGGTTCTGATACCTAATTTTCTCTTTTCAAAGAGCTTCTGCTCTCAAATAGTATATACAGGGGCGGATTTAGCAAATGTGGGGCCCTGGGCTAAGAGAGGCAGGGGCCCTCTGAACTGAGAAGACAACACATAAACAGCGCCATTCTCCAGATAGAGAAATGTTAATAGAATAGACATCCATTATCTGTTCTAGGTTGTGTCCCTCTCTTCTTGTCCCTTTTCTTCTTGTTTTCCTCTCTATGTTTTGTACTCAGCTGACTTTTCATGCTGTCTCTAAAGGAATGAAAGATTTTTTCCAAGCACTAAGCTCACTTAGCTGATTGCTCCTTCCTGTGTTTCCAAAAAGGCCAAAGTAAATAACCCAGTCCTTCTTTTCACTGTAGACAAGCCATGATCTGCTTATCTGTTCTCCATTTTTCATTTGGATGAAATAATAGCTGCATGAATCATGACAGCAGACAAGATAGAGGAGAGCAGGAGGCGGGGTTACCAATCTACTTGCTCTGGAGAGCAGAGTTCGCTGCTTTTAGATGTTGTCTCCAAAGTCTCCAGTAGCAGAAAAAGTCTCTAGATTTGGCGCTAGGAGCTTTTTAGAAATCAAAGTGCTAGAGGGGTCTGAAAAGTGGCTAAATATAGCGACTAAAGCGCTAAGTTGGCAACACTGCTCTTTGCATGGTTTGTTTTCAAATGGTTTGCTGCTGTCTGTTTGGACCTTTCTGAACATGTGCAGCAAATGGACTGATCCAATATGGTGGACGCTGAAGGGGGGGGCTGAGACACACTTAATATTATCAGCGTTCTGATAGCATTTCAGTGAAAGGATTTTTATCAAAACCATAATTAATGTGCACAAATAAGGAATAGTTGTATTAACCATACATGGAAACAGAGTTTTATGGGGCCCCCAGAAACTTGGGGCCCTAAGCAACTGCCTAGTATTGCCTGATGGTAAATGCCCCCCTGGTTCCAGGCGTAAGACCCGGAGGCAGAGGTCTAATTGCTTATGAATTAGAATTGGAAGCAAATCAAACCAACAACGTTGTCTCGTTACCTAAATGTTAAACTCAGGATTATTTACAGAACTGCACATAGGCTACCATGACTTATTATAAATCTTCTCCTGCTGTCTTGGTATTGAAGGATGTTATCAGTTTTAACACACACCAATCATCTCGTTATCACGAAAAAAAACAGCTTTTGTTATTTTTTGATAAGGAGAAAATTGACTCGTTTTCTCAAGAAAACCGCCGTGAAAAAGTATCTGAGGGACGCGACCGCTCTGGGCTTCCGTACGGATCGGCTCTTTGCATTCACAGTTTATATCCTTCTGTTTTATCTTATAGATTATTATTATTTATTAATATTCTCCTCTGTCCTTTTCTAATTCTTTCATTCTTACTTTTGATAACATTTTGCAGTCTGTAAATATTGAAGTTCTTCTGCACGACGTTATTTGTACATTTTTCTTTTTTATTCCTGATCATCTTGATGTTATAATAGTTGTGCTTTTTACTCGCCCTGCTGCTGAAACATATTCATTTCCCATAAGAGGATAACGTTGATCTTGTTTCATGTTATATTAATTCTATGAATTTTAAAGTCGTTTATGAGCTCATTTAATTTAAATTGGCCAGTTTTCTGTGTGCTTCCTCCATCTTCTCTGCTAGAGACGCTCCGGTCAAAGGTCAAAATCCGTAATTAGAATCGCACCACACTGCAATAAATGTAAATCTAAGTAAGTAAATTTTTCTTAAAACAAGTGCATTTCTTCTTGAATTGAGCAGGTAAGTAAGACTCTTTGCCAATGGAATAACACAATTTACATTTAAAATAAGAAAAAAAGACTATAGTCTCTTACTTCAAGAGCATAATATCCAATTTATCTTATTTTAAGGGTAAAAAATGCTCATTCCAGTGGCAGATCATCTTATTTTCCTACTCAAATTTAAGGTAAATGCACTTGTTTAAAGACATTTTTACTAATTTTCAGAACGTTTTTGCAGTGCAAACAGGAAAAAGAACGTTGAGAAGATCCGGTTCATCAAATTAAAATATAATAATGACAGTTTGGAATCTACAGATTAGAGCATAATTCTTATATATTCCCAAAAACTAAAACCGTTAAGTTTAATTAAATTATTGGATACAAACTAATGGTACACTATATTGCCAAAAGTATTTGCTCACCCCTCCAAATTATTGGAATCAGGTGTTCCAATCACTTCCATGGCCACAGGTGTATAAATTCAAGCACCTAGGCATGCAGACTGTTTTTACAAACATTTGTGAAAGAATGGGTCGCTCTCAGGAGCTCAGTGAATTCCAGCGTGGAACTGTGATAGGATGCCACCTGTGCAACAAATCCAGTCGTGAAATTTCCTCGCTCCTAAATATTCCACAGTCAACTGTCAGCTGTATTATAAGAAAATGGAAGTGTTTGGGAACGACAGCAACTCAGCCACGAAATGGTAGGCCACGTAAACTGACGGAGCGGGGTCAGCGGATGCTGAAGCGCATAGTGCGAAGAGGTCGCCAACTTTCTGCAGAGTCAATCACTACAGACCTCCAAACTTCATGTGGCCTTCAGATTAGCTCAAGAACAGTGCGCAGAGAGCTTCATGGAATGGGTTTCCATGGTCGAGCAGCTGCATCCAAGCCATACATACAGTGGGGCAAAAAAGTATTTAGTCAGCCACCAATAGTGCAAGTTCTCCCACTTAAAAAGATGAGAGAGGTCGGTAATTTTCATCATAGATATACCTCAACTATGAGAGACAAAATGAGAAAAAATATTTCAGAAAATCACATTGTCTGATTTTTAAAGAATTTATTTGCAAAATATGGTGGAAAATAAGTATTTGGTCAGTTACAAACAAGCAAGATTTCTGGCTCTCACAGACCTGTAACTTCTTCTGTAAGAGGCTCCTCTGTCCTCCACTCGTTACCTTCATTAATGGCACCTGTTTGAACCCGTTATCAGTATAAAAGACACCTGTCCACAACCTCAAACAGTCACACTCTAAACTCCACCATGGCCAAAACTAGAGAGCTGTCAAAGGACACCTGAAACAAAATTATAGACCTGCACCAGGCTGGGAAGTCTGAATCTGCAATAGGTAAACAGCTTGGTGTGAAGAAATCAACTGTGGGATCAATTATTAGAAAATGGAAAACATACAAGACCACTGATAATCTTCCTCGATCTGGGGCTCCACGCAAGATCTCACCCCGTGGGGTCAAAATGATCACAAGAACGGTGAGTAAAAATCCCAGAACCACACGGGGGGACCTAGTTAATGACCTGCAGAGAGCTGGGACCAAAGTAACAAAGGCTACCATCAGTAACACACTACGCCGCCAGGGACTCAAATCCTGCAGTGCCAGATGTGTCCCCCTGCTTAAGCCAGTACATGTCAAGGCCCGTCTCAAGTTTGCTAGAGAGCATTTGGATGATCCAGACGATGACTGGGAGAATATCATATGGTCAGATGAAACCAAAATAGAACTTTTTGGTAAAAACTCTACTCGTCGTGTTTGGAGGAGAGAGAATGCTGAGTTGCATCCAAAGAACACCATACCTACAGTGAAGCATGGGGGTGGAAACATCATGCTTTGGGGCTGTTTTTCTGCTAAGGGACCAGGACGACTGATCCGTGTGAAGGAAAGAATGAATGGGGCCATGTATCGTCAAATTTTGAGTGAAAACCTCCTTCCATCAGCAAGGGCATTGAAGATGAAACGTGGCTGGGTCTTTCAGCATGACAATGATCCCAAACACACCGCCCGGGTAACGAAGGAGTGGCTTCGTAAGAAGCATTTCAAGGTCCTGGAGTGGCCTAGCCAGTCTCCAGATCTCAACCCCATAGAAAATCTTTGGAGGGAGTTGAAAGTCCGTGTTGCCCAGTGACAGCCCCAGAACATCACTGCTCTAGAGGAGATCTGCATGGAGGAATGGGCCAAAATACCAGCAACAGTGTGCGAAAACCTTGTGAAGACTTACAGAAAACGTTTGATCTCTGTCATTGCCAACAAAGGGTATATAACAAAGTATTGAGATGAACTTTTGTTATTGACCAAATACTTATTTTCCACCATATTTTGCAAATAAATTCTTTAAAAATCAGACAATGTGATTTTCTGGATTTTTTTTTCTCATTTTGTCTCTCATAGTTGAGGTATATCTATGATGAAAATTACCGGCCTCTCTCATCTTTTTAAGTGGGAGAACTTGCACTATTGGTGGCTGACTAAATACTTTTTTGCCCCACTGTAACCAAGTGCAATGCAAAGCGTCGGATGCGGTGGTGTAAAGCACGCCGCCACTGGACTCTAGAGCAGTGGAGACGCGTTCTCTGGAGTGACGAATCGCGCTTCTCCATCTGGCAATCTGATGGACGGGTCTGGGTTTGGCGGTTGCCAGGAGAACGGTACTTGTCTGACTGCATTGTGCCAAGTGTAAAGTTTGGTGGAGGGGGGATTATGGTGTGGGGTTGTTTTTCAGGAGCTGGGCTTGGCCCCTTAGTTCCAGTGAAAGGAACTCTGAATGCTTCAGCATACCAAGACATTTTGGACAATTCCATGCTCCCAACTTTGTGGGAACAGTTTGGAGCTGGCCCCTTCCTCTTCCAACATGACTGTGCACCAGTGCACAAAGCAAGGTCCATAAAGACATGGATGACAGAGTCTGGTGTGGATGAACTTGACTGGCCTGCACAGAGTCCTGACCTCAACCCGATAGAACACCTTTGGGATGAATTAGAGCGGAGACTGAGAGCCAGGCCTTCTCGTCCAACATCAGTGTGCGACCTCACAAATGCGCTTCTGGAAGAATGGTCAAAAATTCCCATAAACACACTCCTAAACCTTGTGGACAGCCTTCCCAGAAGAGTTGAAGCTGTTCTAGCTGCAAAGGGTGGACCGACGTCATATTGAACCCTATGGATTAGGAACGGGATGTCACTTAAGCTCATATGTGAGTCAAGGCAGGTGAGCAAATACTTTTGGCAATATAGTGTAGTTTTCGATGAAAATATTTAGTCACAAAGCTTCTAAGAGCGCAGCTGACAACTTTGAAATGAACTTTTTATGGCAGGCCTGGATGAAGAGAGTTTATAAACATAGTTTATTCAAACCATGGATGATCCTAGTTATCTCCGTTACAAAAATCCACAACTAAAAGAAAATATTTGAGCAGAAACTGAACCTCTGCTGGAAGCTGATGGGGATTTTTTAATGTGTCGTATTAAATGAAGCGTTCATTTTTACACGTGTTGCTCCTAAGAGTTTAATAATAACGTATTATAATAGTGCATGCTATCCCCAGCGGAGCGAGGCGGTGACGGAGGATGTGGGAGTCCAGGGTAGGGGTGGGCGATATGACGATTTAAGACCGTGTTATGATCTACACCTCTGACGATCTGTCATTATTAAGAGACCGTTTTATCAGGATCCACAGAACTGCAGTGCTGCTGTATTTCTAGAAAAAAAGCCTTCACAGCTCGAATATAATCCGAGGGTTTGACGTCCGTCCGTTAGTTTAAAAATCAAGCCCCCTGGGAGCTACGTAATGCAACACTGCAGACGGCCTATTTTCCTTATCATATCATCATAGATTGCACCAGTGGTGTCAAAGGTTCACACATTTGTTACTTAAGTAGAAGTATAGATACTGCAGCTTAAAAACACTCTGGTAAAAGTAGAAGTATCAACTTGACCTTATTACTCAAGTAAAAGTGAAAAAGTATGTGCTCCAAAAACTACTTAAAGTATAAAATAAAGTAATTTTTCAACTATTTCTAAAAGTTCTCTGAGATAGGGCCGAGGATGAGGGAGGTCTGGTTGGTCTCCGTCTCCCGATACGCTCTCGCCTGTGTCCGACCTTTCAGACATTTCAACATCTTTTTCTGAATCCCACATTGTAGCATGGCATAGACAATTCACGTTAGCAGTTTGAAGAACACCTGCTTGCTTCTGATGATTTCCTTTAGCTAACCAATGAGTGTTTGCGTTCTATGACTCATCCAATCACACTAGTTTTCACTAGATGTGGATGGAGCCAATGATCTGCATTGGATGGAGCACATGACGGGAAATATATATTTAGAAACATTAAACCACGGGTAACTAATAAAAAAATCAGTGAGGTCCGAATAAAAAAATCAACCAGTAAATGTCAGGAGACATTTTTAATGATCTGTTACTTTAAACAGAATTTAACACTGAAATAAAATGACGTATTTATGCATTCATGTTACACTGAATTAAAAAAAAAAGATGAAAAAATAAAAATAGAAATTGCCAAATATTGCATCCTATTCTATCTGAGAGGAGTTTCCACTTGTATGACTGTATTCCTGTATATCCATCACTAGTTAAAAGACAAGGTTCAGCAAATGCTAATTCTGCCTGTAAAACAATGACAGCGTAATTGTCGCTGTACGATCCGAAGCCTCATTTGGAGCTTTTAAACAGGCTTTTGAAAAACTTTGATAATTTGCTGCTGTAATATTAAAGTTTTTTTAGAATAAAAAGCTAGCAGATGTGAATAATCAAAAAATAACAGAAACACAATTATAGAGCATTCAATATTGTAAGAAAGCCAAAACTTTTTCTGAATAAATACATTAGTGTATGAGTTACATTCTGTTCCATTTATGTCTCTTTCCTTGTAAGTATGAAATGTCCCATGCTCCTGAATGCACCATAGCTAACTGACGCTCGCGAATGCGCGTTTGATTTTCAGCTGAAGACAAAGCTTTGCAGTTTTAAAACCCACGTCGGCTAATCGCTGTTTATTGTTGTGTGTGAATAACAAGAGACTACAACAAATAAATCAGCTTTACCTCCGACAAAATCTTTGGATTTAATGTTGTTCATAACATCGCAGTCCGCTAATCCGTGACCTGTGCTTTAAACCGAAGCC
This sequence comes from Cyprinodon diabolis, assembly GCA_030533445.1. Lineage (NCBI taxonomy): Eukaryota > Metazoa > Chordata > Actinopteri > Cyprinodontiformes > Cyprinodontidae > Cyprinodon > Cyprinodon diabolis. The sequence goes on along the minus strand of CM060078.1, from coordinate 7,414,369 downwards.
AAGAGTAACGAGTAACGTTTGTTTTAAAAATGTAAGGAATAGAAAGTAAAGATACTTGTGTGAAAATGTAATGAGTAGAAGTCAGAAGTAGGAGGAGAAATAAGTAATGGAGTAAAGTATAGAGACCTAAAAAGTGTACTTAAGTACAGTAACGAAGTATTTGTACTTCGTTACTTAACACCTCTGGATTGCAAAGATTACATCTTGACTTGAGTTCCATAACAGTCTTTGTTTCTAAAGACTTTAAAATTATACAAATCTATTGTTTAATGTAATATATTTTTTAAAACTCAAGTTAGTTTCTGCGTGCTTTCTTTTTCTTTTACTTTATTAGACCAGTCAAGATTTTAAAGTAATAAAACTTTCACTGATACAGTTAGAATTTTTATTTATTTTGACTGTAGTTACTTGAAAAATTTAACTAATTTGTAATTGTTTTACTCAGGAGTCTTTGTTTTTTTTTTACAATATAGAAATTTAAAAAATAAGTTTGCTAGCACTGCTTTGATTCTCTAATTTTAATAAACCTGTTCATTTATTTCATTTTTCTCTTCTTTGCTTGTTATTGAAGTTATGTTGGTCGTATCTAAAAAATTGTGATAAAATCGAGATCACAATAATATAATCAAAAATATCGTGATATTTTATTTTTGACATATCGCCCAGCCCTATTCCAGGGTGAGGCTCGGTGTATTCTCATTATTAGTTCGTACGTTTTAGACGTTTTTTTCGTCGCATTTTGCGTATTTTTACGTCTTGCCTCGAGACAAGATATCCTTGCGCATGCGCATCTTACGCACCATTAAATACCAAAGAATTTAACATACAATTAACCCTAACCCTAAGATACAAAACAGCAAGCAACCTAGTTAGAGACCTGAAGAAGTGATTATTGCACGGTTTTTTCCAGTTTTACGTCCGTCCGCGGATCTGCTTTTTTCGTCTGTCTGTATTTTCGAGGAAAAACGTCTAAAACGTACGAAATACTGTGCATAACTTTTCGTACGATTTCATACGAACTGATAATGAGAATATGTTGCGAGGCTGCATACAAAATCACCTCTAGCCGAAGCAGAGAGCGTCAGCGGTTGCCATGGTAACTGCTGTTTGAATAGCTTGCAGGAAGGAAGGGAAAGTTAAGTGGAAGGAAAAAGGTGTAGAGGGATCCCATTCTGTGGCTTCTCAGTGGAACAGCGGGTAACGCTGCTGCCTTGCAGCAAGAAGGTTCTGGGTTTGATTCCCAACCTGGAGTGTTTCTGAGCATGTTTGGGTTCTCTCCGGGTACTCCACCTTGCTCCCAGAGTCTTAACGTGACTGAGGTAACCATGAAGGGAACTGCAGCTCTCATATTCACAGTGTAACCAGTTGGTTACTGCGATAAATGAATGAAGCAGATACTGTGATTTATGAGGCGCCGCTGCATGTGTCCTCATTTGCTCTCATCTCTCTGTGACTTGCTATTACTTTCATGATGGTTTCCTGTCACGCTCTTTGTCCATGTCTTCCTTTCTCTCATTGACACCAAGGTGCAAACCCTCTGCTGGTTTCATCTCTATGATTCTATAACCCCACCTTCATGCAGAAAAAAGACTTTTCTAAAACTGGAACTGGGTTTGGTCCTGATATCACAGAGCCATGTGAGGGCAAGGCTACACCTCTGTAGCTGTGGCTTGGTTTTAGAGGATGCTCTCAGCGGTTATTCTAAGAAGAAACTTTGACAAAGTGGGACTTTCCTTCCTCTTGAGTTCTCACTATTCTGATGACAACAACTGATTTTTTTATTTCCTTCTGAATCACAGTTGTAATGTCAATTAAAAAGTTGTCTCCAGAGTTAATTTGGACGTGGATCTGAGAGGTAATAAGACCATATCTTGTTTTGGTTTTTAAATGCGTGTTTAACAGTGTTGCGTTTTTTCCGTTGCTCCACAGCCGTCATCCGTCCGGTCACGGCGTTACACTCCACAGAGAGAAACAATACGACACGAGGAGATATGTTTGCAGGTACGAGTTCAAAGACCTCTGCATATTTGCATCTGTGGTTGCTGAGTTGCTGCTATCTGTGACTCATGTTCCTCTTTTCATTCATGACTGCACAAAGCACAGACTGAACTGATGTGATGTCAAACGCCGCGAGCCGAGGAGGTTAGAACAGGGAGGAGAGAACGCTACACGCTGCCCGACGGGTGAAACTCAGACGCGGCTGTGAGTACTGAGAGCGCAGACGCTACCTGCTGTCTGACTTCTGCTCAGGCTCTTTCTAAACGATGTTTTTTACGCTTGGTAGAGGAGCTGTTTTTTAAAACGTTGTTAGTTTCTCAATAATCTGAAGCATAGAAGAAGCTGTTAGTTTTGTCTTGAATTATTTATCCACCATCGTGGAGAGTTACGAGTCACTTCATTCCTTCTTCCCTCTACGTTTTTTCTACCATTTGGTGTCGCAATGTTTTTCTTTTCCTACACCTGCTACTTGTAAAACGGTAACGGGTGGTTGTTAGTTCGTACGTTTGCCGTTCCGGTGTTCTGTCAGACCAGCATACCCCGTCAGACCAGCATACCCATGCGCAACACGTCAGATTTGCATAAGCATAGGCTAGTCCCATTTAGACCTTTAGTTTTCTACGAAAAATAGACTTTAAACTACGTCGACAGGCGTATATCCCTTTAGTGATGTACAAAAAACCCCAAAAAACAAATTGAGGTCAGATCGCCATGCGCTTCAAAAAACACCAAAAAGTAAGTAATTAAATTGTTTTTTTTGCGAGAAGGGTTGAAGTTGCATCACATTGGTGCACATTTCTGAACATTTACGCCTGAAAGTATCACATATTTTTAGAATTAAGCGCTGATGAGTGCTAAACAGATGAGTTTTGAAGAATAAAATGACACGTTAGCTCGGGCTTGTCCATGCCTGACCAGAAATAAACAATAAGCTTCCGTTTTACACAGTTCAATATAATGGTAACATATTTGGAGCCGCTTGTAAAACCAACGTTTCTTATTTAAAGTTAAAACTTTGATGTTAAATTTACATTTCTTTTTGCAAGCTATCAGTACAAACGGTAATAGCATGCTAGCTTCATACGTTTTCCACCAGACGCAGAATTTAACTTTTTTTATCGCATGATAATGCATGAGTTTATATAAGTTTATTTTTTTTTATATTTACAAAAAGCAAATATATTTTCTGTGTTTGTTGTTGTTGTAAATAAGGAGTTATTACATCCCCAGGAGACATTTCAGCTCCTTTACAGCAACAACGTGAATAAAAAGACATTTTCACATGTTTTAGTGTCGTTCCGACTGCACTGCACTAATGGCCGTCTGCTAACGGGATACCGCGCCCAACTTCTGCAATCGGCTGAAATGAACTAATACAACTAATACAGGCAGCCATAAAATAAAACTTTATAGTGAGCGACGGAGACTGTGTGCTTTGGTCGGGTGACTCATTGCTACTACGCAGTATTTCAGGATGAGTAACAAGTTTCACCAAGAGTCGGTTTTCATTTCAGACGGTTGAATTGATCTGAAACTTAACATACTTAGATATTAAATTCTGTGTCAAAGTCTGCAACAGGTTTACTCACTTATTCTTGTGTCCGTCTTTCTCTAGAACCCCCCCCCCCCTTCAAGGGACTTTTATGTCTTTAAATAAAATGTGAAAACAGCTACATGAGTCTAGTGAGTGATCGTCAACTAAAGTCCAGGAAATGGGTGCAGTTTTTTTTTTTTTTTTTATACATTTTATTTTAAGTTTTCAAGGTTTAGAGCATACAGATAAACAGACAGACAGAACATAGATGCACAGATCATTCATAAAAAATTTCAGTTGACAAATGCTGTACACACAGAAAAAATATATACATAGTCACATACATGAACTTATAAACACCCATTAAGGGGACAGTCTATGGAAAAGCTTGTTCAGCTTAATCTGGTCTGTGAAAAGTATTCCAGGAAAGGATTCAGTGGTATGAAAAATGTCTTTCCATCTTTATTATGGACGTCATGTCCGTCACTCAAAGGCGAAATAAAGGGGAACAGATGACCTCCAGTCCCTAAGGTTTAGTCTCCTGGCAACAATCAGTCCCAGTTCTAATGGTTGCTGCGTTGTAGCGGGTATAGTCCCCTGCATCCGAAGATTATAAGTCCTGGTTCAGGTTGTAAAAAAGCTTTCATTTTGAATTTAACGAGAGACTAAATGTCATCTACTGAACCACAAGTTAAAGTCAGCGTTCTTTAACCTTGAATTCATTTACCGGTGTTCTATCAGATGAGCATACCTGCTCAGACCAGCATAGTCAATACCAGTGGGGCTGGCCAATAGAGGGCGCTAGGGTGCCACCCCAACCACCCAATGACCCTGATTAAGACATAAAAAATATATATATTTTTTATAATTTAATTTTAAGGTAACATTTCAAATATTTTGAAATATAGCTACTGCGCAAAAATCTTTGCCGCAGTAGCTCCTCTGCAATACAGAAGTATAGGAGAGCTCAGAGAGAGAGAGAGAAATGGGGCGAGAACTATCCTTTTCCAGGACCTGGTTTAGCTCCAAGGCTAGGCTAACTGCCTGCAGTGAGGATAACTGCACGCAGCGAGGCTAACTGCCCGCAGCGAGGCTAACTGCACACAGCGAGGCTAACTGCATGCAGCGAGGCTAACTGCCCGCAGCGCTGCTAACTGCATGCAGCTAGGCTAACTGCCCGCAACCCTGCTAGCTGCATGCAGCTAGGCTAACTGCCCGCAGCGCTGCTAACTGCATGCAGCTAGGCTAACGGCACACAGCGAGGCTAACTGCCCGCAGCGAGGCTAACTGCCCGCAGCGTTGCTAACTGCATGCAGCTAGGCTAACTGCCCGCAGCGCTGCTAACTGCATGCAGCTAGGCTAACTGCCCGCAACGCTGCTAACTGCATGCAGCTAGGCTAACTGCACACAGCAAGGCTAACTGCACGAAGCGAGGCTAACTGCCCGCAGCGAGGCTAACTGCATGCAGCTAGGCTAACTGCACACAGCGAGAATAACTGCCTGCAGCGCTGCTAACTGCATACAGTGAGGCTTACTGCCCACAGCGAGGCTAACTGCATGCAGCGAGGCTAACTGCACACAGCGAGGCTAACTGCCCACAGCGAGGCTAACTGCATGCAGCGAGGCTACCTGCACGCAGCGAGGCCAACAGCATGCAGCGAGGCTACCTGCACGCAGCAAGGCTAACTGCATGCAGCGAGGCTAACTGCACACAGCGAGGCTAACTGCCCACAGCGAGGCTAACTGCATGCAGCGCGGCTAACTGCATGCAGCAGGACTAACTGCATGCAGCGGGACTAACTGCATGCAGCGGGACTAACTGCATGCAGCGAGGCTACCTGCATGCAGCAGGACTAACTGCATGCAGCGGGACTAACTGCATGCAGCGGGACTAACTGCATGCAACGGGGTTAACTGCATGCAGTGCGGCTAAGGCTTTATTCTGCTTTCCCTGCCTCCTTTTTCAAACGTCAGGAACTGAGCCAGCATGGATAAAGACAGCTAGGACTGACTTAAAGCACTTTATAGAAAAGGCAAAGAAGAATTAACAATCTGGGATTCACATGGAAAATAATAGAATATATTTAGCTTTTTCTACTCCTGCTGCTTCTCCATTATTAAACTGGTTCATTATTTTTTTAGGTTTTTGACACCATATTGGAGCATGCAGAACACAGATTTACCTTCACAGCCTCAGAAGGGCAAGATTTATGGACAAAAATTAAACCTGGACATGAAACTATGTTTGTTTTTATAAAGTGTTTTTATAATGTTTTTTGTTGTTGGCATTTATATAAATATACTGGTGGCTCCTAAGCCCTGTCACGGTTCTCCAGGTGTTTACTTAGCTTTTCCAGATGTAAAACTAGATATGAAAATCTGAAACCATCACTAAAAAAATTATTTAAATAAAAGTTTCCCTACTTTCAAACAAAGCTCTCAGATTTCTAAAGCTATACTCTCAGTTTCAGAACTGAACCGGGATGCAAATCACAAGCTTTAAAGGATCCACAACTAGTTGAACATGTGGGGCTAAATATATTTAAGTTTCACATTAATCTAAAAAAAAAAAAGTTTGATCATTTAAAACTGAAAATTACTTCAAAAATTATATATACCCCTTATTACAGTTTTCGCCCATGGAGTTTACCATTTTTTGTGCAATGCATGCTGGGTAATGATGTGGGTATCGTAGGTCTATATTTCTTATATTAGCTGGAGCTAACACTGCTAGCAGAAGCTAACATCAAGATAAAACCAGAAGATATGAAAAACTGCTTAAAGTTGCAGTGAAGCATCTTTCAGTCGTTGTAACTCATCGTTGTAAAATATCTGAGAAAACGTGTAGATCCGGATGCTAACCGCTAACGGGCTCCATTAAAAAACTGGGGCTCTCCACCTGGGTTAGCATCTCCTTTCAGCAGCCGCGAAAACTAGCTTCTTCCGCCAAATCTACCATCTTCCTTCATTTAGTCCTCATCTTCATCACCTCTTGTTATTTCTATGGTCTCGTCAATTTTAGTGCAATTTCTGCAGGACCTAGCATACATCATATACCCACAACATCCTGTGGCGTCCATTTGACAATATTTAATTAAATATAGGGCTGCAACTAACGATTATTTTAAAAATCGATGAATCGGCCGATTATTTTTTCGATTAATCGATGAATCGGACAAAAAATATTTTTTATACCAACCTCTTTATTCCAAAATAAACATTTTAGACAGAACAAACAAGCACAGAAGTACAGGTTCCTCATTAACTGTACTGGTGCAATATGAAAAATAAATGTTTGTGTTAAAACTACGCAAACTTACATGAGAAATGTAGCTGTTACATCCACAAAATATAGGTTACTTTGTTTCATAAAGCGCAAAAAAAGACATTTTTGTTTTTAAAAGCCCCCGAGGGGTTCAAACAATAGGCCCCCCCATTTCATCAAATGAGGTTTTTTAGACTAGAAGAGTTCTGCCTTTTAAGACAGGAAAGTTTAGCAGTTAAAGTTACTGCTTGAGAAAATAGTGAACCATAGAGATAAAAATAGCCTGTGATTCAAATTATAAATTGTATTTGGAATAAAAATGAGAGAACTAGGGGAGCTAAAAAACACATCCTCCAAAGACAGATATTTACATGGGAATGTAGCAGATAATTAATTGACATATTACTGATGTTGCTGGATTTTATTCTGCTTTACTTCCATAAATTGCAGGATCTTCTTTACTTTATCTTTGCCAGAAGATTTAAACTTTAAAAGCCTTGCCCTCATAATTTGCAAGTTAATTTATTTATAAAGAAAATATAAACGCTGCTTAAGCTAATTCAAATGAAATTAAAAGTAAAATAAGTAGCCAACCTTATCACTGTCTGTAACCTACTAACACGGTAAGGAAAGCATCAGATGAGCTACCTGAGAAACTAACGTTACGTTTCCCCTTTAAAACCAAACAAACATGGCCGCTCACCCTGCTGATCAGCTCTCTTCACTGCCACCGAAGGCTCCATCGTGTTTTCTTTTCAGGTGCTGCGTCATAACAGTGGTGCTTCCGTGCCATGTTCATTTGTTTTTACAAAAGTTGCATGTTACGACTTTTTCACTTTACAAAGCGCAGGCTATTTTAATTATTGTGATCAATTTGCGCCGTCAATCCCGGCGCATGCGCGCTTCATTTGCAGTCTGAACTACAAAATGAGCCACAAAGCAACAGCTCCTTTCAAAATGTCTGATGCACTATGGACATTGGCCGACATATTTATTGTCATTCCACTGTCACAAGTACAGAGCAGGCCCACCTCTTGTCTCCATCACTGCCTCATGTAGCGAGCGAAACATCTGGCAGCTGCGGGTTGACTTCAACAGACTGGTGACGATTCCCAGTCATCCAGGTCATTTTTAATTGAAAAAGCTTCCTGGAAAGCGAAACGTCTTCAAACTTGGAAAAAAAGTCCAGTGGATTGTTTTTAAATCTTTTATTTTGGAATATTGAATCTAATTGGGCAGAATGCATTGATGCCGTGGCCTGAAGTTTTATTTTGTCTATGAACTGCCCTATGCAGGGGGTCTGCAACCTGTGGCTGCAGAGCTGCATGTGACTCTTTGGATGCTCAACAATAGCTCTTAATGTGGGCTAAAGATGAAACAAATGAATAACTATATGCTCTATAAGAAGAAATACCAGACTTAGAAACTTTTTTTTTAAAGAATATCACTAAAAGAACACTAAATGACACTAAAAGAGCCAGAAATATGTTTTTAGAGCTATTTAGTTGATAAGCTTGGAAACTGTTTTCTCATCTTTTTACATCAAATAATATCCAATAGAATAAAAAAAATCTGTTTTATTAGGTCAGTATACATTCAGAATTTAGGAATTTTACATCTTTTGACTTAATTTAAATTAAAATGACCATTTTTTAAAATTCTGAATTAGAACTCAAGATAAACTGATAAATTCGGCTGTAAAAATTATTTTGTTTTGAAACAAACATTTAACAGATGAAAACTGGGATCCTATCTCAATACCACTGAAGCTATTACCTTGTTTAAGTAATTAGCAAAACAGAATTTGTAAAAAAAAAAAATGAAATAGATCTAAAGGACCTATCAGTAACCATGACTGTTCCAGCGCAAATCATCTTTAGAATTTCTCTTAGTATTATGCCTTCAGTACAGGAGCCAGGAAATGATCTACAGGGACACCGGCCCCCGTTGGCCCCTGTCTAGATCCGCCCATGAGCAGAGATCACGGATTAGCGGACTGGATCCGGACCCAACCTGATTTAAAACATTTATAAATTACTGCATGTTGTCTGACCACAATGTCTAATTTCACTTGCTCCTCTTCTCCTGTTAATACGGTAAAGCCCTGGGGAGCGTCCGGCTCCAGGCTGCACGTGATCCAAGTGAGCCAATGAGCTGTCAGTCTGGGTTGCTGCTGCTGCTACTTTTAGACACAGCAGGCAAACCTGTGGCAAGCCGGGCGATGGGAAAGAAGGAGAAGACCATGAGAAAAAGAGAGCAGAGAAAGTGTGGACTGCTGGAAGAACTGCGGTGAACTGGTGAAAGAAAAGTGAAATGGCGTGCTCAAAGATGACCCTGCACATTTAGAGGATGTTTGGCTCAACCTGCTGCTGTGAAGCAGGATTCTCCACCATGAACAGAATCAACAATAAATCTGGATCCAGGCTCAGAATGAGCACCTTGATATGTGCTTGAGAATGGCTTAGTCTCCGGTTAAACCCAGGTTTAAAGCCTTGCAGGGCAGCCTAAAGCCCACTGCCAACATTAAGACGGAAAAAAGAAAGAAAATAACAAACGATCAGTTCAGGGGTTTGAGAAAATATAGGAATCAGGAAATTATCTATTTACCAAAGTGATCGATTGTTGTTCTCTACTTCAAAAACACTTTAGATTTTGTTATAGAAAATTGTAATATTATTTTTTAATTTAAAATGCCAATGTTTAATTTTATTTCAGTGTTAAATTCAGTTTAAAGTAACAGATTATAATCAAAAATGTCTCCGGACCTTTACTGGTTGATGATTTTCTTCTCTGGTCTACAGTCATGTGAGAACAGCAGCTGAGTTTATGTTCATTTATGTCGCAACAAACAGACGATCTGTTTCAAACATTATTCAGAAACTCTCAGGACCATTTAAAGCTCCGTAACCAGATGTTTCTTATCAGCTTCAAAGTGTGACGAGGTTTTTTTTTCTTCTGCGTAGTCCTTTTTAGCTGCTGTAGAATCAGGTCTTTCAACTGATTGGTTCTTCTTTCGGACACTTTGTTTTAGATCTGCTGCTGTGTTCCAGTCGTCCTTTTGCATAACCCGGCCTGACGAATGCTCTTATGTTCTGCAATTTGAATTTAGTTATTTGACTGTCAAAACGTTGAAGTTCACGCGTATTTAGCATTACTTATTATTGTGGAAGTCTCCCTTTCATGGTATTACTTTAGCATGAACCTGAATGCTCCAGAGTAGCAAACCGCTTAAAATAAAGTGATCGATTCAATAATGCTTTCATTTTGTTTATTCGGTTTCATTTTGTTTACTCGGTTGCATGATCCTCTGTCTTAACGTTGTTTTTTCATCAGTTTTTAACCCTAACCCTCCTCTAACCTTTGCACTTGCAGCCATATTTAGCTTTATTTATACTTTCATAGACATTTTTGGAGGTAGCTGATTAGGTCTAATAAAAGCATTTCTATCACCACATTTACGAATGTGGTGAAAAACTAAAAGCTTCTATATTTAACTTTCATAAACATAAACTTTCAAAACGCTTTAAATCAAACAGGGGAACTTAAATTTTCACTAATCACTAAACCGAACAGCAGGGACGTGTGTGTTTTTAAATAATCTAATAGTGTCTTAAATGATTGTCAACAACCTGTTTATTATTATGAAAATAAAATCTAAAACAGAGTAAAGTAAAACTTTATTAAGTTTTTTTTTTCTATGCAGCTCTTTATCGTAGGACACAGGCCAAATGCTAACAGCTAGCCTCATCCTAACACCCTAAAGGATGTTGTCTGCTGTGCTTCCTTCCAGCAGCTTCATCTAGAATTCTATTCAGTTTATTTCTATAGCTCCAATTCTCAACTCATGTCATCTCAACGCCCTTTCCAGTTCACCAGATCATCCAGTCAAAATGATTCAGTTTTCCATCTAAGGAAAACCAGCTGATTGCATCGCCTCATTGACTCTTCAGCAATCCCTCACACTAAGCATGCTTGTAGCGACAGTGGAGAGGAAAAACTCCATTTGAACAGGAAGAAACCTCCAGCAGAACCAGGCTCAGTGTGAGCGGCCATCTGCTGAGGCCCACTGGGGTTCAAGGAGACAGAAGCAGACATAGAAAAAGAAGCATAGATACAAAAGGCAACCAGCTCCACAGGCGGCCCCGTCCAGGAAACACACAGTCCCAGTGATGAATGAGTGACGTCTATCCTTCTGTCTACCTTAATGCTCCATGATGGAAGGCATCCAGCATCCACAGAGAGAAAGAAGAGGAAGATCTATTTCAGGAGAAAAACTCTTATTTTCTATATAATTCTCAAAGCCAAAGTGTTTGTGAGTTTCCACAGATCCGGAGGCACACCTGACATCGATTACAGGATCAGAAATACTTTAATAATCCCAGAGGGAAATTACTTTTGTTACACGCTCCAGTTACAGTTGTTTATATATATATATATATATATATATATATATATATATATATATATATATATATATATATATATATATATATATATACACAGACATCCATCTACACAATATAATAAAGATAAAAAATAAGAATAAAAAGAGATAAAATATATACACATATAGCTCTTACTATGGAATAGAGAGTTTTCTGAGACATTCGTTCAGAAAATGGCGTCTGATCACCGGTAAGGACCAGAGTCTGATGGAGAAACTCAGACTGAATGAAATCATGCAGACTGAAAACTCCTCAAAACCACAGTGTCATCAGCATAAAGGTTTAGAAACGTTTAAAAAAAAAACTGACAGGAATTAAAACTTAAAGTGAATCCTTGTGGCTAATCTTTTGTGATATTTAAAGTTTCTAACCAGCCACTGTGTTGGCAGCAATGTCTATGGTTTGGTTCAGAGTTATGCAATAAACCATTATCTGTCAAATCCTTTAGACAATTCATTATAATTGGCAGCTCAGTAGTTATTATTATCCAACGCTGTAATAATATCCATTATTTTCTGGTGCTTCCATTTCTTGAAACCAGGTGTATGATGAGAAGGTGTTGGCTGAACAAAAATATTCGTTCAAGTTTATCCTTAACTTTGATTTTAACTTTTGACACGGCATGGCTGCTGTTATACTAGATTTAGTCAGACGGGCAGATTAGAGTGTTTTAGCGGATTTAGCAAATGTGGGGCCCTGGGCTAAGAGAGGCAGGGGCCCTCTGAATTAAGAAGGCAACACATCAAACAGCCCCATTCTCCAGATAGAGAAATGTTAATAGAATAGACATCCATTATCTGTTCTAGGTTGTGTCCCTCTCTTCTTGTCCCTTTTCTTCTTGTTTTCCTCTCTATGTTTTGTACTCAGCTGACTTTTCATGCTGTCTCTAAAGGAATGAAAGATTTTTTCCAAGCACTAAGCTCACTTAGCTGATTGCTCCTTCCTGTGTTTCCAAAAAGGCCAAAGTAAATAACCCAGTCCTTCTTTTCACTGTAGACAAGCCATGATCTGCTTATCTGTTCTCCATTTTTCATTTGGATGAAATAATAGCTGCATGAATCATGACAGCAGACAAGATAGAGGAGAGCAGGAGGCGGGGTTACCAATCTACTTGCTCTGGAGAGCAGAGTTCGCTGCTTTTAGATGTTGTCTCCAAAGTCTCCAGCAGTAGAAAAAAGTCTGTAGATTTGGCGCTAGGAGCTTTTTAGAAATCAAAGTGCTAGAGGGGTCTGAAAAGTGGCCAAATATAGCGACTAAAGCGCTAAGTTGGCAACACTGCTCTTTGCATGGTTTGTTTTCAAATGGTTTGCTGCTGTCTGTTTGGAACTTTCTGAACATGTGCAGCAAATGGACTGATCCAATATGGTGGACACTGAAGGGGGGGGGCTGAGACACACTTAATATTATCAGCGTTCTGATGGCATTTTAGCAAAAGCATAATTAATGTGCACAAATAAGGAATAGTTGTACTGGATTCAAACAGGGATGCACAGCTAGCTGCTGCAGGAAGCTAGAGAACCACAAGACGTTAATAACTAAAGTTTATTGAGAAAATACTTCTCATTTTTATTACATTTTTGATTTCTTAAAAAGCAAACGGACATTAAAGTCCTTTAAATCAATTTCTAAGGTTGAAAATTATTTATATTATAAACCACTGAGGTAGTTTTTGCTGTTTTATTTTTTCTCTTTTCACGAACTCTTTTCTGTGGCAACCTGACCCTGTTAGCTTAGATCAGGAAAGCAAAGCTGCAGCAGCAATAAGAAGGAAAGGAACAAGGTTAGAAATAAGAATATTTTTCCATAGATATATTTTGCACCATTTCTCTCTATGATGCAGAGGCTGGAAAGCGTTGCTTTCTATATGAACTGCTGCTGATACTGCTTACAATGCATATGCTTAGAGAAAGCACGGCCCTGTGAGCTTTTCTGCCTAATTACTCAGCAAATCTCCTTCTTGCTGACGGGGGGTCCTTAAAATGCTGCGAGCTCCGTTTGAGCAGCTGTAAGTGTGTGATGTATTGAATTTGGAGAAGCTGCAAGGCAAAGGTTTCTGGTCCAACTCTTCAAATGAATCAAAGGGCGCAACAGAAAAGCACTTTGCACAGTGCTGCCCTCTGGTGTCTGCATGAAAGCCGACATAGTGCAGCATTAGAGGTGATTGATGTTCCCTTTAAAATTCACTCAGCTGTTTTTTACTTTGCAAATGAGAAATAACTAAAACTTAAACTCTTTAAGAAATATCTAAGTTTTAGAAATATCTAAAACTTTATTTCAGCTGAAGGTCATGGAAATAATAGCAACATAAACCTAAAAACAGTAAACACTGTTGCAGCTCTTCTAGATTTTCTGATTGATGAATTTCTTTAAGATGTTTAATTCTTTTAGCTCAGCGTTCCGCTTTGCAAGGTCTACATTTTATTATTATTTTTTTTTTTACAGTGTCTTGTCTGGCAATGTGGCAATAAGAATAACTGTCTTGATGCCAAAAAGAGCCCAAAATATTTTTGTTTCAATAGTGGAGCAGTACGGCTATCGCCAAAGTGTTCCGCTTGATTTATGCATATAAATAACTTTATTATAATTATGCAGGGAGTTTTACAGATTATATGGACACTGCAATGTAGGTAGAACAGGAAAGGAAAAACAGGACAAAAGATGAAAATAAGAGGAGATAAACGGGGACCAATAAAACGTCTTCTGTCTCTATTTTTGAAGCTTTAACCACAAACGTAGAAAAGGACTGAGATCCTGACTGTTTGCTGCTAATATGGAAGCTCATTGGTAGAATTCCCTTATGACAAAGAAGGCCACGATTCACACCATTTTATCATCCGGAGGGGGGACACATTTAATTACAAAACCGAATTCATACATCTGTCTGAAACACTTCATACATCCAGCAACGCATCGTCAAAAACGTTCTTATCCCCCAACCTTCAGTCGATTCAGGCTGCATTTATAGTTTCCACATCGCATTACGTAACTGCACATGCACAGGAATATCATGTCGAAAGCTTACTGGAATTCACGTGGGCTGGTCTGCGTCAAAGTCACTCCGACCCTCAAAGAATGTTTATACAGATGTTCTTTGTTTTGCCAAACCTCCTCATACATCATCTAATTGCATATGAATAAGGCATTAGGGACTTAATTATTGCTAAGACTCATACTTGAACTTCAACATGTACTGTTTTGTTGCTAAGTAAGTATAGGGCCATGTTTAAGGATATTGTAAATGTATCCATGATGATGCAGACAGTTTGATATAATTCATTGATACGTAATTGATATATGTATATATGGTTATTTGCATATCAATGAATTATTGTAAATATGATTGTATCTTTATATTGTTTTATTGAGTGACACATTGTTTGATTTATTTATGATTATTCTCGTGATTATATCTACAAGCTTGTTCTTGTGCTGTTTTGAGAAGACGTTATTTCACCAACCTCCGTCTTGGGTTACCATGGAAACAAACACCAACGTCCGTCTTTCATGGAAATCAACGGAGGTTTTTCACATTACTCACAAACATTATAAGCTGAAGTTTGTTGAGTAAAAACCAAGGACAGCATCAAGGACAATCACCTTTTAATTCACGGATAATTCCCTCATTGTGGCATGCAGCCAACGAGGTATTTTATTATTTTTATATAACGTTACATTGTTTCATGCTGTTGTAAGCCAGCTACAATGTACACTGTGTGGTTTGATGGTAGCTAATTAGTTAATTGTGTCAACTGTATTGTTCTCTACAGTTTTCACGGTGCTAATGAAGATTTGGAGGCTTCATTAAATCAGTTCAAGAAATCCATTTGTGCTCGTCGTGCCTGGGGGATTTATAGATATATTCTGATTCTGATTTCTGATTCTGATCTGATATAAGACAATAAAACTGCTTCTACACTAATAAGGCAGAGGAACAGCCTTTTATAAAGCATGATGCCTGGAAACCAGCTGATGCCCAATGCAAAGATCACAGGTGTTTTAATCGTTCAGATGCTGGGATGAATATGGATTAACCATATGTGAATATCTTTCAAAACCAGTAATAAAAAGAACATTTAGATCCAGCGATGATCCTTTTTCATGCCCACACAGGTCAAAGGTTATAGCTGCTTTAATCAGATCAGAGCAAACTCAGCTGATAAAGAAAGAAAAGCTGTTGATTCATCTCTAACACCGATAACCTTTCCAGGGGATTAAAAAAATATATTATTTATATATTTATCTATGTTAACAAGGACATAATTAATCAGATTGAACAGCCAATCGGACGGCTCCCTGCATCAATGTGACGTATTTCCGCTTTGAAAAGCCGGACGCTATCAGAGCGTTCCTATTGACATGTTTAAACGACGCATTTTAAGTCAGATTGCCTGTTTTATATTGAATATTACAATCCAATTACAGGTGCTGGTCATAAAATTAGAATATCATGAAAAAGTAGATTGATTTCAGTAATTCCATTTAAAAAGTGAAACTTGTATATTATATTCATACATTACATACAAACTCATATATTTCAGATGTTTATTTTGTTTAATTTTGATGATTACAAATGACAACAAATGAAAATCTCAAATTCATCATATCAGAAAATTAGAATATTACTGAAGACCAATAAAAACAAAGGATTTATAGAAATGTTGGCCAACTGAAAAGTATGAACATGAAAAGTATGAGCATGTACAGCACTCAGTATTTAGTTGGGCCTCCTTTGGCCTGTATTACTGCAGCAATGCGGCGTGGCATGGAGTCGATCAGTCTGTGGCACTGCTCAGGTGTTATGATAGCCCAGGTTGCTCTAATAGTGGCTTTTAGCTCTTCTGAATTGTTGGGTCTGGTGTATTGCATCTTCTTCTTCACAATACCCCATAGATTTTCTATGGGGTTAAGGTCAGGAGAGTTTGCTGGCCAATTAAGAACAGGGATACCATGGTCCTTCAACCAGGTACTGGTAGCTTTGGCACTGTGTGCAGGTGCCAAGTCCTGTTGGAAAATGAAATCTGCATCTCCAAAAAGTTGGTCAGCTGCAGGAAGCATGAAGTGCTCTAAAACTTCCTGGTATGTGGCTGCGTTGACCCTGGACCTCAGAAAACACAATGGACCAACACCAGCAGATGACATGGCACCCCAAACCATCACTGACTGTGGAAACTTTACACTGGACTTCAAGCAACGTGGATGAAGTGCCTCTCTTCTTTTCCTCCAGACTCTGGGACCTTGATTTCCAAAGGAAATGCAAAATTTACTTTCATCAGAGAACATGACTTTGGACCACTCACCAGCAGTCCAGTCCTGTTTCTCTTTAGCCCAGGCAAGACGCTTCTGACGCTGTCTGTGGTTCAAGAGTGGCTTGACACAAGGAATGCGACAGCAGAAACCCATGTCTTTCATACGTCTGTGTGTGGTGGTTCTTGAAGCACTCACTCCAGCTGCAGTCCACTCTTTGTGAATCTCCCCCACATTTTTGAATGGGTTTTGTTTCACAATCCTCTCCAGGGTGCGGTTATCTCTCTTGCTTGTACACTTTTTTCGACCACATCTTTTCCTTCCCTTCGCCTCTCTATTAATGTGCTTGGACACTGAGCTCTGTGAACAGCCAGCCTCTTTAGCGATGACCTTTTGTGTCTTGCCCTCCTTGTGCAAGGTGTCGATGGTCGTCTTTTGGACAACTGTCAAGTCAGCAGTCTTCCCCATGATTGTGTAGCCTATAGAACTAGACTGAAAGACCATTTAAAGGCTTTTGCAGGTGGTTTGAGTTAATTAGCTGATTAGAGTGTGGCACCAGGGGCCATCAATTTTGAACCTTTTCACAATATTCTAATTTTCTGATATGATGAATTTGAGATTTTCATTTGTTGTCATTTGTAATCATCAAAATTAAACAAAATAAACATCTGAAATATATGAGTTTGTATGTAATGTATGAATATAATATACAAGTTTCACTTTTTAAATGGAATTACTGAAATCAATCTACTTTTTCATGATATTCTAATTTTATGACCAGCACCTGTATTATTATTATTATTATTTAATGGAAGCACATTTTAATCCGATTGGGTTTCGCTCATGGAACATAGATTTGTTTTAATGTTTTTAAAGATATGGTTGCTTTTTATTTCCCTTATCTCTCTCTCTCTGATGCAGAGCTCTACGGTAGCCCTGAAGTGCAAACTGCAACTACAAGTCTAAAAGCGCAACTACATAAGGCAAAGCGCAACTACATTAAGAAAAACACAATTACATTAACCTACCGGAAAAGGTAGGTACCAGTGGGAAACATGAGACATCGCTGATTGGACGACGGCGCCGTTTGACCCTTGAACCGGAAGTCATTCTGCTTGCTGCGGCTTTTGAAAACATGGATATTGTCGGCGCCCCAAACATGGCTGCCGTTATCCAGCAATATTTTGAATCAGGACATACGTACGAGGTGAAACTGGATATGCTCAAGACTAATCACCAAATTTCAGTTAGTTTGCGTACACTGAAGACACACTTAAAAGAAGCTGGACTGTTCAGACGACGCAACTTCCGGTTCCAGGGTCAAACGGCGCCGTCGTCCAATCAGCCATGTCTCATGTTTCCCACTGGTACATACCTTTTCCGGTAGGTTAATGTAATTGTGTTTTCCTTAATTTAGTTGCGCTTTGCTTTATGTAGTTGCGCTTTTATATTTGTAGTTGCAGTTTGCACTTCAGGGCCACCGTAGCGCTCACATCATGCAAATGCAGAAGTCAGGACTCAGAAGGGACAATTAATTGCATTTACAACATAATCGCAATTTTCCAAAACGCAATTTTCCAAACAGCAGTTTTGGTCATATTACATTTCAGTAAACTCAAATGAAGTAAGTAGCTGAATGTCTTATTCCAGCCCTTTAGGTGGCAGTAATGTGCTTAAAGTAGGTTTGAAATCACGCAGAAAAGAAGAGAAAGATGCAGCTAGCTCACAGGTTCATGCCTGCAAGTAGAAGTTTTTTCACAGCAAGTTTACAGCAAAGTCCTGCAAAAATATACTCTGGACAAGCAAGCTGTAAATCCTTCATTAAAGCTTTTACACATTTGTGGTTAATGCAAGAAAAAAATGAAATAAATCACAATATTAGTTTAATATAGGGGACTTTTTATTTTTTTGGCTAAATCTTTCAGCCCCAGTCAGGACACGTTATTCTGCTTTAAAGCTTATATACATGTATCTATCTCCCCTAAGATCAGTATCTCTCTCTGCAAACCGTCTGCTTTTATTTTTGCTGTTTTCTAGTAATTTTTCCTTTTCCATTCTGCAGTCATTTCATTAGAATGTTTTCTTTCTATTCCACCTCACTGAATCTCCTTAAATGGAGGTTTTTGAGGACCCAGAGGTGAATTTTGAAGATTTAATAAAGATCCAGAGGCAAACAGGGGCAAAAATCCTAAAGTACA
This sequence comes from Cyprinodon diabolis, assembly GCA_030533445.1. NCBI lineage: Eukaryota > Metazoa > Chordata > Actinopteri > Cyprinodontiformes > Cyprinodontidae > Cyprinodon > Cyprinodon diabolis. The sequence goes on along the minus strand of CM060078.1, from coordinate 7,395,685 downwards.
AAAATGGTGAAAACCAGAAAAATAAGAAAAGCTCAGTGGAAAACACGCATGGGGAGCAAGGAGACGACAAAACAACCAGCAGCTGAACCTGAGGTGTATAAATAGGAGACAGAACAAAGAGCAGGCTAATCAGCAGATTGGGAGCAGGTGTGGACAGAGGAGGCTAGAAGGAAGCTAGGGAAAATGAGACAGACACCAGAAGGCAGCAGAGGGCAAACAAGAAATACCTAAGAACTCAAACACAATCAAAAACAAGTAGAATAACAGAAAAAGTAAATTAAACCAATAAACTAGAAAACACAGAAAGACATAAATCAAAGTATAACTGAAAACTCCATAAAGTAAACTCAAACAGAACCAAAGAGTGCAGAGTCATGACACTCACTGTGTGTTTATTGCTAAGCAAAGCTTTTCATCTGCTCTGACCCCTAAATCCAATCCTGGTTTGTTTGTTTATGAAATGCAGTGACAGTTTCTGCACGTCTATCATCAAACTGTATGATAATAGTTTATGAAGACAGTTTCTTTAGTAATTATGTCCTAAACAGCAGCCGAACGATTCAGCCTGTTTTATTCTAGGCTGTTTAACATCATCAGTGAAATCAGCTGAAACAAGAAATTATTTCTATAAACATATTTAGTTTTATGTAAATAAAGCATTTTAAATGCTACAAAAATCTCATAGAATGAATTTCAATGCACATTAAGGCCTTAATTTAAAAATAATAATTTAATGACTTAATTATTTTCTGTTGCTGATTGTGCTTTTTTTGGTTTGAAGGCTGATATTAATTTCTAGGAGGTTCTGCAAAGGTGGTTGTTGTAGTTTTTCAGCAGTTTGCGTCTTCTTCACTTGGTTTTTCCTTCCAGATCGCTGTTGATCCTGAAGGTCACACTACAGGGAGAAGCTGTCCAATAAACGCTGGATCCTTATGTAACTGTGATACTGCTCGCTCATTTTCTTTCTCCACTGTCCTCCGCAGGCCTCCGTGGGATTTAATGTACGCCGCAGAAGTTCACGAGCTCACAGCCGACAAGCAAACGGAAACGCAAAGTGTTACGAGAAGGTCAGTATCTCTCTCTCTCTGCATGCGGGTTATTGTTCTCCGTTAGACGCTGATGTGTGACTGGGTCGTGCAGCTGAAAGCAATCTGTCGGATTTGTTTGGGGAAGTGCTTCATGGAGACGTGGTCCTCGCAGCAGATGTGTGTCTGAGTGCGGCGTATTCAGAGGCGTAGTCGGTTCCTCATTAGATTCCAGGACTGTGGCATTGTGGGTAAACCTGCACTGGAAAAACGATCTAGAAATACGTAAAAATTTCTGAAATTAAGTGTATTTACCCTAAATTTGAGTTGGTAAATGAGATAGCTTGCCAATGGAATGAGTATTTTCACTCTTAGAATAAGATAATTTGATAACATGCGCTTGAAATAAGACAATACAATTGTACTTTCTGTTTTTAAATGTAAATTGTCTCGTTCCACTGGCAAAATTTTTCACTTTCCTCCTCAATTTAAGAAAAAGGGAACTTAAGAAAAATTGACTGATGTAGATAAAAATTTTTACAGTGTGTATGGAAAGTTTTGGATGGACTGAAACATGTTGATGTGTTTAATGTGTTTTTTTTTTTTTTTTTAACAAAGCTGCAGCTTAGAACCTTTGTTTATGATTATGAAGAAAATAGGATGTTTTTTGCTTCATGTTTTATATTATTATTCACTGATGTTTCGTCCTTCAGCTTTACAGAAAAGTTACTTTTTAAAAAAAAACTTTTAGGCAGAAATGCATGTTTTTTTGCTTGCAACAAAAATTATTATAAAAGTTTAGAAAATTCTAAATATGATGAAGTCAATTTCGTTGGATAAATGCTTCATAAATGGTTATTTGGAAAAACGCAATCCAGAAATTTAACTGAAAAACTATTTAATCAAAAAAGGATTGGAAAGGATTTTTGTCAGTTTTTGTTTTATTAATATATATATATATATATATATATATATATATATTTTCTTTTTTTTTACAATTTTCAATTTGAGATTACATTCTCTGAAGAATTAAAAATCTAAAATCCGTAAAAATAAATAAAATCAGAGAAAAAAAAAATTTGAAAACCTTTTTTTCCAGGTTTTATTTCTGATTTCCTTTTTTAAAATTTGCATTTACAAAACATTTTCTTTGCATTTCAACCATGACAAAATGAGATTAACTCCATAAAATATAGACGTAGCAGCAATTAGTACATAAAGGTTACATTGAGATGAGAAAATAGAGGAAGTGTAGAAAATATTCAGTAGAGGAATTGTGTGCAGCAGAAGCCGGCCGTCAGAAACAGGAAGCATTTGATGTTTGATGTAAACACAGAAAAGGTAGCAGCAGCTGTTCTGCTTCAAATTAGGGGAAAGTTCAGTGCAAAATATTTTCCTCTCAAAGATTCACTCCTGAATTTGTGGTTTGAGGAGGAGAAAGTGTTTTTGTTGACTCATTCAAATGGGAAGCTCCACTTCCCAGAATTCCTGGTTTCCTCGTGCACTCTCACACCTGTCCTCCGTGCACATGCGTGGCAAGCCGCAGCGTGCGGCCGCGCCACAAGCATGTGTTCTGTGTTTACGTGTGGTCGCTGATGCAGGAACTGTGGAATAGCGTAGATGTTGTTGAAACTGCCCTGAGTGGGCGGATGACGTTCCAGCGAGGTCGTGTTTGGGGCAGTGCTGTCAGGTCAGAGCTGGTGTGACGACGCTTCCGCATTAATCACACTCAAATTCACAACTAGACGTGTTTTCCTAAGAGGAGCGGCTCTGAGGGGAGCAGAAGAGGTTTCTGTGGTTTTCATGGCTGCTGCTCCCTGACTGGAAGTCTTTTCTATTTGTTGCTTCTTCCATTTTGGCTAAATTATGAATAAAAGTCAGTTTTATTTGAGTGATATATTAAAAAAAAAGAAAAAGCATTTTATCCTTTTTATTAAAGCACAAACTTCCGTTTAGCTGATTGGAAAAGATTTAAATCCTATGAAGAACATTTTAATTATAACCAACCATCTTTCTTAGAGGTGTTTTCATGAATTGCTTTTTGGGTTTTATCTTTTGTTTACATTTTATAATTAAAAACGTGCCACCCATGAAATACATCAGCAAAGAGACAATAGATCAACTTCCAATCGCATACAGAACTCATCGTTTGTAACAGAACGCCGCGTCTTTATTTTATGGACTTTGAATGCAATGATGAAACGTTGCTATCATATCTCCATAAAGTGTGACTCAGCAAATTTTACATTACAAGCTGCTAAACTTCTGTTTATGATGCATTTCTAGGATTTTCCTACTTCCTCCTCCAGGTTTCTCTTGTTGCGTGTTTGTTTTAGCCTCATTATTAGAGTTGGTGGCTGCTGCCATCAACACCAGTGATAAGGCTAAAAGAACATTATAGATGTTGGAGCTTGGCCTGTTTTCCAGTGTAGTCCTGTTTCTCTGACTGTGACTAACTGGATGTGCTCTCTTCATCCTCTGACATGGGAGCTGGCTCGGAGCTCGTCTGCCTGGCTGTGTGTTTCCTGGACGGGGCCGCCTGTGGAGCTGGTTGCCTTTTGTATCTATGCTTCTTTTTCTATGTCTGCTTCTGTCTCCTTGAACCCCAGTGGGCCTCAGCAGATGGCCGCTCACACTGAGCCTGGTTCTGCTGGAGGTTTCTTCCTGTTCAAAGGGAGTTTTTCCTCTCCACTGTCTCTACAAGCATGCATTGAATCAATGAGTCGATGCAACCACCTGGTTTTCCTTAGATAGAAAACTGAATTATTTTGACTGAATGATCTGATGAACTATAAAGGGCGTTGAGATGACATTATTTGAATTGGCGCTATAGAAATAAACTGAATAGAAATGAATTATTAGCGGGTCCATTGCTGCTCGTTGTTGTTCTGCTCGTTGACTTGGCCGCTCCAACATCAGACGTCATTCAGATGTCGGTTTTTAGGTTAAATCTGGTCGCTCCATTATAGTCTGGATTTAGTTTAGAAATAATTTTTAAACTTTGGCTGTTTGGTCGCTCTGATTTTGTTGAACTGTAGACGTTACAAACCCAGGTTTCTTCTCAACGATCTGAAAATTACGGCTTTTCACTTTTCCACCAAATGTTGAAACGAATAAGAAGACAGCAAACGTCCAAACTAAATATAAACATTTAACATTTTTCAGCCCAAACAGCTCCAATTTATATCACATCTTTTCATTTTGACAGTTATTAAGAGAGTCAGGAAACCTAAATGTTGCCATCGAGGTAACGATTTATCAGCAATCTCTCCTCCTCAACACATTGGGAAGACTAATGATGCCTTTATTTTAGAGCTTTAAGGTAGAGTCAGGTTAGAAAGCAATACCCAGAAAGTCATTGTTGGAAAAATGCTTCTAAAGTCCTGCTTTCCTGAAGCCTTGAAGGGTTTAAAGCTTCATGTCTGTGAAATGAGACCAACATTAAACTGCTTCACATAGTGAACCATTGCAAACCAGCACTGCGCATCATCCTGACATCATATCCTCTGTGATGCATGGCGTTGGTAGTGCTGTGCGGAGAGCAGAGACAGGAAAACTCGTCAGAGGTGATGTAAGGGACCAAAGACTTGAGACCGGGACAAAGGTTCCACGTAGAGCTGGATGACGACCTTTAACCTTCAGCTAGAGCTGCAGCAGGAGGATTAAAACGCATTCGTTTGTTAATCTGATTTCCCACCAAACAAAAAGCTAGTGGAAAAATTACCGCATATTTCAACAGCACTTCGCTCGGCGAGGGAAAGGATCCACGGCATCGTCGACTCTCTGGTTGGCGGTTTCACCTCAACATCAGTGGGTTTCTATGGAAACCAGTCAGGATTCACTTGGAAAGCTGAACAAAGCCGCCGCTGGAGGTACCAGATGTGCCCGGGGCCCCGCCCCTTCGTATGACGTCATCGTACGGCAATGCCACTCAGACAAACTGTGTGGCACCCGCTTCGAAAAAATCAGATCTCTAGTATCCGCTGCACTCTATATAGATTGGCTATTATTTTATGTTTCATCTGTGATCTAAAGAAGCCGAAACTAGAAAACAATCATTCTCAGTCTTGAAGGAAAGTTCTGCGTACTAAGACAGCCTGAGCTCTGCTGAGCTGACAATCCAGCTGAGAAAACAATCCATAAATAAGTAAAACCGTCTTAAATTAAGCCTATTTAGCCTTAATTTGATGATAAATAGGAATATCTACCAATTGAATTAGGTTTTTTTACTCTTAAAATGAGATAATTAGATAATATGCACTTGAATTAAGTGAGGTTATTAACCATGAGGTTATTTTTTATTTTAAATCCAAATTGTCTTGTTCTTTTGGCAAAGTGTCTAACTTAAATCCTTGATTCCAGAACACATGCACTAATTTTAAGAAAAAAAAGAATTATTTTTTATTTCAGTGTGTTTTGCAGTGTGTACCATGCCTCCTCTTGCTGTCTATTGTTACAGCATTTATAAAAAATGCTGGGAAGTCTAGGTGCGGCGTTTCTGTACCTTTGACCTGCTCTGTGTCAAAGTGACTCCAGAGGAATTTTAACCCCACCTACAGAAACATGACTGCATGTCTCGGTGCGCTGGTGCTGACAGGAAGGGGCCGTGTTGTCGTTAGGAGTCCAGTTGGACCTCGTTAGAGTCCTAAATGATAGCGATACCCACCAGAGTGTGTCTCGTTAATTAGTGTGCGAACCTCGTTTTGTCGGAGGCAGAATCGCTGCTGGAGGTAAAGTGGAGTTCAGCTTCATTATGGAGAAACCTGCTCTCTGATCAGGTGAGCCGCCTTTAGTGATTCATGTGTTGGTCCAGCTTATCTGTGTGTGAGTCCGTGTGCTCATGGCCATGCATCATGCTCTTTAATTGGAGCGCCAGCTCCTGCTTCCTCTGAGAGAGCAGCTGTATTTATACCGCCTGCTGTGTCCTACATTCTGCTGCTGTTCCAGGGACGGATCGCCATAGCTGCTGACGGATACTTTCCTAAAACACAATCGGCCTTAAGCTTTAGAGTCTAAGTTTTGAGTTTCAGCTTTCAAAAACCTACAAAACAGCAATAAAGTTGATTCCTTCCCGCTATCATCGCGACCCCAACCCCTTTACAGGGGAACAGAAGACTTCGCCCTTTCAGCCAGGCCAACAATTCCCTCTAACGACCCCCTTTCAGAGACATGGACAGGTATGGGGCATTGCAGGCTAACAAAGAAGCCAAACGTCTTCCGTAAAAGTTTAAAAAACAATCCACTGGACTTGGTTTCCAAGGTTTGAAGACGTTTCTCCACCTCTCCAGGAAGCTTTCTCAATTCAAATGTCTGGATCCGCAGTGAGTTTAAGTCTTTATAGACAAAGCCTTGCATCGCTTGGAAACATGCAAATGGTAACCGATGAATGGGTCGTTTGGTTCCATGTTAGCCTGTAATACCTGAAACCTGTCTATGATTGTTAAGGGTCGGTCGTTAAGGAGGTATAGTTCACCGGCTGGAGCGGGTAGGTACTTTGTTCCTCTTCCAAGCAATACAAGGCCTTGTCTTTATAAAGATTCAAACTCACTGCAGATCCAGACATTTGAATTGAGAAAGCTTCCTGGACGGGACGTCTTCAAACCTTGGAAACCAAGTCCAGTGGATTGTTTTTTAAACTTTTACAGAATGACTATGACCTGGATGACTGAGAATCTTCATCAGCATAAGCCAAACGACCCTCATTCCAAAGGGGTGAACCCGTTCATCCATTTCAATTTGCATCTTTTCTTTATCAAAACCAAGGCTTTGTTTTGGTCCACTCTATAAAACCTGGAACTCAACCCTATTTCTGACATTTTGAATTGAAAAAGCTTCCTGGATGGAAGAGAAACGTCTTCAAACGTGGAAACAAAGTCCAGCGGATTGTTTTTACTTTTCTTTTTTGGAAGACAGAGAAAATTAAATTAAATTTAAATATTTAGCGAAAAAAGCGCTAAGTTGGGAATACTGTCTGCAGCTCTTGTCCCGTACTTTTTGCCAGTCCATTGCCAGGTGTGCTACACTGCAAAAACGATCTAGAAATAAGTCAAAATGTCTTAAATTAGGTGTATTTACCCTTGATTTGAGTAGGTTGATAAGATGATTTGCCAATGGAATGAGAATTTTTACTCTTAAAATAAGGTAATTAGATAATATACACTTGAAATAAGACAATGAAATTGTTTTTTTCTTATTTTAATTGTAAACTGTCTCGTTCCATTGGCAAAGTGTCTCACTTACCTCCTCAATTCAAGAAAAAACACACTTAGGCCCCGTCCACACGAAGTCAAAACGAACACGAAACGCTAATATTTTCCAGAACGTTTGTCGTAAAGACGGAGACGTAAAATAAATGTGATCGTCCACACGAATGCATGAAAACGCTGCAAAATGTATGCCAGGCCTGTAAGTGGCGCTGTGGTGCCAAAGCAAAAATAGGCGACGAAATGTTGGGCATGCGCACTAATATTTATACATGGTTGCCCTGCGGGTCCATTTTGGTGGTTCAGTAAAATTCAGGTGCTGAACTATGTGGTCGATATTGCTCTGTTCTTCCTGGAGATATTCCAGAAGAAGAAGATTCTGTTGTAAGCCCGACAGCAGGGTGAGTAGCATGAGCAGCAACCATTCAACACAGTACGGCGCCATTGTTGTTGTGATACTGTGTCGCGCATGCGTGTTTAGAGGCGACGCTATGACGCATGCGTGTAAGAAAAAAAATGCGGTCAGAGCTTAAAGATGGAAACGCGAAAACGGCGTTTCAAAATCTTCCCACTCTGAAGGCTGAATAAAAAAAAGATCGTTTACAGACCCCCGAAACGCCGGCTTGGTATGGATGAGAGGCTGGTTTGGTGAAAAGTTTGTGCGTTTAGGCCAGGGTTCAGCTTCGTGTGGACGGGGCCTTATTTTAAGAAAAAAATGACTTATCTAGATATCGATTTTTTCCAGTGTAATGCTAATGTTAAACTTTGGCTTACTTTTGAAAACATTTAACTTAGGTTTTGCACCTCTTTACCTTATTTATTTAGCGCCAACACTCAACTTTATAATCTAAGAAGAGGAGAAGCCATTTCTCGGCTCTATCATGGAGCATTTAACCCACTCTTCCTATTGGTCCAGAATCATTTCACGTTGCCATCCTAAAACAAAAAAGTTAATATTTAGATATTTTGGACCCATCAACATTTTTGCATAATTTCTGATATTCTTTAAATGTGTTAATGTTTTAAAACTTAAAAAATTCAACCAACATGTTGAATATTCTGGGTCAACCATCAGAAACCAGTAAAGGTCCGTTTTTAAATTCCCGGCTACGATTTTCTGCATTTATTCCGTGTTTTTGTGTAAAGTTCCCGTTTCCTCAGACTTCCACATGTTTGATGGCTGTGCCGATAAAAAGCTACGCGGGGCCCCCGGCTCCAGCGGGCCCCGCGTAGCCTCCATCAGTGGGTCTTGTCTGCTAATAATGAAGCTTCCAGCCCACAGGCGGGGTGTGAGAACCGCATCCGCTTTCCCACAAAGTCCTGTGTGTACAGAGAGCCGAGGCTGCGACTCGGACACAACCTCTCTTTGCCTTGGGCATCGCCATGGCGACGGAGACTCTTTATATAGAGTCCCTTGGCTGCTCTTATCCTCCCGCTGCTTGTCATTCAGTTTGGATGTTGGAGGCTAACGGAGCTGCAGCTCATTCCAACACAGAACCAGGACTGTTTAATCTGCTGCGTAGCAAGGCACTAACCCTGCCAGGGTTGTCAGTTCAAATCTACACAGAGTTAAAAATGTGAGTGTTAAATCAGCTGCTTTCTAACTTTCCTGTTCTTTCCCTCTGAAGTTCTCATCCTTCCGGGGTTTCTGGGATGGGGGCCAGGTGCCTGGGAAAAACAGTCCCACTGACAGGCAAACACTTCAGCCTGAGGGAGGAAATTATGCACTCTGGAGTCAAGGAAATGACACCAAGTTTAAAAGGACGCAAACACATTTATAATGTTTAAGGGCTTCCCCCTTCCACACTCGGACACTTACATAAAAGTGCATAAAGCTGCAGCACAACAGATCCGTAGTTCACTGCATGTGGGCGTTCTCTTCCTCATTGTTTGGCACGTTTTCTTTCTCAGCCTGTTTTCAGGAGACACACCCACTTCTCTTTGTAGGACAGGACACAGAGTGAAAGAGAAAGAGGAGTGCACTGTAACTCCGTCACTGTCAGGAAACTCTGAGGAGTGAGCGGATGGTGCCAGGCTGGACTTAGCAGCAGAGATGGAATAGTGACACTTTCACTGCTGTCATGACATGGAGACGCTCACAGGGGAACGCTACGCTCTGGATTACATAAGGAGACGAGGGAAGGAGACGCGTGGACCAAACGGTGAGGCAATCTAACGCCAAGGTTAGAGAGAATATAGAGCTGATGGTAAATATGTTCTGCTTGCTGCTTCTTCACATCGCCTACGTAAGGGGGGTGTGTACCTGCAGCCGGCCAATACTCTCAGCAGGGTTTGTTTACTTTACCTGTGCGTCCTCCTAAGAGCTCACGTCATGGGAAAGGAACAAGATCCATCAAGCTCTCACCCGATACTCCTGCCATCAGCAGCTAATCTGCCTCAGACTGATGCCAGGTACAGGGCTGTATGCTCTGGAACGCATGTGGGCCATTTTAAGTCTGAAGTGATTTGCTTTCGTTTATTCTGGTGCGATAAGATCTCTAATATAATCAAAAGCAGAAGTAGTTCTGTGTCATATGAAAACTGAAGGAAAACTAGTTCTATCAGCAGAGCTGTAAAACGCTTCCCCAGCCTATTGTACGACTTATCAAGTGTAGAAAAAGAAAAGACATTAAAGCCGATCCTTTAGGTTATTTTACAGCTTCAATGAATCATCGACGCAACATGAAACAACACATTTAAGATCCAAATGTGAATAAGGCCGAAACAGAACAATCAGGAGGTCTGATGACGAGAATCACTATAAATTTATAGTAACAGCCAACATGTCAAAGGTTTAGCCTTTTAAGGATTCCTCAGTGATGTCATATTCATCCAATCCCTCCTTTCTTCACCTTTGTCCCTCCTGTCATTATTTTTTATTGCCCTATGCAGCTGGACGCAGTGTTTCTGCTATAATTGCAGCGTTAATTACATTAATCACCTGTAATGATGTTTCTAAATTTGCGAATTCCTTCATGATATAATTCCTGCGTCAAACACAGATGCGAGAACCAGAGGAACAAAGGAGACATTTGTGCTTTTCTTGGTTGTAAATGGAGTAGACTGAAACCTAGAGCCCTTTCATTTCTGTCATAGCATCAAAAAGGGAATTTCCACCTGCTAACCTGCTAAGCTCATGGCTTTAAGCTCATTTATCAACCTGCCCTACCTTAATACCTCTACCTGCACCCACACATTCTAACTACCGCAGGGATTTGGCAGCTAAACAGGTTCTTGGTGACTTGAATTAAATCTGAGACCTAATTTTTCTATCATCGTCCACTTCCAGCCATCGAGCAGAATGTTCTGCCATTAGGTCGTCCTTTAAAGTCGTAGGGAAGCCATATTTAAATGTCAAATCTTTCTGGCTTACACATGTATATAAATGTTCTCTTTATCAGACCATATTTTCCCAAAAGTTAGAAAATTTCTATGAAAACAAAAATCCTGTCTTAAAATCCGTGTTTTTTTTTCGTTATCTTCTGCAGGCCAGTTAGTTCTACGTCAGCCTGAACACCTAAATTCAGCCAATCATATATAAACGGTCATCTGTCAATCAAATGTTTTCGGTCATAGCATCTTGATTCATATGTCGCAGCTAATATACGCAGCGGTTGAAATCAGAATCCTTTCCTTTCCCATTGAGTTGCGTCCCAGTGTTCACGGGGATGGACGTCTGTGTCTTCGGCAGGCGTAGAGCTAACAGAACTGGCAGCGTTGCGAGGCGAGGGCTCAAACACGTACGGCTGGAAGCCTTCTACACCAAACCAAGCTTCTGCCGCCCTGGCGTCCTCTTCCACAACATCTTCGTCCCCGCTTTCCTCCTCTAAATAAAAAATGGATGACGGAGGAGACTCATCCACGACCTCCGACACTAAACTCTCCTCCTCTTGCATGTTTCCGCTGTCCATAGCGTTCCTTGACAGCGTCGTTTCTAAGTCACCAAGTCGGGAAAATTCGGAAATGCAACGGTTGGAACAGCCGCTTCCCTACAACTTTAAGTCTCAATCCCCTTCCCACGGTTGTTAAGTGTTGGTTTAGAGTGAACAGTAACCAGTAAGATCAGGAATGGAGCTCAGACGAAGCTTCCCCTCTGCTAAAAAATCAGTTTAGTTTTGTTGGTCATCTGTTAACGTCCTCTGGACCTCACTCCTAACAGGTATTGGTGATGTCCCACGTGTTGGTGCCGGTGTTCTGTCAGATGAGCATACCCCGTCAGATCAGCATACCTAAAATCAATATGCATGCACAAGGCGTCAGATTTGCATTTATTCCTTCAGTTTTGTACAAAATAAAAACAATTTAAGGTCAGATGTCATACGCTTCGAAAAAGACCAAAAATCTTAATGGCAGTAACTCACTCTGGTTACATACTATGGGTGTTTCTCAGTCTGTGTACTTGTGCGTTCTCGTGTGAAACGTCATCATCCTCAGCCCTAGCACTGTTCTAATTCACAAGAACAGCAGACCCAGAAAGTCCCTGGATGTTGTTCTGGCCCCTCCCTCTTTACCCAGCATGCATCAGAGCAGACTTGTCCATTCTCCAGACTGAAGGCTGTCCCAGCATGCACTGTGGCTCAGTTCTCTTTTCTGTTGTCGTTGTTCAATAAAAGTATGTGTTAAGATAATTTGAGGCGAGCACATTATACTTATAAGGATCACTATGTGGCCCATTTACTGATTTAATGTGTAATTATTAAAAGTTCAGATTTTGAGAGGACCGCAGCAACTAGCGGACCTCAGAGGATAACCGCAGTCAGGGCTAACGTTAGCGCTTCTGCAGCAGCCAGGGCTAATGTTAGCCCGTCTGCAGCGGCCAGGGCTAACGTTGGGCCGTCTGCAGTGGCCAGGGCTAATATTAGCCCGTCTGCAGTGGCCAGGGCTAATGTTGGCCTGTCTGCAGTGGCCAGGGCTAATATTAGCCCGTCTGCAGTGGCCAGGGCTAATGTTGGCCTGTCTGCAGTGGCCAGGGCTAATGTTGACCCGTCTGCAGTGGCCAGGGCTAATGTTAGCCTCTCTGCAGTGGCCAGGGCTAATGTTGGCCTGTCTGCAGTGGCCAGGGCTAATGTTGGCCCGTCTGCAGTGGCCAGGGCTAATGTTAGCCCGTCTGCAGTGGCCAGGGCTAATATTAGCCCGTCTGCAGTGGCCAGGGCTAATGTTGGCCTGTCTGCAGTGGCCAGGGCTAATGTTGACCCGTCTGCAGTGGCCAGGGCTAATGTTAGCCCGTCTGCAGTGGCCAGGGCTAATGTTAGCCCGTCTGCAGTGGCCAGGGCTAATATTAGCCCGTCTGCAGTGGCCAGGGCTAATGTTGGCCCGTCTGCAGTGGCCAGGGCTAATGTTAGCCCGTCTGCAGTGGCCAGGGCTAATATTAGCCCGTCTGCAGTGGCCAGGGCTAATGTTGGCCTGTCTGCAGTGGCCAGGGCTAATGTTGACCCGTCTGCAGTGGCCAGGGCTAATGTTAGCCCGTCTGCAGCGGCCAGGGCTAACGTTGGGCCGTCTGCAGTGGCCAGGGCTAATATTAGCCCGTCTGCAGTGGCCAGGGCTAATGTTGGCCTGTCTGCAGTGGCCAGGGCTAATATTAGCCCGTCTGCAGTGGCCAGGGCTAATGTTGGCCTGTCTGCAGTGGCCAGGGCTAATGTTGACCCGTCTGCAGTGGCCAGGGCTAATGTTAGCCTCTCTGCAGTGGCCAGGGCTAATGTTGGCCTGTCTGCAGTGGCCAGGGCTAATGTTGGCCCGTCTGCAGTGGCCAGGGCTAATGTTAGCCCGTCTGCAGTGGCCAGGGCTAATATTAGCCCGTCTGCAGTGGCCAGGGCTAATGTTGGCCTGTCTGCAGTGGCCAGGGCTAATGTTGACCCGTCTGCAGTGGCCAGGGCTAATGTTGGCCTGTCTGCAGTGGCCAGGGCTAATGTTGGCCTGTCTGCAGTGGCCAGGGCTAATGTTGGCCTGTCTGCAGTGGCCAGGGCTAACGTTGGGCCGTCTGCAGTGGCCAGGGCTAATATTAGCCCGTCTGCAGTGGCCAGGGCTAATGTTGGCCTGTCTGCAGTGGCCAGGGCTAATGTTGACCCGTCTGCAGTGGCCAGGGCTAATGTTGGCCTGTCTGCAGTGGCCAGGGCTAATGTTGGCCTGTCTGCAGTGGCCAGGGCTAATGTTGGCCCGTCTGCAGTGGCCAGGGCTAATGTTGGCCTCTCTGCAGTGGCCCGGGCTAATGTTGGCCCGTCTGCAGTGGCCAGGGCTAATGTTGGCCCGTCTGCAGTGGCGGCTAATGTTGGCCCGTCTGCAGCGGCCAGGGCTAATGTTGGCCCGTCTGAAGTGGCCAGGGCTGCAGTGAAAGAACAGGAGTTGGATGACGCGCCAGCAGCACTTTATAGGTCTGCTGTATGGGACCACTTTGCATTTAGAGTGACCTACGATGACGGCGGGAAGAAAGCTGTGGATAAAAGTGCAACAGTGTGCAAGCATTGTGCAACACGTTTTGTTTATGCTAACAGCAACACGACCTAGCCTGGGTGCCATTCCGAACTTAGTCCCCCCACAACGTTTGAGGTCGGGAAGTTTGGTCTGGCATTGCTCAACAGTAGCGCGAGTATGCTAGCACAATATCTGGCGGGCCAATCAAATTGTCAGGGCGGGCTTTATACGATGATGGACAGATGATCAACAGTAACGTAATCAACCACGTGACCAAAGCGCGCTTGGGTGACAACAACAATGGCTGCCGCTGGAGAGTTGAGGTGAGTAGATTCTGCTATTAGGTCTGTTCTAGAAGATATCGACAGCAAATTAATTTTAAAAGAGGAACAGAGAAACGCGATCAAGGCTCATCTTCTTATTCTAGGTGTGCAACTGCACGCTTTGATTTTTGTTGACAACAACTATGCGTCGCTTAACATACGTCGGGCACTCCGTTGCTCTTATTGGTTGTAGGTCACAGCTCTATGGAGCAGCATCAGACTCATATTCTGACTAGAATTGAGTAGGACTACGTCAGGCTAAGCACAACCAACATGTCAGGCTAACAATCAACATATACCGAACCGAACCGAAAACCGTGACCACAAAACAGTGAACCGAATCGAACCGTGGATTTTGTCAACCGTTCCACCCCTACAATGGAAACAGAGTTGATTCTGCTTGTTAGAGCAGAAGTGACTAGTGCGGTGTGTTGACGCTGGTCGCTGTCCGAGCCGTTTGACTTGGGTAGACACGGTCAGTGAGCTGTTCTTATGAAATGTGGCCCAGATCGGATTTAAAAAAGTTAGATTCCAGTCAGGAAAGAGTCTCACCTGAGTCACTTCAGGAAAAAAAAAAATCGAGTGTGGTCCACATTTGTCTGCAGTGTGAACATAGACAGTCTCTTTGCTTCTCCGAAAGGAGCTGGAAGAGGTGTCTGTGGGGGGGAAGTCTGGGGGCCATTTCGATCATTACCGCCACATATTTGACTCAGTAATCATTAAAACAACTATTTTCATAATTTCAGACGAAACTATTCACATACTGGGATTAGATTAAACCGCAGTTCGGATATTCACCTCTGTTCGGCGCCATTTCCCCCTTTCTCCTCTGAGCACGGAGCAGTCGGGTTGCTTGGACTCGCAATGAATCTTGGGAAACCCAAAGCTACGGAGGATACAGCAGACCCGTCCCTCAAAATGGCCAAAAAGAAAGCTGCATTTGTCAGCCGGATAACGAGGAGTCTTCCGATCTGAACAGACCTCGCTGAGCTATGATGTAATCGGTAGACAAATCTGACCTTTAGAGGACGAAACCGTTCCCGGATGAAGCCGAAGACGACGACGGGTTGGTTTCTCCTAATGCCACATAAATACTTAATATCCATCCCTATAGATTTTGTTTATGTTGATTCTGCAAAAAGCTCCCGTAGGAATGCTGAACATTTTTATTTTTATATATAGTATGCCATACTCAGAATGGGTTATAAATAACTTATTAAAGTGTTTTCCATTGATTCTGATTGTAAATATTTAGTCCTTCTAATATTTCCATTAGTGACTAAGGCTATACTGTTAGATAGGAGGAATAGCCCTGATTAGCTTATCAGCACATCATGTAGTCAGAGCTGTTTGGACTCTGCCGTTAAAACCCTGAAAGCGTTCAGACAGTGACTGAATAACAGCCTTTATTGCAGCGTTTTTGCAATCCAACAACTTGTCATCCTTGAAAAAGAATGAAACTAAGTGAAATAAGCCAAAGGAGAGCTTTTTGGACGCATGACTACATCCTGAACTAAAGAGGGGAAGTACATCAGGTGCAAATCCATCACGACTGCAAAGGTCCAGTCAGGACTTGTTCCTATCTGTTTGTTAAAAGACATGACTTTGGGCTAAAACATGTGAAATACATAAAGATTAATCAGCAATGCAGTATTTTGAGCCTTTCTGAACATAAATCAGAGCGTTAAAAAAAAGACGATCTGCTGCCAACTCTTAACTCTTCCTTGGGCTGTTTGCTCTGCTGCCAGCAGACCCAGCGATGGATCTCCACCTCGCTCTGCCTCCACTGTCTAACTTGCTCACTTTGATGAGGAGCTTTGTGAAGCGTCAGGATTGTGATGTTTCCATCAGACTGAATCTGCAGCAGCATAAACTAAAACACAGCTGCTTACTCTAGGAAGCCGTCCAGGCACAGAGCCCAGAGGGCAGCAAAGGCCAAATCCAACATTTAGAGGCTGCAGCCTGTTTTTGCTGACTCACCGTTTCATACGTATGCATGTGTGTGTGTGTGTGTACCTGTTTAGCCCTCAGAGTGAGGACCATTTTTCCAATTTCACCATCAAATTGAGGACCAGTTGTTTGCTGGTCCTCACATGATATTTTGCTAATGGTTAGGTTTAGGGCTAAGGTGTCAATTGGTTTTCAGGAAACCTTGTTAAAACCTACATCAGACTTTGTTATTAATGGTTATTCTAGTATTTAAAGGGATATAGAGGAGGGTAATGGAGGTGGATGTATGATTCTTTTAAAGACAGGGTTGCAATATAAACTACTAGCAAATGGAAAACACTTGAATATATTGCTATTGAATTATGGACTAAAGAAGGTAAATTTAAGATGATACATTTTTACAACCCATGTAAGAAATGATCTGTATGTTTACTGGGTGAAATAATATTACATTTAAATGAAAGGGTGACATGCTGTGGTGACTTCAATGCTCCCAACTCAATACGGGATAATAGGACAGATGGAAATGGACTGGTTATTCAGGAGGGAATGGAGACTAAAAATCTTGTGTGCATTAATAATGGAGAATGAACGCAATATAACATAAGAACAGATGTAGAGTCTGATATAGATTTAACAATAGATTCTCATTGTTTCTGAATGTGATTAAATCAACAAGTATTGGAAGTGATCATTTCCCTTTTATGATTGAAGTCGGGTTAAATTATTAAGAGGATGATTCTGGAGGGTCATTTCCTTGGTCTCTTAATAGAGCTGATTGGGATAAATATATGATAATAAGTAAGGACAGAATTAAAGGAATGAATATGAGAGCGTTGACATTAACTTATTAAATGTAAATTTATGTAATTCTGTTCTAGAAGCTGTTCAATATTCAATTCCGAAAAAAGTCGTGAAAAAAAAGGAGAAGATTGTACCATTTTGAAAAGAAACCATAATTTCCTGAATCTTATTGATTATAAAAAGAAACAAGCTTTGGTAAGAAAGGTTATAAGAAATACAAAAAGAGACGATTGGAGAAAATATTGCAATTCATTGGGAAGAGAAACAGAAATAGAGAAAGTCTGGAAAATGATCCGACGAATGAATGGCATCAGAAGAGATTATGGTTACCCTGTTTTAGTTAATGATGAAGCCACAGCAATCACCGATGAAGAAAAAGCAAAGATGTTGGCACAAACATTTACTAAAATACATCATTCTGATAATATTGTTGAAAATTGGAGGAATGGGAGAGAAAAAACCTTTTAAGAGAAAGAGATGAACCATCAGAACCATCCAACACAGTCAGCTTTACAGCCCTGCTGGGAGAAACAAAGAGCAATTAATAAATCATTTGGTTTGTCAATTTTACAAACAGCTACAGAGTTAGAATTAAATCAGTTAAACTGGAGTCCAACTGTTTCATTAGCTAGATCACTACCCTGGATTTCACCTGATGCTTCTGTAGATCTAACTATACTAGGAAGAAAACATAAAGATAAAACATTTATTTGCAATAACAGTACAGGAATATATAGATCATTTTTATAACCATGTTAAAATTTATACAGATGCATCCCAGGATTCATCTGGTCAAACAAGGGTAGCAGTGGTAGTTCCAGAATTTTAAATCAAAATAGAGAGAAAGATAAATAAAGACCTTTCTATATAAACTGCAGAAATGATAGCGCTGATGTCAGCAGTAGAATGGATGGAGGAGACAAAACCATTAAGAGCTGTGATTTGCTCAGATTCTAGTTCATCATTAATCAGTCTACAAAGAAACCATTCAGAAAGTCGTCTTGATATATTATTAGAAATTCAACAAATACTTTATCGCATTGAGATGATGGGATTAATGGAAAGAATATTAAATATATTTAATATTCTTTCCAATTGGGTTCCTGCACTAAGGGCTAAAGGGAAAGAAATGGCTGATAAAAAAGCAAAGGAATCTGCAATTAGTAAAACAGAAATTAAGAACATAATCAGGAAGAAAATTAATTACAAATGGCAGAAGAAGATATTAGAGGAAGATGGTTTTATAGAATACAAGGGAAGGCTGGAGAAATCAGAAGAAATATAGGAAGAAAGAGAATTCTGGAAAGGATAATAAATAGATTACGGTCGAGGCACACAGGACCTAACATTACTTATAATGGGAAAACATGAAGATGTGATTTCTGTGGGGAAAGTGAGACAATAGAACATGTAATATATAACTGTAGGAAATATTACAGACAAAGAATGGAATTGTTGAGGTTTCTTATACAGGAAAAGGAACAATTAAACATTGTAAAGATAAAAAAAAAGTTTCTTTTGACATGAGTTATACATTTTTGTTTCGTTACTTGTGGGTCGCTGGTCTAAAAAGGAAATTACTAGTTAAAAAAAAAAGTTTTTGAGCTTGTTAGTCTTGGTCCACACTCCTTACTGGTTGGTGGCGGTAATGCACCAAAATGTTGTTTGCCAACCGCCATTAAACTCAATTGAAGAAGAAGAAGGTGTTAATTGGTTAGGGTGAGGGTGAGGTATGCATTGGTAATGGTTAGGTTTAGGGTTACGGCATAGAAAGGGTTGAAAATGACTGAAAATCAATGGAAATTCAGAGCAACATTAATCACATTGTTTCTGTATTTCTGCTGGTAGTTAAAGCCCAGAGACTCAGTCCATATAACCTGGAATAGCTGTTCCTCATAATTTCAGAGTAACAGAGTGTGTATAGCTAACTGCTGTGTGACACGGAGAGCTTTTGGGGCTGGGGGGGGGGGGGGGGGGGGGGTTTGGAAGGAAACTGACTAATCTGCTTTACTGTAAGTACAGGATGTGTCATGGTTTCGTCAGAATCCCGTCCTGTCCAAACGTCTGTGTAAAACCAAGGCAGCGTCTGATAACTTTCTTCTCCTTCCAGGGAGAAACAGTCGTCCTCCTTCCTCTTTAAAGACTTGTTTTCTGGTTAACTTCACGTCTATAAACAGCTCGTCGACACTATTTTTAGCCAGGTTTTTGAGGATTGTTTATCTGCGTAGTGGGAGGAGCCTCTTCTGCTCAGGGAGGGGTGCTGAAGCTGTGAACTCTTCCCAGAACTGAGCTCAAAGGAACCAGATGTCTGAAAGTCTCTCTGCAACATTGAAATAGGTTTAGGGGGAAATGTCATGCTTCTGAGTTTTACAGAAATCCAAGGCATCAGAGGCTCTAAGTCATCTGGGTCTGTTTTCCAGATTATTAATGGATTATAAGATGGAGTGTTTATTTTATAGATGCTATCAGTCCTGGATTTTAGTTGGTTTGTCGCTATTGTTAGGATAATTATCATTGATGATGATTGAGTTTATTACAGCTTTATATTAGCTGCCTGTTGTGTGTCAGAACTGATGTTTTCCACAATAGTTTGCATGCATAAACTACATGTATATATATATATATATATATATATAGAGAGAGAGAGAGAGAGAGAGAGAATATATATAGACAGAATATACACGATGGGTTCTCTAGTGAGACCCAGTTATGCAGAACACCACGGAGACGGAAACAGAAGTAAAAGGTTTAACAATGTTTATTGTCACAAGCACAGTTTAATCACTGGTTCTGGTTCTGGCCTGGGGACTGGTTCACTGGAGTCTTGAGGGTTCTTGGTTAAAGCCTTGAGAGGGAAACTGTTGGGTCCGGAGATAGTTTGTTCAGCAGAGTCCGTTAACTGCTTCAGCGTCTTACTTCTTGAGAATGAGCTGACCTTGGCTTTGAGTTTCCAGCTCTTGGTCCAGAGCTGCATGGAAAATCCAGAGAGAGACTTCAGGTTTGGCTCAGAGGGCAGGCTCGGCAGGTTAAGCTCCTCCTGAGCTTCACAGGAGAAAAACAGGTTTCCTGGAAGACAGAGACAAAGGTTAGAATCCAGTCTGGATTCAAAAGTCAACAAAGGTTCTCAGAGATACTAGGCTTAGGTGCTAACCAACTGGATAAAACACTGCGGCGTTGAGGCAAGGTCTGAAGACAGCTTAAATACTGTGGATTCTCTGATGATGGGATGAGCTTCAGCTGTGCAGGAGGCTCGGCTCAGGAGGATCCATGGCGGACTCTGCTGGAGGAAGTTGGTACTTCTCCAGCTCCCAACATTATTAGGTACCCCATGCTAGTAACGGGTTGGACCCCCTTTTGCCTTCAGAACTGCCTCAATTCTTGGTGGCATAGATTCAACAAGGTGCTGGAAGCATTCCTCAGGGAGTTTGGTCCATATTGACATGATGGCATCACACAGTTGCCACAGATTTGTCGGCTGCACATCCATGATGCGAATCTCCCGTTCCACCACATCCCAAAGATGCTCTATTGGATTGAGATCTGGTGACTGTGGAGGCCATTTGAGTACAGTGAACTCATTGTCATATTCAAGAAACCAGTCTGAGATGATTCCAGCTTTATGACATGGCGCATTATCCTGCTGAAAGTAGCCATCAGAAGTTGGGTACATTGTGGTCATAAAGGGATGGACATGGTCAGCAACAATACTCAGGTAGGCTGTGGCGTTGCAGCGATGCTCAATTGGTACCAAGGGGCCCAAAGAGTGCCAAGAAAATATTCCCCACACCATGACACCACCACCACCAGCCTGAACCGTTGATACAAGGCAGGATGGATCCATGCTTTCATGTTGTAGACGCCAAATTCTGACCCTACCATCCGAATGTCGCAGCAGAAATCCAGACTCATCAGACCAGGTAACGTTTTTCCAATCTTCTATCGTCCAATTTCGATGAGCTTGTGCAAATTGTAGCCTCAGTTTCCTGTTCTTAGCTGAAAGGAGTGGCACCCGGTGTGGTCTTCTGCTGCTGTAGCCCATCTGCCTCAAAGTTCCACGTACTGTGCGTTCAGAGATGCTCTTCTGCCCACCTTGGTTGTAACGGGTGGTTATTTGAGTCACTGTTGCCCTTCTATCAGCTCAAACCAGTCTGGCCATTCTCCTCTGACCTCTGGCATCAACAAGGCATTTCCGCCCACAGAACTGCCGCTCACTGGATGTTTTATCTTTTTCGGACCATTCTCTGTAAACCCTAGAGATGGTTGTGCGTGAAAATCCCAGTAGATCAGCAGTTTCTGAAATACTCAGACCAGCCCTTCTGGCACCAACAATCATGCCACGTTCAAAGTCACTCAAATCACCTTTCTTCCCCATACTGATGCTCGGTTTGAACTGCAGGAGATTGTCTTGACCATGTCTACATGCCTAAATGCACTGAGTTGCCGCCATGTGATTGGCTGCTTAGAAATTAAGTGTTAATGAGCAGTTGGACAGGTGTACCTAATAAAGTGGCCGGTGAGTGTATATACATTCTATTTTATTGTATATATATATATATATATATATATATATATATATATATATATATATATATATATATATATCCATGCATGTATGTAAAGGAACATATAAATACCTACAAAAGACACATCAGGCTAAAATCCACAATTACACTCTTGTACATCAGCACTGATTCAGTCCAAATCTTTTATATAGTGCAGATGTTGAAGAATAGAGTAAAATAGAATAGAATAGAAATTTCTCTTTTTTTTTTTTTTTTTTTATCAATATCTATTCAGAAAAGAATTTATGAAGGGCTAAAAAGATTGAATTTTGTTTCTTTGATTAATAACAAAAAAATCCGACAATCAACAAGAGCTGCAATAGTGGAAAAATGTCTACATTTATAGCTAGAATATACTATTAGTGGCAGTTATGTGGTGTTAGTCAGAGACAAGCAGACGGGTTTGAAAACAGACGCCAACATGCAGCAGACATGTCAAACTGAGGCTCTAGTCAGAGGTTTGAGTCAGAATTTAACAGGAAAAGCCTCCCTCATAATTCAGACTGACCGTATCTTTCCCTCCATGACCACAGTGGGTGGCTGCTTCTATCACACAGCTCAGATCATCCAGCTGGAGTTTAAAACATGACCAATGGCTCCCTGTCCTCCTTCAGTGTTACCACCCAATCTGATGGAGAAGGAGAACGCCATGAATATGCAGGAAATGATTGAGGAAATCGTGCAGTTATGGACCAAGAGGTCTGAGGGTTTCTTCAGACTCCTTTCTGAATCTTCTGCATGCAGAATAATTCAGTTCACCTGCTCAGCATTACTGACACACCGAGTCATGGAACCTGATGGCAAAATGTAGCCAGAGGAAAACTTTTAGGGCCGTTAGGTTAAGGAGGGCATCTACAAATTCTTTTTCTGCCTAGAATAGAATAGGAAATCGGGGTGATACAGCAGTGGTTACACCAAAATAACAGAATAAGTGAAAAAATAAACAAATAAAATACTGTACAGTGTTTGTATAAATAAAAACTGTGTATCTGAAGAATAAATCAACAATAAAAGCTGCAGACATTTATGTGAAAATAGCAGCAACATCAGAGATGTGCAGAATGACAGCAGCAGGTTATTTAACTGACTGAGGTAGCAACTGTCCAAAATCAGCCTGAATGGAAGAACTGGTTGAGGTTGTTGGGAACAGTGGTGGTTCTAGAGTCTTCCAGCTGCTGGGAGGAAGGATCTGTGATAACGCTCCCTGGTGCATTTAAGGTGCAGTGGGCTGTCACTGAAGGAGCTGTCCAGTTCAGCACCAGCTGAACCAGCATGGGGGGGACATTATCCAACAGAGATGATCATTTAGTTCGTTTATTATAGATCTACTCATCAGGATTGGACTCAGTGGTTCATTTCTGTCACCCCCGCTGCCCTCCGTTGCAGCGATGACGCCCGTGGCAGATGGCGCACGCTCCTCTGCCCCAGTGTGACTAATAGCTGTTGCTACGAGGTGAGAACATGCAGCCCATCCCCCAGATTAACACCTCTCTCTCTCCTTCACCGACCAATGATCTCTTTGACTTATCTTAAAGCTTCGCTTCGGGGCCGCAGCGTCCGGAAACATGAGTCATGAGTCAGAGATCTAATTGGATTTTTCAGCGTGACGCAGCAGAGCCGGAATCACGGGACAAGAACGTCTATCTAACTCCAGCTCCTTTTCATGTCTCCTTTGCAGGCAGAGAGCTGGACAGACCGGGAGGATGACATCATCGGTAACCGTGGGAGCCTCGGCCTGCTGTTTATGGCAGCGGTGCGTCTGCGTGTCACTTCCTGTGAGAAAATGGAACAGGAAGCCAGAGAGGGAGGCGCCAAGCAGGAGCTTCACCTCCCTAATGAAGCCTTTCTGAGAGTCAGGTCCGTGTAAGCCCCCCCCCCGTTAGCTCAGAAACCTCAGAAAGCTTTTAACATGTCGACTCTTTTATTCCCATTAAACAGTAACAGAACAGGCCCCAAATGGCAGCTTTCCAGGCAGCTCCATGGTTTCTGGGAAGGAACTTTGCTTCAGGTTTGATCAGAGAGTTTAGAAAAGAAGGAGTTTTAGAGAGAAACTGATGTCTGACTGTAAAGGCAGGAGCAGTTGATGCTGATTTGATTCGATGGGCAGATGAAGAGATGAAGCTTTCCTCACATTTGGTGAAATGGTTTATTTAATGGGCTGCACGGTGGGGCAGTGTGAAGCTCTGCTGCCTTGCAGTCTGGGGTTTGATTCCCATTACAGGGTCTTTGATGCATGTTCTCCCTGAGCATGCGTGGGTATTCTCTGGGTACTCCAGCTTCCTCCCACACTCCAAAAACATGAATAAAGGTTAAGTGACGTCTCTGGGTTTTCCTTAGATGAAGTGGTGGAAAGTAACCCAGTACATTTACTGGATTACTTTACTCAAGTACTTTGTTTGAGTATCTTTACTTGAGTCATTTTTTTTTTTGCGGGGTGGCTTTTATAACTTTTTCTCCATTTCCAGGAAGCTGTTAGTTCCTTCTTCCTTTTGGTTCAGCTCAGTTTTTTAATCCTGCTGTTTTTCATCCATCATGGCGGATAGCAGCCTTTAGGACTGAATCTAGACGCCACTGATCTACAGATTTAATGACGTTCCTCAGATGAGAGAAACTCAGAGCAGATATTATTAGTAGTTTATAATTTTATTAAGGCTTTAGTTGTTCAATAGGATGAGTCTCAGATCAGAGTTCTAGTTTCTGATAGATTTAACCTTTAACCTCTATTCTATAGAGAAACTGAGGAGAATCGAGACTCTCCTGTTTTCTATTTGGTTTGGTTCTAAATAAGAAATACTAATCATAATATCTATCCTTTTTTTTGTTGTATTTCTATGTAGAAGTTCTTTCCAGGTGGTGTAGAATCTATAGCAGGTGGTTCTACGCATCAATACATCAGGAGGTTTCTGAAAGTTTCAGGTTCTTTAAAATTACTCTGAAAATTAGACAGAAATGAACTGATAATAGAAAATTCTATTAGTTTTTTTTTTATATTTTGGTATAGTGGAGGATTTTCGCAAATTTTTAAAAGTCTTGCCCTGGAGAGACTTTGTTGATATAAAAAAAAAACCTGAATGTCACATTGCACTGGAAAAACGATCTAGAAACAAGTAAACAATGTCTTAAATGAAGTGCATTTACCTTTAATCTCTGAATAGGTAGATGAGATAGTTTGCCAATGGAATTCGGATTTTTGCTCTTAAAATAAGATATTTTAATTGTCTTGTTCCACTGGCAAAATGTCTCTTTTACTTCTTCAATCCAAGAACAAATGCACTTATTTTAAGAAAAAATGACTTATCTAGATTTCGATTTTTTTCCAGTGTGGATCAATAAAAGTGTAATTTAATGAGTGATGCAATCATAGGGAAGAATGTTGACATATTTCCAGCAGAAAGTCCCTCAGGCTCGTCTATTATACTTAATTATAAGGTGCAGCAAAAGAAAACCTTCCTGCAAATAAGTTGTAACAAGCAACATCGAAATCTTTAACCTGGAGGTGATCATGAATCTATTAGCCCTCAAATGTTCAGAGGAGTGACAACTTTAGGAGCCTCTGCAGGACTTTAACTCCAACATCTGTGAATGAATCCAAAGAGAAAAGATCAGAATCTAATGTTTGAGACGTAAAGTTTAAGGAGTGGCAGGATTTTAAACATCCGCTGCTATCGGTCCACTCGGCTTTTATCAAATCCAAAGCGAGACGCGGGAAATGCTACAGTTCACCATGTTTTCCTCTGCTAATCAGAAGCTGATCTCACATTTTAACGTCGTCTAAAATGCCCAAAAGTAACGCTGTGCAATTATTCTTATTTAATCATAAATATTATTAACAATTATCATTGAAAGTTATAATTAATCCTTTATTATTATATTCAAAGATCACCTACGATGATTAGATATATTAGAAAATTGTAATTAAGGATAAAAACATTCAATGATTATAGTTAAGAATTTGGATTATCAGTTAAAAATAAAGTCGATTTACCAAAAAAATGTTCGTATTCAGACCAGTTGGACCAGTTTTGTTTTATTTACGCCCCAGTGAACGTTAAAATTTTTTATTTTTAACTGCAATAGATTATCAACCAAATTATAACAAATATTACTTTATAATTTAACCATCAACTGAAGAGATTGCTTCAGCAATACCCTGAACAGTGGATTATTGTAATATAAAAGATATCAAAAAGTCTAAGGAAGTTAACATCCAGAAATGTAGAAAAATGTTCCTTTAATAAGGTAGAGCAGTAAAGCGTCTGGCCTTAACAGTTTTTCCTGCTTTACTTTCACTTTTATACTTTAAACAGTTTTAAAAATAGTACTTTTACACTTTTATGGGAGAAAAAATCTGAAATTGATCCTCTAACTTCTACAAAAGGGTTTTGAAACATTAGGGTTTATAATGGAGTAATAAGCATTAATAATTTTGACACCTCTGGTCACAGGAAGCTGTAAAACAGCAACAGATTGAGGCGTGGGGGTGCACTGCTGCCCTCTTGTGGCTAAGTTTAAAATAACCAAATTAAAACTGAACACCTCAGCAGAGACTTTACCAAACTTTCCTTTTAGACATCATCTCATTGTGATCTGCTCATTCTCATACCTCCCTAAATTTAAAGTTTTGTCCAATTAGACATTTTCTACCTAAAAGAAATGATTTCTGAAGTTTCTAAAAACGTATCATCTGATACCCGCCTGAGTCACAAACGATCTGTTGCTTTGTTGTCATGACAACTTGGCTCTGTTACGTAAGGAAGATGGCACCAGTTCCAATGAATGTGTGCAGAGGTGTTTGTTCTGAGGCAGAGGAGACTCAGCTTAGCCGCAACAGTGGAGTCTGTCTATAAAGCATTCATCTCTAAACCCTGATTTTTCCTCCAGCATACGGTAAAAATATTACCAGCTTCTTCTCACCGTTTGACTGGTTAATAAATGCAACAGATTTGCTGATTTAGGTTCCATCTAACTAAATTAGTTCTTTTTTTCTAGTGCAGCTTTGAGTCCAGTTTGACCAGAAGAATAAGATGTTAGATAATATGACATTTAACAATGTAGTAATAGAGGCCTGCTTAAAGGGAAAGTCGCTCATATTCAGAATTCAAACTTCTGAAAGTTCTTTAAATCTGAAATGATTCCATCCTGTTCAATAAATGATCAGTGTTTTTAATTCAGAGTCATTTCCATGTGAATGTGCTTTACTGGAGGCATCCATGTTTGTCAAAGAACACTACTGCCACCTACTGGTTAGTGACATTGTCACGGTGCGGTATCGGCTGTTGATCAAGTCCCAGTGCTGTATCTGGTGTTTGTCACAACGCGCTATTATCCAAGTCATCTTGAAAACATTCTTCTTCCAAATGTTGGCTACATATTACGGGTTTTTTCTCTGGCCAGAAGTTCGATGGCAAATCCTCCCTCTTCAAGTTGGCGATCCAACGACCAACCCGTCCGTGGAGGATCAGGAATCAGAAAGGTGGAATAACTCTTTTTTCCACTTTTACCCGATGTATTCCAGCATCCAGCTGCCATGCACGTGGGCATTGTCAGTTTCACTATAGCTCTGGTGAATTTCAATGGTGAAGTCCTCTGGAAATCTTCAATAATTGTTGTTGATTGCAGATGTGTCTAGTAGTTCCCATTGATTTAGCTTGTAAAGCGGGGAGAATGGCGCTAGGCTTACCGCACCGTGACGTCACTGCTGGAAGATGGCAGCAGGGAGGGGCTACTAGATTTGGGCAAAAACGGCCGCTCCCAGACTCGGTGATCACGACGAAAATTGTTTTTATTTTTTTACCGATTACACTAAATTCATTAAATCACCACAAATGTATTAGTTTTAGGTATAAATAATTGATTATCGTTTGCTGACCGAACTTTTCCTTTAATAAACGGAGTCAACATGCAAGCAGGCGACGCTTTGTGGTCGAGTTAAAAATTCAGATGCTGCTGTGTAGCAGAGGTGATTCATCTTTATGCCTCCAGTAGAAATCCTGCTGTTTAAAACCACTTTTATAGAAGTTAGAGGATCAACTTCAGCTTTTTAATCCAGTAAAAGTGTAAAAGTACCATTTTTAAAACTACTTTTACGTATAAAAGTCAAAGTAATGCAGGAAAAACTGTTAAGGACAGAAGCTTTACTGCTCTACCTTATTAAAGGAACATATTTCTACTGTTCTGGATAACTTCCTTAGAATTCACTTTCTTAGTTTTATAACTAAGTTAAAAGTGTTAAATTTAACTTTGCATAATCTTCAAAAACAATGAATTCTGGTTTGTGGTGAGCAACAAGTTGGGGCAGCACCGAGTCCAACCACAAAGAAATTAATCATCTGGATGAAACTAATAATTTTGATGTTTTTTTTTAAAATACCAACAGGCCATAACGAAAATGAGCTTAAATGAAACAAAACTAACGAGTGTATTTTTCAAATGTAAAGAATTGAAACTAAAAGTTGTCTAAAGTAATGAAGTATTTCTACTTTGTTAGTTGACGCCTCTGCTGTTGAGTTTAATACGTTGATTTGCTGACCAATCATAGGCGTCCATCCCTTTTGCTCTGCAGTTATAACGGGAATATATAACCAGACTGATGGAAATGATGTCACATATAGACGACCAAAACAAGATGCTGATTTTAGAAAGCAGAGAATTTTAAATATTCCTAAAAACGTTGCATTTCTTTGGTTTCTATTTCGTCCCTTCTGTCTTAAAGCTTTTTTCATTTGCTGTTTTTTTTTTCTTTAGGTTCTAAGATTTATCTTCAAACATGTTTTAAGCCCAAAATGTCGCCCTGATTATTAGATTTTTATTATGTTTATTTTTTCCAGATAAGCCTTTAAGTGCGTTTCTGAGTACAAGGAGTCATTTTACCAAGTAATAAATAAGATTTAATTACTAGTGGTGAGTCTGAAATAAACGGTGCTGTTCAGATTGCAAAGCTCCACAAAGAGGAAAAGCATGAATCTTATTTTAATTTAAAGTATTTTTTAAATCAGTAAACATTTTTCTGAGGTCAAATAATCCCATTTAATCCACAGTCAGAATTAAATTTCCTCTGGAATCCTTGAGTTTTTAGGAAGTTTCCACATTTACCATCAGTTCCGCCTCGCTGTAGAGAAAATAAATCAAACATTTGTATTTTAGTCAGTTTTTCGCAGGAGGCAGGTAGAGGTTTATAGTGCATGGTTCTGTGAAAGCAGGGATGGGGGCGCTGCACGGCACTCTGGGTAAATCTGGCCCCCTGTTGACTGAGGCGGGTCTGATTCCTTTTCCAGCATCTCTGCCCATTTTTCCTCCTACGTAGAACCGTCCAGTAAAGCACTGCAGAAGAAGTCGTGCTCTGACTGTTTTTAAAGACATAAGTTACTCCTGGCATCACGGTTTATACAGCCATAAGTTCTAACTGCAGGTTATGTTGGCAGTGATTCAACTTAATGACGCACTGCTGAAGGCTAATTCACTTTATTTATAAAGCGCTAATTAAAACACGTCATCCCAGAGTGCTTTAATCTAATCATCCAGACAGACGGTGAAAAGTTCTCCATCTAAGGAAACTCTGCAGCGATGCTTTACAGCAAGCATCCTGAATGAAGCCGAGTACAGAGAGCTGGTGGACCGCTTTGAGGCATGATTGATTGATTGATTGATTGGTTGACTGATTGATCTCACAGTGGAGAAATTCACTCGTTACATCACTTCAAATAGTCAAAAAGAGAAGAAGAAGAAGGTACATGGGATATATAAAGTATATACAGTGCGTATTTATGACAACTTTATTAATTCATTTTTTAAAGTACATATATATATATATATATATATATATATATATATATATATATAGAGAGAGAGAGAGAGAGAGTATGATTATTATTAATAATCGGATAGCAAAAGGTTCCTTAAAGAAGACTTTTTATGAAATTAAACCAGGTGAATCTAAAACTTTTCCACTTGAGGAGTTCTGGATAGAGCGTATTGACAAATGACAGATTATCACAAATGTAATTTTGGTATGATACCTGTTAAGGGTTGGTTGATCTGTCACGTAAAGGCCTGTTTTAGTCTCTATATTCCAGTTAACGATTAATCGATTACTAAATTAATTGCCGATTATTTCAAAAATCGATTTATCACGATGAATTTGATTAATTGTTTCAGCCCTAATTATTATACAGGGTTACAGAAAAGGATTAGGGCCACTGAAGAAAATAGAAAAAGTGAACAGATTTTTACATTTTATTTCAGTTTACGGTAAAATTGGATAAAGGTCAAAATTCTGACTTTAATCTCAGAATTGTGGATCTTAATGTAGATGAGCATCATGAAGGCAGAGATGTGGAGCTCTCAGCTTCACTGACAGAGATGGGAGTTATTTGGGAGAAACAGGAACACATTGGTGGAAAATGATGGAATTAGGCGACTTTTTCCGTCCCTGAGGGTCCCTGCTGATGCTGATTGATTAATGGAAGAGCGGAAGGAGATTAAAACCAGAGAGCTAGTCTCTAAAACAGACATGGATACAGCTGGATGCTAACATGATTGTTAGCTGTCAGAATTCAGTCAGAATTCTGAGATTAAAGTTAGAATTCCTCTAGACCCTCTGGAGATGATTTAACAGAGAAGGAGGAAGATGATGAACAGTGAGCATCCTCTTCATCAGACT
This sequence comes from Cyprinodon diabolis, assembly GCA_030533445.1. Taxonomy (NCBI): domain Eukaryota; kingdom Metazoa; phylum Chordata; class Actinopteri; order Cyprinodontiformes; family Cyprinodontidae; genus Cyprinodon; species Cyprinodon diabolis. Next base: position 7,365,751 of record CM060078.1, on the reverse strand, counting down.
GTTAAACAGCAACAGATTTTCTTCAGTCAGAGGTTTCTGCAGATCATGTGGAAGACGGACCTCTACAGGAGATCCTTCCTGCCTACAGCATCAACACCTGGTAAAAACAATAACGTATGAGTTACTGCAGCATTTGATTTCCCTTTGGGATTAATAAAGTATTTTTAATTAAATAGAAATCAGGAGTTTATGATCCTTAGAAAAGTTGGTTGGTTTTCTGCAACCTTTAGAGGCAGCTCTGTTTCTGCACACCTGTCTACAGTCCGTTAGCAGAGCTTGGCTGCTGTCGCTAAGTCATTAGCTGTTCAGGTGTGTAGGTCAAAGGGCACATCTGCAGGATGCAGGATGGCGGCCATGTAAGGTTGGAGAACCAGAGCCAGCAGTGTGGTTATTTTATGCAGAGATAAAGCTTTGATGAAGTAGAGGAGATGAAGACGAGTCTGTCGGTAGGCATGCAGACGGTGACGTATAAATGGCCGGAGGGAACGCTGGGTTCAAGCAGGAGAGAGGGAGCAGCTGTGAGCCTCTAAGGCTACGTTCACATCGCAGCCTGAAGTGACCCAAATCCAAATTATTTTTACCCATATGCGACCTGGATCTGATCTTTTCATGGCAGTCTGAAGTCCTGAATCGATTTGATTTTGATTCATTCAGTTCTAAATCGATTCATTTCGATTCGATCTGTTTTTACAATAATGAAAGCGGTTCAGCTGTGTTTCAAAACACTCATGTATTTTATTTTTTCCTGTCACATTAAACACAAAGTGCTAACTTGTAAATCAGACAGTTTAAGCTTGAAAAGTGAACAAAACTGTCTCATAAGTGCAAACTTGTTTGTGAAAAGTGAAAAAGTGAAGCCGCAATCGTGACACAGCGGAGACACAGCAGGTATGCATGAGCTGCATTATCTCCACTGCAGTAACCATATGTGCAGCGTTGTCTGTAACTGCAGGGCGTTTGCTGGTCAGCCTCCAGTTGTTAATGTCTTCAGTCGACCTGTTGGCCATATTTGCAGCTGTCTGGCTTGAAGTCATCTTGAGAGCATCATTCCTGCTCATTTGAATGTGAACGTCACACACGTCACTAGAAAAATAATCCATCTCATTCCCAAGAAATCGATTCTGCAAAAATGTAAAGGAATCAATTCAAAATCGATTAAATCGATTTCTTTACCCAGCCCTAGTCTGAACAACACAGATCTGATTTTTCCCAATGCGAACCAGGCCGCTTGGTTATGTGGTCCTGAATCCGATACGACTCCTATCTTTTCAAATGCGACCTGTGTCTGAACGGCCAGGGCGTATTGTTTGACCTGAACGCCGTTCATAACCGACAAAGGTCACTATTCTGGGTCTTGTTATGAAGAAGCACAAGAAAAACAACAACCATGGCGGACGATGATGCAGAGAGCAGAATATATGTTTAAACATCTTGAAAAGATTGAGATTTTATGGTTGGAAAAGATCGCTAGATGCGGCGCTACCATCCATGTTTACTTCCATAAACACAGAGCACGCTGGCCTATGATGTCATTGCGTCCTCTAGTGCACATGCAGGATACTTGCATTGCATGACTGCAGTTCACACAGGAGATCACATACAAGTCGCATATATTTGGAAATATGAACGGCAACGCAAAAAAAATCAAGGCCTGCAGTGTGAACGAAGCCTTAGTGTTTGCAGATGTGGTGAAATGTTTGATGGAGTCGATTTGGACTTTTTTTCTTGGTCAAAGCAGGCAGACATTGGGTCGGCAGGGATAAAGTTATGGGAGGAAGAAGAGTTTGAGGTGAAAGAATTGAACATATGTGGCTGAATTTCAGAGGATGGGAGAGTTAGTGGCACGTCTGAGGTTTGTTACTGCAGAGGACGGGCGCCGCGCCGGGTCGGACCCTTCAGAACGCCCTCAGGCATAGGTCCCAAAAGGTGCTGTAAACACTGACATGATGACATCATGCAGGGCCTGGTGGTTAGCAGTGAATAAAAACAGATGTTTATGATGCAGCATGTTAGTTGATCCTTATTTGGTCATAAATCTGTAGGTTCCTGTCTGCAGCTCAGAGGCGTTTACAGCGTTTTCAACCTGCAAAGCTTTTCCCTTTCTGTTGTCTGATGGTCTGCAGGCTTTGCTCAGAGGCGAGCGATTGTGATGTCAGTGTGGAGCCGACAGCAGCTGCTATGATTACCGCCACGGAGCCGTCAGCCGCCGTCAGCGGGGATGTCAGTTCTGTTCCAGCCCCCCCCCCCCCCCCCCCCGATGCTGGAAGGCTGTTTTCACACGCCAACTGTCGCTGACACGCGCCGCCATGACAACGGCCCTCACTTTTAAAGAAGGACCTTTGCTGTGGCTATAATTTCCTCCTCAGTGACAGCGAGACGTACGGCGAGGAGATGATGGAGTCGCCTTTTCAAACAACAGTTATTATCTAGTTATAAAAGTCCCTGAAACTTTCCTGCTGAAACCGAACATCATGGCTCCACTAAGTTAGCATCAGAAAGAACAAGAGGCTGTTTTGATCCCAGAGTTCTGGTCAAACTACGGATGTTCAGAGTCAGAACAGGCAGAGAGCTAAAATATGACCTGAAAAAAAAGATCTGCAGGATTAACAGAAATGTTTAACATTTTAGTTCGATTGGTTCAAATATTGATCCTTGATTTGAACAGAATGAATCGAACCTGACTTATTTAAAACTAAGAAACGATTATAGCAGCAAGTGCAATAAATATAGATGATATAAAGACACAGAAAGGTAAAATTGGTAATAAACTGGTTTTATTCTACCAGTTTTATTTAATAATATCTGATGCAATTAGCTAATAGTTGAATTTATTTAATGTTGGTGAACTGAGGGGCAACTGCTCTGCAGGTTAACTTTGGAATCACTAGAAATATTAAATAATAGAAAGAAATAAGGATTTGATTTTACCACAGGAAAAAAGACATTTTCAAGTCACTTTAATAATAGTAGAATTAAGTTTTCAAGTCATTTAAAAGGATCAATACTTTTGTAGGATCATCTCCAAACATCAGCTCTGAGTTTCTGTTCGATACGTCGACAGAAAGAGGAACTTTCAGCTGAAATGTTCCCGGAATGTCCCGAAGTCTCATTTTTATGGCTGAAATATATATAAAAAACAGTTTAGTGGAGGTTTTTGAGGACCCAAATGCAGAGGTGAGTTTTTTAAGATTTAATAAAGATCCCGAGGCAAAGAGGGGCAAAAATCCAAAAGTACAAAAAGGGTGAAAACCTAAAAAAGCAAGGAGACCATTAGGAACTAGCATTGAGCGACTGCAGAGGTGGAGTATATAAGGGGAACAGAACACAGGATGGACTAATCAGCTGAATATGGAGCAGGTGTGAGTGGAACTAACTAGAAGGAAGCCAAAGGGAAAGAAAAAAAGCACCAGGGGGCAGCAGAGAGTAAATAAAGACTGCTGGAATATAAATGGAAAATATACCAAAGAACAACAAAACAGAATAACTGAAAACTGAGTCCCAAAATAGGAGAACCGTGACATTTTTATAATGAGGAGTTTGCTTCTGTTGCATCATTTAGAGGGAAACTCCTCCAGGCTGCAGCTGAAGCCACTGAAGGCCTTCTCTAAGGAGCTGGTTTCATGTGGTGGTTTAGATGTTGGTTCCTGTCCTCTAGCACCATATGAAATCAGTGTTCTTGGGGACAGAAGGATCGCTCCGCGGCAGGCAGGCTACCTCAACGCCGACCCCCCCCTCCGCCTCCACTAAAAGATAACTGATTTCCTCTGGTGCTTAGAGCCAACTGCTGCCTTCTAGCACCATTTGAAATCGGTTATGAAACTGTGGATCGCTGCATCCGAGGCCTGCCCATCAACCAGAGGATCACTGCGGAAAAGTCTGGATTCCCATCAAAGCTTCGGTTTTATTAAATGGTTTATGAAAAGCATTCAAAGTTTTGTTTAAATAAAGAAAATATTGTTTTGAACTGATCAGTGTGATGAGGCTGTTATTCATATGAGTGGCCACCAGAGGGCGCCATACGTCACAGAATCCCTCTTAGAAATGAGATTCTGAGGATTTTTTGGTAATTTCAGTAAAATAACTGAACCATTTTGTCATTTTATAAAAATCCAAATTGATGCTCAACAAATCTAATTCAGATGTTTTTACATCCAAAGGTTTCGGGAAACAATCCAGTTTTATTTGTTATAGTATCACTGACTGGCACAGTGAGGTGGATGTTCCTGATAATTCCAGGTTTATTCCAGTTTCCTTCTCTGATGCATTTATATACCAAGTTGCTTCAGTAAACAGGGTTTCTGCCCTATGTGTGTGTGTATGAAGAACTGCATAATACTTGGATGTAAAATAATTGCCATCATGGCTTTATCAAGCTGCTGCCTGCCTTTGTGAAGCAGGAAAAAGACTAAAACAAAGTTTTTATTGCCTACCTGGAATGGGTGACAATAGTTGAAGAAACTTTTGGCTCTCAAAATGGTATCAGGGCTCTATTGGTTGGTACTCGCCAATACCAATACCACCATTTTAGTGCTGGATCGAGGCCCCGCCCGATGCTGGTATCGGTATCAGTGCAACACTAATTAAAAAGCGTTCAGTTCTTCAATATAAAACTAAGGTTAATAAAAAAAAAACTAACTAGAATGTATCCTGACGTAGACTCGTCTTGTGCTAGGTGTGGGCACAGCCCTGCTGATCTCAGTCATATATTCTGGCTTTGCCTCAGGCTTCTCCCTTTTTGGGAGTCAATCTGTAGGACGATTACATTTATATGTGAGAGGAATATTAATCGAAGCGCTCTAACTGCCTTATTCGGGGTTGTCCCTTCGACTACACCAATAACAACGCAGCAGGCCAATGTCACAACTTTTGTTACACTACTTGCAAGACGCCTAATATTATCCAACTGGAAGAGGGCTGCTCCACCGTCTCATAAGTAATGGATGGAAGATGTTATGTTCCACCTGAAGCTTGAGCATCTGAAACATACAGTTAACGACTCAATTCAACAATACCACCTGGCAGCCATTTCTTTTGTACTTTGAGACAGATTTCTTCTTAGTATATAGCCCTCCCAACCACCCACCCACCCCCTCCCTCCCTCTCCCCCTCTTACAAAATATGTGTTGTTAGCACCTGTTTTGTTTAATTGCTGTTCTTTTATGCTTAAAACAATAAAAAGATTTGAATAATAATATAAAACTAAGGCCTTAATTGGACTTCAAAAAGTCCGGCCAACAAGGAATAATCAGTGGATCATTATTTATACCTGAAACTACAGTGATTTAATGAATTTAGAGTTAATCAGTAAAAAATTAAAAACAATATTTTTTTTTTGCGACCACTGAGTCTGGGAGCGGCCATTTTTGCCCAAATATAGTGACCCCTCCCTCCTGCCATCTCCCAGCAGTGACGTCACGGTGCGGTAAGCCTAGCGCCATTCTCCCCGCTTTACAAGCTAAATCAATGGGAACTACTAGACACATCTGCAATCAACAACAATTATTGAAGATTTCCAGAGGACTTCACCATTGAAATTCACCAGAGCTATAGTGAAACTGACAATGCCCACGTGCATGGCAGCTGGATGCTGGAATACATCGGGTAAAAGTGAAAAAAAAAGAGTTATTCCACCTTTCTGATTCCTGATCCTCCACGGACGGGTTGGTCGTTGGATCGCCAACTTGAAGAGGGAGGATTTGCCATCGAACTTCTGGCCAGAGAAAAAACCCGTAATATGTAGCCAACATTTGGAAGAAGAATGTTTTCAAGATGACTTGGATAATAGCGCGTTGTGACAAACACCAGATACAGCACTGGGACTTGATCAACAGCCGATACCGCACCGTGACAATGTCACTAACCAGTAGGTGGCAGTAGTGTTCTTTGACAAACATGGATGCCTCCAGTAAAGCACATTCACATGGAAATTACTCTGAATTAAAAACACTGATCATTTATTGAACAGGATGGAATCATTTCAGATTTAAAGAACTTTCAGGAGTTTGGATTCTGAATATGAGCGACTTTCCCTTTAAAGGACAGGAAAGAGCAGGTTTAACACTGCTCTGTCTGAGGCCCTGCAAGGTGAAGCAAATGCATCAATGTTTTATTGTAAATTATAAACATGTTATTCACATTGAATTATTGGTGGGACCAGGTCCCTATGCAAACCTACGGCCATGCACTAATAGATATGAAAATGCACAGCAGCACCATACTCTGAGCTACAGGCAGGTTGCCATGGTTACAGGTGTCCATTTGTTCAGGTGCGCTCTGAGGCCATAGAGATAATCTCTGATTAGCGGACGAATCCGAAATGCGTCTCTGAGCCACATTTCCTCCTCGTTTCTGTCTTGAGACTACGTACATTTACTAGTCAGCTGCTGTGAGCGGGATTCCTCGCCCTAGCTTGCTTGATGTTACCATGACAACGTAACTTCCATGAACCTGTGTTGATTAGGCCTCAAAGTGATTAAATAAAAATCCAAATACACGTAATAGCAAAATAAAAGTCAAAAACCCTTCCCAAAATATTCATAAGAAATTTATAAATTGTGCAAATTATTTTTAAAAACATTTTTCTTTAATTCTCCCTCTCCCCACTAGGGGGTGCTGCAGTACCCTTGCACCCCACTTCCCTTATTATACATTCATTTTTAGATTTTTAGAAGAATATTTGAACGTGTAGCAGCAGTGAGCAAAGCTTATCCAGTCATTTACTGTAAATTCACAGCATAAACTTTTGCAGCGTATTTCAGCATCCATGTTTCCCAAAGTCAGATACGGTATTTGATCATGATGGTTTATCTTTGTGATCTAGGTCTGCTGGATGGGAAGGTCACAGCTGCCCTAATCTTCAGCTCCTAAAGCTCCTTTCAAATTTAGCATAAATAAAACATCAAGATTATTAGAAAGCTGAATTTTCCTAAAGTGGGAAAACATTTCTGCCATTTGTCTTTTAAATAAAGTCTTTATTGGTTGTAAAAAGTCAAAGGCAGCAGATGCAGACCTGATCGGCCTCTGATGACCGGCCTGTTATGAGCATCATCAGGACAAATTGAGATCTTAGCACCAATAATGCAACATATTTTACCACATATATATTTTGCTTTTGTAGGAATTATAGAAAAGCTCTGGTATCCAGTTAATAGAAATATTCCTTTTATATTCAGAATCCCTATAACTCGCAAATCTCTACTTTTGATTCATTACAGCCATGTTATTGATAATATTATCAATAATGTCTGCAGTAGAGTTATTGGTTTAATATTTGCTGCTGTGCTGGTTTTTCCACTTCAGACGTTTTTTCCATTATGAACACAGATCTGTTACGGTCGGCAGTGGCGGCTTTTCCAAATCAAGTCTTAAATTGTTTTTTTTGTTTTTTGTTTTTTTCAAAAAGCAGCATTTAAAAGAGTTCAGTTCATTTTTTTCCTAAACCGATTCACTGTTGAAGAGTTAAAGGCTGTTTCACTTGTAAAACTATTTCTCAGTTTTAATAATACTGGAGGACGTTTCTCTCCATACTGCAGCAAAGTTCCTTTATTCTTTTCCTCGGTTTTAAATGAACAAACCCTCCAACTCCTCAGTGAGTGACTAAAATAAAATCTTTATTGAGGTGAATTATAAAAACAAATGTCAAACAGTGTAACAAGGCTTGTGAGACTTAACAGAAAAGTCAGTTTGGGAGGAAATAAAAGAATCCAAACAATCAAACGGTGCAGTGAATAAAATCTGTTGGTTTTCTCCAGGAGAGGATTGTTCCTGGTTCCAGCCGTCATTCCTCTACAGTTTGGTGTCTTTGACCTGCAGAGAAAACAGGATAATGAAAACAAAGCAGCAGGTTGATGTTCGCTGCAAAGACTGAAGAATTTTTTTTACTCTGATGCCTTTAAATAAAATCCAGTGCAACCAGTTTAGTAGATTTAGTTGGAAAAAAACTATTGAACTATTCACTCCAGTTAAATAAACGGAGATCGATGGATTTCACTCAGTCGGCACTTTATGTACTTTATTACTTTATTTTTATCTTTGCAAAGAGAGAACAGTTTATCATTCAGCCTTTACTGCACGATAATCAGCCCTGTTCTGATCTGGGCAGCGTTCGTTCCGCCTTAGTAACAATAATGGAAAGTAGTCAGAGAAGTCAGCGTCCGAAGTGATGCGCTGTATCAGACTGTCGTGGTGCAGAGGGAGCTGAGTCAGGAGGCTAAGCTCTGGATTTACCGATGGATCTACGTTCCCACCCTCACCTATGGTCAGGAGATCTGGGTAACGACCCAAAGGACAAGATCGCGAATACAAGCGGCTGAAATGAGTTTCCTTCGCAGGGTGGCTGGGCGCACCCTTCCGGATGGGGTGAGGAGCTCAGAGTAGAGTCTCTGCTCCTCCACACGGAAAGGAGCCAGCTGAGGAGGCTCAGGCATCTGCTCCTGATGCCTCCTGGTCGCCTCCATCAGGAGGTGTTCCAGGCATGTCCCATTGGGAGGAGGCCTGGTGGGAGGACCAGGACACAATGGAGGGACGATGTCTCAGCTGACCTGGTGTCGCCTCAGAGAGCAGCTGGTGGAGGGAAGTCTGGGCATCACTGCTTAGACTGCTGCCTCCATGACCCGAACCCGGATAATGACTTCTTGGCAGTAATAAAGCATCAAGCTAAGATCCCAGGAAGAATTACTCCATTTTAAATACTTCTAAGCATCCAAGGTTAAACGTTTCTCTACAGTCACCAAAGGGAAAAAGGAAAACCCTCAAAGATGCAGGTCCGGCTCTAAATTTTCAACCTGATGTAAAACAGACTGATTCATGTAGTTAAATTTGAATTCCACACAGTATGTTTCGGATGTTGTGAAATCACAAATTACGGGTCAATCCATCTTGCTTTCAAGGTAGGCACATTTTTAGCAATATGAAGACATTTTATTGACGTTTGATGCTTCAGTGCAGCGTTCTCCCATCATCTCTCTGCTGACAGCTCATCAAGTGTGTCCAAAGGATTCCCTCTGGTTGGATAATTTAACTAGGTTTTATTCTCTTAGGAGGCCGTTTGCTGTCATTTTAAATTCTAACTTTTTTTCTTACCACATCGGCGGTTCTGTTATCCTTGAATTTTTCCAGCACATGCAGCATGGCATCATGCAGGGTTGGGAAGAACATGGATGTCTGAATCTCATCGTCAAAGAACATGCAGCTGTGCAGCTTCTCCAGGATCAGGGCTGATGGTACAACATCAGTAATTACATCATTAGTTTCTACATTTTAGCAGGAAGTTGGAATTATGACTTCAGCCACGGATTAAAAAACGATTTCCATCTTAAACCACAAAGGTTGTGGAAAACTTCACTCCATCGCTCTCTTCAATATGTCCCCCCTGCTCTTTCATTTTAGAGTTTCTCATTATATGCATACAGCAAAAAGACTAAAAAAGCCTTTAGATCCTGATAAATAAAACAGTTGGGCTCTATTAAGTAATCGCCACCTACTGCTCTTATAGTTTAATGCCACTGCCAGCGGATGGCGCTACCCTGTTTGTGTTAGCTCATCGTGCTCGGTGCTGGAATTCTATTTAGGCACAAAAAGGCCAATCTAAACAGTATCAGGATGGAAACTTGGCACATTTAACCTCGTTTTATCAGGAACCAATAGTTTCTAGTCTTATTTGTTTAGAGATATAATGTGACTGTCCACATTTAACCATAAAGACAGCGAGAAACACCGTTGAAGAGATTATTAACTCACCGTCACATGAAACTATGTAAACATCCACATCAATTCTGATAAACTCCTTAAGTGCCTGTAGAGAAAAGCAACGGTAGATTATATTGGATAGTGACTCCTAGGACGACTACTAGTGGATCATCTCTTTGATAGACTACTGTTTGATTTGTCGTTTTACCGTTTTGAGTCCCTTCATCGCAGAAATGTCCAGAAAGGAAACAGCGGAGAAGTCGAGGATCAGGCTGTGGAGGTCCACTCTGGGGAAGTTGATCCCGGGAGGAAGATCGGCGTTCATGTTTATCTGGAACGAGACGTCCTTCGGATCCCACGGCGGGTCCATCTCCTCGGTGTTTGCACACATTTCATCGGGAGTCGTCCAGCAGGAATCCTCCAAGGCTTTCTGTTATGTAGAAAAGTTAAATTAAAAACGGTTCAGTTATAATAGGATGAGATTTTGCCACAATGGAAGCTTGATTGACCATAAAAAAAAGCGTTTGGGTTCCGTTTCACAAAGCAAGTTTGCTAAAACTTTGGGATTTTTTTTTTGGTTCTTTTTCACAAAGAGATTTTCCTCAACCTCTGTTTCTGTTACCATGGTAACATTTTCCCCAGAGCTAACCTGGTCAGGAGCAGGTTGTCTTCAGTAAACTCATTCAGTTTCTCAATATGTGTGCTTGTGCGTTCTCATGTCCTCGTGAAACGTCATCAGCCTCAGCTCTAGTACTGTTCCAGTTCACAAGAGCAGCAGACAGAGTACGGACAAAATCCCCGGATGTTGTTCTGGCCCCTCCCTCTTTACCCAGCATGCATCACTGCAGACTTCCAGGTTAGCGCTCACAGAGCTCAGATTATTAAGTTAAAAGTTCTGTTTTCTGTTGCCTTTGTTCTATAAAAGTATCTTTTTAGATCATTTAAGGCGAGAACATTATACTTTAAACGTCGCTATATGGAACATTGACTGATTTAGTGCGAAAAAAAAATTTTTGTCTTCCAAAGTCGAGAAGAACGCGGCAACCAATGGAGCTCCGAGGGTAACCAAGCCCACCTGTAGCAACTAGGGCTAACGTTAGCCTGTCTGCAGCAGCCACGGCTAATGTGTGTTTCCTGGACGGGGCCGCCTGTGGAGCTGGTTGACAGTTGCCTTTTGTATCTATGCTTCTTTTTCTATGTCTGCTTCTGTCTCCTTGAACCCCAGTGGGCCTCAGCAGATGGCCGCTCACACTGAGCCTGGTTCTGCTGGAGGTTTCTTCCTGTTCAAAGGGAGTTTTTCCTCTCCACTGTCGCTACAAGCATGCTTAGTGTGAGGGATTGCTGAAGAGTCAATGAGTTGATGCAATCAGCTGGTTTTCCTTAGATAGAAAACTTTGAATCAATCTGACTGGATGATCTGGTGAACTGGAAAGTGACCTGAGATGACATGATGTGAATTGGAGCTATAGAAATAAACCCGATTGAACTGTAGTCAAGCCATTGGGTTGAATTGCAACATGCTCCTGGTGTTTGTCTGTTATTTTGTTTGTTTCTGTCTTTCTCCTCTTTGTCTGACAAGCATTTTTGCTCTAAACAAGGAGGATGTGATAATATTGGTTGTTATGATTGTTACTTTTGTTTGTGCCAGAAAATATGAACTAAGGACGGTTTGGAGAGACACTGGACGGAACTCACTACAGAGGGAACACAGAGTCATTTGTAGAAGAGGTGTCAACATTTTTAAAACTACTTAAAGTATAAAAGTCAAAGTAATGCAGGAAAAAATGTTAATGCCAGAAGCTTTACTGCTCAACCCAATAAAGGAACATTTTTCTACAATTCTGGATGATAACTTCCTTAGACATCATTGTCTTAGTTTTATAATGAATGGTAACAGTGTTAAGTTTAACATATTGAAAAACGATTTATTTTGGTATGTGGTGAGCAACAAGTTGGGGCAGCACCGAGTCCAACCACAGAAAAATGAATTGTCTGGATGAAACTAATTATTTTGATGGTTTTTATTTATTTATTCTTAATAACAAGCCATAAGGAAAATAAGCTGAAATGGAAAAAAAATTAATCTATTTTTAAAATGTAGGAAAGAGAAGGAAAAAGTTTAAAAGTTAAAAAATAGTTACTCCAGAAAAGTATAGATAGCCGACATTTCCACTTAAGTAACGTAAAGAAAAATTGTGTTGTTTGTTAGTTGACAGCTCTGGTTTTTAGTCTTGGGTTTAATAAGTATGGAAGGTGTGAAGCAGATATTGAGGTGGTGAGAGGACGCCGTCTGCCTCAGACGACACAGAGAGGGCCATAGGCAATGATGGGCTGATAGAAGGGTCAACCACCATCAGACAGGACCAGGATGGGACAGATAACTAAACTGAACCCCCAGATTATTATACACAATGAAAAAAACTCAGAGTGAATGATCAATTCAAAGGACCCACATTGACAGATAACTTTCTAAACAAAAGAATAAGATATCAGCATCAATGTAAAGGTAAGAGAAGGAAACAGATTAGTGTCAAGGTTAAATTGAGATTTTTGAGGATGCAAATGCAGTGGTGAGTTTTGAAGATTTAACAACTACTAACTATCCAAAAGTTTGGTGAAAACCAAAAAAATAAGAAAACCTCAGGGAAAACACACGTGGGGAGCAAAAAGATGAAGAAGCAACAAAACAACAAGTTCCAACAAAGAGTGACTGAACATGAGGTGTATAAATAGGAGAATGAACAAAGAACAGGCTAATCAGCAGATTGGGAGCAGGTGTGGACAGAAGGAACTAGAAGGGAGCTAGGGATAATGAGACTGATACAAAAGAGCAGCAGAGGGCAAACAAGAAATGCCTAAAATTTAAATTCAATCAACAACAACTAGAATAAAACAAAATTTAAATAAAACCAACAAACTAAAAAACACAGAAAGACAAAGTATAACTGAAAACTCAAAAAGAAAACTTAAACAGAACCAAAAAGTCTAGAGTCATGACAATTAGTGCATCCTGCTTTTTAAACTCCATATTCTGAGGGGATGAAGTAATCTTAAACAATTACAATAAGCAATGATGTAAAGATGTTTTACTGAAACAATCTGGTGAATTTGAATTAGCATAACATGAAAGGAGGATAACCTGAACCATGCTTTGAAATGCTGCACAGAAGGGAAAACATCTAAAAGTATAAAGAAATAATAAAGTAGGGATAACAAACCAAACTTAGGAGAAATGAGATGAACTTTTGAGGAAATTTTTGACGTAAAAGATGAAATGTCTTTAAGATAATCAATATTGATAAATGATACTGATTAGCTGATGCTTGTCTAAACATTAATGAGTTAACTTTGCTTTCCGCCCCTCAGTATCAGGGCACAGGATATAAAACTCAAGCTGATTTATATTGAGTATTACAGACACTATATTTACTAGGAATCATAAGATGAGCAAAATAATGGGAATTTACTTTACCTGCGACTGGAATCAAAACGTTTGATGGAACCGCACATTTAAGCCTGGTTTATACTCAGGAACCAGTGTCGCAGTTAATGCAGATATGTGTCCCCTCTTCTGCAGACACTCTGCTGCACCTCTCCAAAATTGTAGGTGAGCGCAGACATTGCCGCAGGCAGGAGACCTCTGATTGGTCAATTCTACATCCGCTCTACACTATGCGTATTTCCTGTTTAGTACCTAATGGCAGAAGCTCTGGTTGTAGTGCCAGTCTTTGAGGAACACCAGTTCATGATTGTCCCTCTGGCGTTGTTGTGTGGAATAACATAGCACAGACTACGCTTCAATATTGGGCATAAATCAAAAATATCTGCGTCATACCTGCGACAAGCTAACTGCGACACACTGCTGTGGGAGGATAACCAGCCCTTTAGGCTCCGCCCTAACCCCTAAATCCCTCCATCACTATATCGAGGGAGGACTGCCACTACCCGATACGTCCTGGAAGCACAATCGTTCCTGCGCACCCGCGAACAGAATAAAAAGCTCTGGGTCGCCGAAAGCTATGCAATAAAAATACTTAAAATACTTTTTTTATGTACTTAAAACATTAAAGAATGTTAAATATTGAAGACTTTTCTGAAGGAAATGGATACGTTTGACATTCTCGCCAATGTATTGCGTGACGTCATCATCGAACACGCTCAGAGCAGTCACAGTAACGTTCGAAAGGCTATTTAAGTATATTGCTGTTTTTCTGTTTTAGAATATGAGATATATATGCAAAAACCAATATATATAATAATAAAAAAGAAAAACGATGTATTGCCTACCTGTTGGCAAACGCGCAGGACGTGCTTCCAGATGGATCGAGTAGCGACAGGGACTATATAGTTAACTGACTGTTCGGACAGATAATCACAACCATGTGACTCCGCCTCCCCGCATGATTCCTGCGCCATCTTTGTTATTTGTCCCCCGAACAACGAAACCCGCAATGGTCTAGTGACTGTGGATGATCGTTACTTTTCAAGGTAAAAATTTAGATTTCACAATTTTTTCAGTGTATTCTCATTATGAGTTCGTATGAAATCGTACGAAAAGTTATGCACCGTAATTTCGTATGTTTGGACGTTTTTTTCGTCATATGCGCGTCTGACGCACCATTTAATAACTTCGAATTTAACATACAATTAACCCTAACCCTGACCCTAAGATACAAGACAGCAAGCAGCCTAGTTAGAGACATGAAGAAGTAATTATTGCACTGTTTTTCCCATTTTTACGTCCGTCCGCGGATCTGCTTTTTTTGTCTGTCTGCCTGCGGATGCGCACTGATCTGTTTTTTTGAGGAAAAACGTCCAAAACGTACGAAATAATGTGCATAACTTTTCGTACGATTTCATACGAACTGCTAATGAGAATATGTTGATTTTTTCATTCTCAAGACGTTGGGACACTTAACCACTTCCCCCAAACACCAGACATCATTCAGACGTTGGTTTATAGTAGTGTTGTACCGATACCAGTGTCAGGCGGGGCCCCGATCCAGCACTGAAATGTTATCTGTATCAGCGAGTACCAACAAATAGGGCCCTGATACCATTTTTAGAGCCAAAAGTTTCTTCAACCAATGTCACCCATTCCAGGTAGGAAATAAAAAGTTCTACTGGATTCACTTTGTTTTAGTCTTTTTCCTGCTTCACAAAGGTAGGCAGCAGCTTGACATGAGGCCATGATGGAAATTATTTTACATCCAAGTAGTTTACAGTTCTTCATATATAAACACACATCAATTTCAAACAGATGGTATCGGTATCGGCCGATACTGCCCAGCCAGGTATTGGGTATCGGTATTAGGGCCAAAAAATGGCATCGGCGCAACACTAGTTTTAAGGCTAAATCTTGTCGTTCCGTTGGAGTCTGGATTCAGTCTAGAAATAGTTGTTGAAAATTGGGCTGTGATTGGTCGGTCTGTTTTGTCCAATAATAGACGTTGAAAAAAACCTGCAAACACAGATTTCTTTTTCAACAATCTGACAATTAGTAGTAGACTTTTCAACCTAATGTAGACGTTATTTGCACGTAAATCATGTCGGGTTTTCAACCTTTGGTGGTTGGGTAAACTTTGGAGACAGACGTAGAATAAAGGCTGATTTATACTCAGAAACCAGGTCATTATCGTGTGTGTCGCAGTTAACGCAGACACTCGGCGGCGTCACCTCCCCAAAATCGTAGGTGACCGCAGACAGTGCCGCGGACAGGAGGCCTCTGATTGGTCAAATCTACATCCACTCTATGCGTACTTCCTGTTTTGTACCTTAGCGGCTTGTTTTGTTTGTCTGACCGCCATTATGGAAAAGGACTGGTGAAGATGGAGCAGCTAGAAGAGCGAGGTGCGCGAGAACGCTGGGACCCTTTTTCCAACTGGATCTCTGCTCTTTCTCATGTCCCTCTGTTGTCGCACAAACTTGTCCCCACTTCCTCACCGCCTCGGCCGTATCTAGAAACACAGCTAGTTCCTGATTGGCCCTCTGGCGTTGTGGCGTGGAATAATATAGCGTTGACCACGCTTCAATATTGGGCATGAGTCAAAAATGTCTGCGACAAGCCGCGCGGTGGGGGGTGGGGGCAGGGATTGGGGTTAGCAGTAGATCCCTTTCCTGATGGACTTATCATAACATGAAGAGGATAAGTCTTTTCAGTTGTGAACAGCACTGCTAACAAAGGGCAGGATGCACTGGGAGCAGGTCCAACTTAATCCACTTAACACGGAATAAACCTTTGCTCCGCTCAAACAGAGACTGGACGGCCCCCAGTAAAGGGCCCCTGACTCTGTACTCCTGAAGGCCCTCCCACAGGGCACCAGGGACACAAAGCACATGTGGACGGCTGGGCAAACCTAACCCTCATGTAAAAAGCTGTTACAAAATAATGCAATTCTTTAAATCAATCTGAAAAACAAACCTTTGAAAAAATTGATAAAGCATAAAATGTTTTTAACAAAAGGTTTAGTCAAATATTTGAAAAGCCACTCTTCGTTTTTTGATTAAGACATTTTTCAAAGGTTAATTTCTGGATTTCAAATTTCAAATAACTTTGCAACAATACTGGAACCAAATTCTCCCCATAGGGGTCGTAATGCTTCATGCTGGGATTACGGGATTACCACCCACCTCTGTGATTGTGGGATCTCTCTTCTGGAACGTTGCCTTGATTTTTCGGAGCGCCTTTTCCCTTTTCCGTAAAACCCTCTGAGGACTGAACCCGACCTGAAGCAAAGATCAACATTACAGACTTTAATCCAGGATAAAAACAGATTGGGGCCGATATGGAAGCAGCAGCATTTCCTACATACAGCTTCCACCAGCTTGCTCCTGAGGAACTCGATGTTGGCAAAGAAGATCGGTGAAGGTATGCGGAAGATTTTTACCCCCTTTGGTTGAAACACCTAAAAAGGATGAATGACGGTTAAAAATGATCCAGCAGGTATGATTAAAGAGTTCTTTACTCAATTTCACCTGTAGGTAATCCTTCTGGTCTCTGTACAGGTCGGTGCCGGGGAGATTAGCCAGAATTGAACAGCGAGGGCTAAAAAGAGAAACCAGTTCTTTAATTCAATTCTATTCAGTTTATTTCTATAGCTCCAATTCACATCATGTCATCTCAGGTCACTTTCCAGTTCACCAGATCATCCAGTCAGATTGATTCAAAGTTTCCTATCTAAGGAAAACCAGCTGATTGCATCGACTCATTGACTCTTCAGCAATCCCTCACACTAAGCATGCTTGTAGCGACAGTGGAGAGGAAAAACTCCCTTTGAACAGGAAGAAACCTCCAGCAGAACCAGGCTCAGTGTGAGCGGCCATCTGCTGAGGCCCACTGGGGTTCAAGGAGACAGAAGCAAACATCCTGCTATTTGACCCCAGAAAGGACGTCTATGAAGAGTTCTTCTTACAGAATAAGGTGTTAATAAATCTTCAGTCTAAATCCACATGTTCTTACTAGGGCTGCCGCTTTACACTGCAAATTAATGCGATGTAAAAAAAGAAAAAAAAAAGATCACGATTAATACACCAATTCAATGCACAAGCATTTTAAATTTGGCCTAATGAAGGAACGGCGGTAATAACCGGTGACATAATTTCTCTGCCCCAACACACCTGATTCTGATCAATGGATCCCTGCACAGAGCTTCGTAGGCTGAGTGGGAGAAGGGATGCATAAAAGAACTGCAGCCTTTGAGGACCATTCCAAAAAAAAAGAAAGTTAAAATCAATCCACTGGACTTTTTTTTTCAAGTTTGAAGACGTTTTTTCTTCCATCCAGGAAGCTTTTGCAGTTCAAAATGTCAGAAATAGGTTTGAGTTCCAGGTTTTATACAGTAAAGAACGCAAAGCCTTATACATGGAGGACACATGCATGTGAAAGATGAGAATGACATTAAAAGACATGAATTTCACAGGACAGTGTCATCACTTGCTATAGAAGTCAGATATATATAGACACAGCACCTTGTTAAAGTATTCACCCCTCCTTGAACTTTTCGACCTTTTGCCACATTTCAGGCTTCAAACATAAATAAAATTGTCATTTTTGTGAACAAATGGGACACGATCATGATGTGGAGCGAAATTTGTTGGATATTTTAAAGTTTTTTAACAAATAATAAACTGATAAATTCCAGTCTCCAGAAGATTGATCCAATATTGACCTAAATGACTGATGATGATCAGTAGATCAGCGCTAAGTTGGCAACACTGCTCTTTGCATGGTTTGTTTTCAAATGGTTTGCTGCTGTCTGTTTGGACCTTTCTGAACATGTGCAGCAAATGGACTGATCCAATATGGTGGACGCTGAAGGGGGGGGCTGAGACACACTTAATATTATCAGCGCTCTGATGGCATTTTAGAGAAAGGATTTTTATAAAAAACATAGTTAATGTGCACAAATATGCACAAATAAGCAATATGGTGAAGTTGTAAAATGCATAACAAATGGCAATAAAGCCCCACTGTTCCATACATTGCTCATACCAGCCTTCTGTCACACGTTTCTATGCACTAATAAAGTCCTGTCTGCGTTATTCTGTTCTGTACATTTATTTGACGTCATAAATGTTATATTTACAATTGAGCCCTGAAGACAACGGTTAGGAGCTCCACGCCCAAACCCAGAGCCAGACCCAGATCCAGTCCAAGCAGAATGGCACCCAGGCAGGTTCCGACCCACACCACCTGCACACAGACGGCATAAGTCAGATGTAATGTCCAGATAAAAACGTTGGAATACAGAGCTGTGGAAAAAGTTTCCCACCCTCACATACTTCTTCTCTCTAGATTTCCTGTCATAGAGCCCCGTTCTGTAAGAGCTAACCTATAAAACATGATGTTGATTAGCTGACTACTGGGGGCAAATTGTAAAAGGAAAGGAGGCATTTTACATTTTCTTAAAGGAAAAGTCCGCTTATATTCAAAATTCAAACTTCTGAAAGTACATTAAGTATGAAATTATTCCATCCTCTTCAATGAATGATCAGTGTTTTTAATTCAGAGTAGGGCTGCAACTAACGATTATTTTAAAAATCGATGAATCGGACAAAAAATATTTTTTATACTAACCTCTTTATTCCAAAATAAACATTTTAGACAGAACAAACAAGCACACAAGTACAGGTTGCTCATTAACTGTACTGGTGCAATATGAAAAATAAATGTTTGTGTTAAAACTACGCAAACTTACATGAGAAATGTAGCTGTACATCCACAAAATATAGGTTACTTTGTTTCATAAAGCGCAAAAAAAGACATTTTTGTTTTTAAAAGCCCCCGAGGGGTTCAAACAATAGGCCCCCCCATTTCAACAAATGAGGTTTTTTAGACTAGAAGAGTTCTGCCTTTTAAGACAGGAAAGTATAGCTAAAGTTGCTACTTGAGAAAATACTGAACCGTAGAGATAAAAATAGCCTGTGATTCAAATTATAAATTGTATTTGGAATAAAAATGAGAGAACTAGGGGTGCTAAAAAACACATCCTCCAAAGACAGATATTTACATGGGAATGTGGCAGATAATTAATTGACATATTACTGATGTTGCTGGATTTTATTCTGCTTTACTTCCATAAATTGCAGGATCTTCTTTACTTTATCTTTGCCAGAAGATTTAAACTTTAAAAGCCTTCCCCTCATCATTTGCAAGTTAATTTATTTATAAAGAAAATATAAATGCTGCTTAAGCTAATTCAAATGAAATTAAAAGTAAAATAAGTAGCCAACCTTCTCACTGTCTGTAACCTACTAACACGGTAAGGAAAGCATCAGATGAGCTACCTGAGAAACTAACGTTACGTTTCCCCTTTAAAACCAAACAAACATGGCCGCTCACCCTGCTGATCAGCTCTCTTCACTGCCATCGAAGGCTCCAACGTGTTTCCTTTTCAGGTGCTGCATCAGAACAGTGGTGCTTCCGCGCCATGTTCATTTGTTTTTACAAAAGTTGCATGTTACGACTTTTTCACTGTACAAAGCGCAGGCTATCTTAATTATTGTGATCAATTTTTCGCCGTCAATCCAGGCGCATGTGCGCTTCATTTGCAGTCTGGACGCTGAGGGTAAACATCCTGCGGCTCTGACTGCAGCGCTGAGAGGGAATCCTGCAGGAGAACGGGGTTGGGATGGGGGAGGCGCCCCACGGCAGAGTAGGAACGATACATGCTTTCACGTAAGAGTCTCCAAAAGCCGCCAGTGACACCGTAAAAAGTCACCAGATTTGTCGCTAGTCGCTTTTTTGAAAAATAGTCGCTGGAGGGGTCTGAAAAGTCGCTGAGTTGGCAACACTGCACCTGCGGCGCTGCCTCGCTCTGCCGTATTTTTTTCTTCTTCCCCCGTTTCAGTCAGGTGGATGCGATGACGGCGGCAGCAGATGACGCATTAATCGCGCGACACAACTAATCGCTGATGAAATTCGTTGCGTTCGATAAAAAACGCTTTTAAAAGTAAATTTTTAATCGATTTTATCGATTCGTTGTTGCAGCCCTAATTCAGAGTCATTTTCATGTGAATGTGCTTTACTGGAGGCATCCATGTTTGTCAAAGAACACTACTGCCACCTACTGGTTGGTGACGTCACGGTGCGGTATCGGCTGTTGATCAAGTCCCAGTGCTGTATCTGGTGTTTGTCACAACGCGTTATTATCCAAGTCATCTTGAAAACATTCTTCTTCCAAATGTTGGCTACATATTACGGGTTTTTTCTCTGGCCAGAAGTTCGATGGCAAATCCTCCCTCTTCAAGTTGGCGATCCAACGACCAACCCGTCCGTGGAGGATCAGGAATCAGAAAGGTGGAATAACTCTTTTTTTCACTTTTACCCGATGTATTCCAGCATCCAGCTGCCATGCACGTGGGCATTGTCAGTTTCACTATAGCTCTGGTGAATTTCAATGGTGAAGTCCTCTGGAAATCTTCAATAATTGTTGTTGATTGCAGATGTGTCTAGTAGTTCCCATTGATTTAGCTTGTAAAGCGGGGAGAATGGCGCTAGGCTTACCGCACCGTGACGTCACTGCTGGAAGATGGCAGGAGGGAGGTGTTACTATATTTGGGTAAAAATGGCCGCTCCCAGACTCAGTGATCACGAAGAAAAATGCAAAATTCATTAAATCCCTGCAAAAATATTAGTTTTAGGTAAATAAAACTAATTATTCCTTGCTGACCGGACTTTTCCTATAAAACTTATCCAGGAAATTCGTAAAAACGTGCCTCTTACCAGGAGTCAAACACGGAGGTGGTAGTGTGATACTTTGCTGCCTCCTGAACTCCCCATTCCTTCCATTAGTCATAGCAGGAAACTTTTCAAGGAAATTAATATTTTTTCAAAGATTTTCTATCTATGGAACATCTGGAATTTAAATTTTACTCAAGTAACATAAAGAAATAACTGTCTTATAAAGTTTGGCGAATCCAAAGTATTAAATTATTTCTTTCTGGTTACGATGCCACTGTGGACTGTAGTTCTGCTTCATAATAAAGAAATGGCTTCTATATGTTAAGTTTCTAAGATTCAAACAGAGCAAAGAAGGGGAAAGGAGGGGGAACATTGATCAAGCTTTTAGGTGTTAGTGTCATTTTCCCTCCGACAAGTAAGTTATATAGAGAGTAGCTTTATGGCAAAACATAAAAATCGAAGAATGGCATGAGAGCAGGGGAACACTCTGCACCGTCTACTGGCTGGTATTAATGAATAACTTTGGTCTGTTTTAAGTTACAGGACAGAAATCTGTGATGAGCCAAACATTTTTTTAAGAAAAGCTAAACTGGTATTTTTAGCTTCTTTTCACATCTGAGCACCTACACACTCTGGCTTGTCTCTCCTCCAAAGGTACGGGATTTCTCTGAGCTGCATCAGCATCCCCTTAAGGTTGACGATTACCAGAGCACCCAGAACAGACTGCAGTCAAGAAAAATATTTACATCAATTCATATATTAGGAACTGCAGGATTATTCAAAAATGAAAAACAATTGTAAGCTCACCTTTGGAAGAGGAGCCAGGAGGAAGCCCAGAGCCAGCGTTACAATCATCACGATTATGGCTGAGATCAGCCCCGCGGTCTGTTTTTTTAAGGCAAGTAAACCATGAGGAAAAGTGGAAGAGGGCGTAATGTGCACAACTCATGTGGTTGGGTTTGATTCCTGACCTGCGTTTTGCCTCCAGAACTTTCCTGCACTGCGGTTCTGGAGAGGGCAGTGCTGGCTGCAAAAGAACTGAACGCTGCTCCAAATATGTTGCTAACCCCAAACGCAATAAGCTCCTGAGGCAACAAGAAATTAGGCCAATGTTATGGTCAGAAAATACAAAAACTGGCAAATTGAACATCCAAAAGATTTGTACTCTCACTTCTAAGCATCAGTAGCCAAATAACCTATTAACTCAGCCAAGAGCAAGTTAGGATAGACATAGAGCGCACCTGGTTGCCATCGATGGGGTAGTCATGTTTAATAGAGTACACTTTGGCGACTGAAAAGGCCACAGCGAATCCTACGATGGCTACAGGGAAGGCCTCCAAGGCACTCTCCTGGAAGACCTCCACGCTTGGTGCAATAGGAGACTCATACCTGACACATGACAAAAGGCTCATTTAAAATCTGAATTATGAAATAACAAGAGAGAAATATGCAGAACTGCAAACTTACCCGCTAACCATTCTGCCAACTACGTCAACTTTATACCTATCTTCAAAGTTGAATCCGTAGGAAATTCCACAAGCTATAACAGTCTGTATGAATGAAACAGATATTCTTAATGCTGCTGTGAAATCTAACAAGTTGCTAGAGGCTACCTCGTAATATAGAGACAGGTGAGGGTAAAAAAAAGGTCAGCGACCAAAGGAACTCACCATTATAACCTCTATGGGAATAGGAAAAGGCAGCTTGGCTTTGTATCTGTCATTAAGCTCCTTTACAATGAACACTACCACCATGATCACTATGGACATCACCAGGTCGCAGATGTTGGTGGAGGTGATCTGGACAAAGATCTTTTCCAAGGTCTGTCAGGCAGGAAAACATCCACATGTCAGCATCTCTAAAAGTTTGCTTTTGCCTCACTAAAGCGTTTACAAAAGAAAATACAGCACATGGATTTTATTCTTTAAGTTGTTAACATTAAATTTATAGGCAATGCTGTCCCCATGGTGAAGTGCTTAACCCTTTATAGGGTTAAGCACTTCACTAATATTTAACCAATTAGATGACCCCTTGAATGACATATTACCTACTGTAAATTAAGTTGAAAAGAAAAGGTGGTAGTAACCTAATTGAAAAGTTAAAAAGTTAATTAAAAAAGTTAATAAGCCTAGTTAACGATTATATTTAGGTTTATAAACTAAAATATGTAAGTGCCAGTATCAGCATCAATGCCTCTAACGTTATGTTGGACCAAAAAAACTGTTTCTTTCTCTCTGAGAGTTTTTCTTGAATTTCTTATAGAGTAGCTTCGATTCAAAATGGCCCTTCCCAGGCGAATGGCAGCCCACTTCCCTCCAACTCCCAGTGAAATCCCCTCAAACTTCCGGCCAGCCAAGGACCAGGCAAGGACAGGCCGAGGGCCAGTCTAGGACCAGCCAAGGACCAGTCAAGGGCAAGCCAAAAACCAGCCAAGGGCCAGTCCAGGACCAGCCATGGACCAGCCAAGGACCAGTCAAGGGCAAGCCAAAAACCAGCCAAGGGCCAGTCCAGGACCAGCCATGGACCAGCCAAGGACCAGGCAAGGACAAGCCAAAAACCTGCCAAGGGCCAGCCAAGGACCAGTCAAGGGCCAGCCAAGGACCAGCCAAGGACCAGTCCAGGACCAGCCAAGGACCAGTCCAGGGCCAGCCAAGGACCAGCCAAGGACCAGTCAAGGGCAAGCCAAAAACCAGCCAAGGGCCAGTCCAGGAGTAGCCAAGGACCAGTCAAGGGCCAGTCAAGGGCCAGTCAAGGAAAGTGGGGTAATTTTTAATGGATACTAGTGTAGAAGCACTTTTATTATTTTTCGTAATATATTCTAGCAAGTTGGCGTTTCTTGTTATTACATTGACATTCATTTTTGTCGGGGTTAAAGTCTTTGAGTCTAAGATGGATGACCAAGGTTTGACTCTTGTTTTGTTTTTCTCAGAAAAGGCATGTGGTTTAAAAACTGCCAAGTCTGTAAGGAAGTAGGAGTGACTTGCTATGACCTAGATGATCAGCTGAAAGGAAACAAACAATGGAAATGTGGAAATTTTAAAACATCTGAACAACAACACCTGACAGGCTTACAAAACACCTGACCGTCCTTATCTGAGATCAGGTCATGAGGGTAGCAGGTCCATCAGGGAAGCCTTGTTTAACAATGAAAAGCTTACTAGGGGTGAGGGAGATAATAGTCCCATCACTGAGGTCTAGTTCTGACCTGTGGTTCCCTGATTTCACATTTTATCCTCATAAAACGCTGGAAAGATTGATCATTGATGAAGTATGCATCATGGCCATGCGGTGGGGAGTAGCAGGTTTGTGGGCAACAGGGACAAGTTGCTCTTTGTCATCAATTTATGCAGTTCAGTGGCGCTCAGATTTGGAGTGTCCATTTCTGTTTCAGCCTGGATCTTTGACAGGGATTTGTGGAAGACTTAAGATCAATGTTAAGGGGTAAACTGGTAGTATGAGTACTACCAGTTTTCACTTTTTAATTGAAATGGTAGGAAGCAAGTATATGCTACAGAAGATGTGTCGGATTAAGACTCCTTTTCATATTGGGGTTGATTAATTTTCCGTTATGATGACATAGTATAAGCCTCGTGAGAGCATCCTGATCTCGCGAGCTTTCAAGGTTTCACTCGCAGATCAGTCTGGAGACTCTCCGTTAAAGAAAATTTGGAGCCGTTCACCAAACGAACGTCCAATCAGCGTTGGCTTTGAGGCGGGTTGAGGTGTGACGCAACGAGAAGCGCGACAGTTCAGTCTAAAGAACATGGCTGCTTCAGCCGATGAAACTAGCGTTAGCGTGGCTATCGAGCAAGTTTTATCGGAATTACAGAGTATTTCTTCACTGAAAGAAGAGCAAAACACTGCTCTGGAGGCTTTTCTCTGAGGAAAAGATGTTTTTGCTCTTCTCCCGACTGGTTCGGCAAGAGTAGCCTGGCTTGTGGTTGTGTTTTCGTCGTCGCTCTGTTAGTACGTCATATGCTTCGTTGATCTGATTGGTTTATTTGGCCCGTCTATCACCAAAATAGGCCAATCAGCTAACCAGTATTTTCGCCCCTTCCCAAAATTACTTCAACGGAAGGTTTCCAGATGGATATGCGGAGCAAATCCATCTGGCGGAGTCAGGTTAGCGTAGTATCTCCGTGGGGCAAGATATTTAACAACAAGGCGGCTTTACAGTCGGATGTGATGCTCCCGTTATGGCTTTGACACTCTGACTAAAAGAGGAGAGACATGACAAGTTGTGAACAGGTACAGCAGCAGCCATTCAAAATGACCCTTCCCAGCTGAATGGCAGCTGAATGGCAGCAGCCTGACAATGAAAATGAACATTTCCATTTATAAAGAGCAGCAGTGATCAAAATGTGAACAGCGTATATGGTTCAAAAAGCAGTAGAACGATGTTACCATGGATGCAGTTGGGATTTCTTCTGTAGGACTCACCTGTGCAACTGAGCCCACCTATACAGGAGTAGAGGATATGGAGTCTGGGAGTCAGTCAGTGTGGCTGGTCTGCCTACTTTACTTGCACTTGTGCAAAAGGGGCTATAGAGCGTGTTATATTCCATTAACCTTCCTGCTTATCTATACTTTTTTTTTTTTTTTTTTTACTGATAGACACAAACTTGTATACTTAAAAGAAGTAATTTCTCTAAGGATCACCAGCTTTCAATAAGTGGTAATCTCCAGGATATGTAGGACGCTTCAATGTCTATAAAGGCTCAGAACTGTGTTGCTTCCCTCAACATGATCCCATTGCACTCAACTTTGTCAGGTACCAATAATGCCATTTGTTTCTTGCAACATAATACTGCACCAAAATTAAACTTACATATATTATAGAAAGTGGGCCGCTGATTCCCGGAACAGTCAAGCCGAAAACGAATTTGAGTTGAGAAACCAAGATGTGAACAGCGGCTGCTGTGGTAAAGCCGGAGACCAGAGTTTCTGAAAGGTAGACGACAATGAAGCCCACCTGCAGGACACCCATGGCCAGCTGCATTCAGGCAGAATATGCAGAGAGGGGAAGGTTAGAGAATAGATGCATTTATTTGCTTAAAATGATGGAGGGAGGATCCAACTGACCTGGAAAATACCCATAAGGAAAGTCATAGAAGAGGCAACCAGGACTCTCCGCTGATCTTGGGTCAGACCTTCAAAGTCGGTAATATTTGCATGTGCTCCATCATCAGGGACTAGGCGGGTCACCACCGCTCCCACCATGAGGCTCAGGACAGGAAAGGGGCCTTCAGAGAGAGTGGAGATGGGAGAGTGTAAAAAGATAGTTAACTTAGATCTAATCTGGTCAACTTGATAAGGTCTACATAGTTCCAGGAATTGGACCTTAAAGTTAAATGACCTTCAAGTCTTTTTTATCTCTGGTAGAATACTTTTTAATCAAAAACGATGACCGTGGAAATAAAACATCTTTTTGTTTTGCACAACATACCTACTGATATATGCCTCGAGGTGCCAAGAAAAAAGTATGTTAGCACAGGAAAGAAAGCGGTGTAGAGGCCGTAGCTGGGAGGCAACGAGGCCAGTAGGGAGAAGGCCAGGCCTAAACAAAAGAAGAAAAAAAACATTTAAACCAGTTTGGGACAAAGCTGGGAAGGTTTTTGATCTTTTTTTCTGTTTAATTTAAATCATTTGAACCTTCTCCTTCACATTCTGTCTCATGTAGCCAAACTTAAACATTTTCTTCCTCAAATATCTAATGTGCGACATGTTTATATTTGATAGATAATACTAGCATTGCCTAAAAATCTGGAATAATGATTTCTAAATATCCGGTCTGAGTGAACCAACAAGAAAATATTTTAGATTCTTAAGCCTGATTTAAAAGAAAAAAAACAACAAGAATATTATCTAGATATTTACCACATTTTTAAAATCATATCAAAATCTTAATCTTACATAATCTGGTCTAATCTAGTTCTGATTCTTAGAATTCGGCGGCATTTATGACACACAGAGCCCTTCCCATTTATTGGTGCTGCTTGTAAAGCTGAGTATAGAGCCTCAAATCAATTCAGCGCTTTATTGTCTCAGTATAATCTCATATAAACATAAATTGATCTGAACTTTAGGTGCTTTTGTCAGATGAGAATATATCCAGGATGAATTTATCTTTACCCCCAAATTCTTAAAGCACTATGTTGTTGTTGTTGTTTTTATCTAAGTGAGTTTGAACTTTTAATTAGCAAGCAATGACTTAATAGTTCTGGGGATGAAATATACCAAAGATTTAATCTCTAAAAATAAGAAAGACACGATAACATGTCACTCAAGATAGTCAAATGGTTGTCTTCAAATAATGAACAAATGGGTGTTTTATTCGTTTTTTTTTTTTTTTTTGATTTTATGGGAACTGTGACATAAAAAGCATTTAAGATTTTATGTAACAATCTCTACATCTGTTAAATCATTGTATAGGTGTGATAATTCTTTATAACCTTCCTCCATAGAGTTTGATCTAATTCCAGAGGTTTTGTGTGAAAAGGACCAACAATGTAATTGATCTCCTCACCCTGCATGATGGCCACCAGTCCAGTGCTGATCCCAGACACCACATCCCCCACTAGCCACTCTCTGACTCTGTAGCTCCTCATCCAGCCAATGACAGGCAGAGCAGAGAGAACCGCTGCTTTGGCCCGCTTTGCATCACAGCTGTTTCAATCAAAGCAAAAACACAAGTTTATGTGAGATGAGAGCAGGAACCCTGCAGCAGAAGATCAATATGGAGATATCAATGAGTCTGTGGGAACACTTACGTTAAATATTCCTTAACATGGGCAGTGAGAGCTTTGGTTTTCCTCTGAATCTTCTCATGATCTTCAGCGAGGCTGTCCTCAGAGTACACCGGTCTGGAAACCACATATTGTTTTCTGGAAGTCACCATTGTTCCAGTGGGGGATGTTGAAGAGTCACAGTGAGTCATAAAGCATAGAGATCCTTTGAAGAACCTTTGGTCGAGGCATCAAAGCTGAAATCTGACATGAGTCTCATCGCTGTGCCGTCTTTGTCTTCTCTCCGTTCAATGATTAACACACGTAAATTTACAGTTTACTGAGTTGTTGCCTGTCATTGTTCCTTTGAATGGTCAGTAACTTTCCTTTGAGATGTGAGGAATGTGTGGAATAAACAGTAAAAATTGAACAGCAGTGAATATTATTAGTAATGTCTCTCCACTGTCGCTACAAGCATGCTTAGTGTGAGGGATTGCTGAAGAGTCAACCAGTCGATGCAATCAACTGGTTTTCCTTAGATAGAAAATTTTGGATCAATTTGACTGGATGATCTTGTCTTGATTGTTAATTTCACTCATCTTCCAGCTCTCGCTACTTAATAAACTATATGTGGCTGATCATCCTCTGCCAAATATCCTTTAGTCTATTAATGCTTTATTTCTTCCAGCTCACAAGAGGTGATGCTAAACATTCTTTAATTTCTACCAAAATTAATCCCTAAATTATATCCAAAGCAAATATTTCATTGCATTCTGTTTATTTTTGGATAAAGATTCATATGAAAAGGTTCATAGATCTTTGAATATTTCTTTCTCATCTCTCATCCCAGTCCAGTTTCTTTCTGCATGGAGTTAGCATGTTCTCCCTGAGCATGCATGGGTTCTCTCCCGGTACTCCGGCTTCCTCCCACTGTCCAAAAAAACATGACTGTTAGCATAGGCGGATCTACTGGGGTGGCATAGGGTGGCAATGACAGCCTTGCCACCCCTGCTGCCACCCCAGTTGGCGGTAAGGGTGGCGAGGCTTATAAATTATGGATAATATGAGAATTACGACCGCTAATTTCTAATGTTGGACTGCAGTGAATGCAGCACGAGATGACACGAGAGCGACTGAGACTGATTGTTTTGAAAACCGAATGGGGCAAAGCGAGGGAGCCAGGGGTCATGGGGAGAGGAGACACGGGATGAAACAGGTAAAAACTGATCATAATAAAAGCACAATGTTGCTAGCATAGCTGCAATGCTGATTTTGAGATGATAAAAATCAGGTTGCAGAACGTTATTTATCTATGATGTTAGTTAGGCCTGACGTTTCAGGCTCATAAAGACATATTTGCGGTCAACTATGACAGAAAAGAGACGATCAAGTTTGGTTGAACTCAAATCAAAACGCACAAAGGCTTTGGATCTAAATAAAGTTGTGAAGCGTTTTGCTGAGCAACATGGAAATCACTGCATTCAGCTGTTATAGTCATGTTAACTTTATGTTTGCTCTCTGGTGAACCTTTACAGAGCTGCTACATTTTGTTTTGGCGCCTGAGAAAATCTGATATTTCCTTTAATAAAACCAAAAGTGTTAAAAGTTAAAAATGTGATACTGGTGTGAATCCTGCTTAATATGAAGCAGTGTTGTTGTTTCTTTTTTGTATATATAATATGAAACTATCCAGAAATGACCTGTATGAACCTACTCACAAGCAAAATGTATTTTTATGTTGCTTCTTTTCAGATTTGTAGAGATTTTGATGTAACATACAGAACCCGCCTTTTTGTTGATTTGTTGATACAGCAGTATGGAGGACCAACTCTGCCATATTTAAAAATAAATACAGAAATAAATAAATGCTTAATAAATAAATAAGCATACAATTAATTGCCACCAAAAATACAAACAACAAATAAATGTAAGTAGAAATTAAATTATACAGCTAGTCATAAAGGTATATAACTCTTTTAATTGGCTTCTTTATTTCTTTGCCTTTTTAATATTTACCTTATTTATTTTTTTGTCATTTATTATCTTCAACTTCTTTTTTTAATTACTTATATTTTTAAGTATTTATTTATGTGCATGTTATCAGATTTTTTGTCTGTTTTATTCTTCCTTTGTATTTTTTTACCCTAGATATTTCTTCGCCGCTATTTCTTTCTGCCTGCCCTTTTAACATTTCTGCCTGCCATTATAATATAATTTCTAATTGATTGATTGATTGATTGATTGTTGATTGTATTTTTGGTGGCAATTAATTGTATGCTTATTTATTTATTGAGCATTTATTTATTTCTGTATTTATTTTTAAATATGGCAGAGTTGGTCCTCCATATACAGCTCTATCTACAGCATATTTACATGCATGAATTGTCCCTTTCATGTTGCCTTAACTGCTGTATGTCAAGTTACTGAGGAACAAATGGGGTAAATGTGTGTTCAGAGTAAACATTACATAGATGTCCAGTACCTTGTTCGGGTGCCTTGACCCATTTATTTCTACTGTGTAGTTCTGCTCACTTTAGTGCAGCTCAGTCCATAGATCTCTGATGGGAAACTTTTTCTTTCTATAGTTTCTTCTTGTGCAAATGCTGCAAAGCTGCCTCTCTGACAGTCAATCTCACACATCTGCGACTCAGCACCTGTGTCTTACCTTAATACCTTTCCTGTCATAAGGCCCCTCTAGAAGTAGTGTAATCATTCTTCTATCTCCTATTAAGTGAGATCACATTGTACGATGTATTATTAATATGAACTGTTTCACACTAGTACTGTACATACTATTCTCACCAAACTGTGATAACTGTGATTAAATTCAGTGTAAACAAATGCCATATGTTGCCACCCCTAAAAAATTCCTGCCCCCCTCTTGCCACCCCATAAATATTTTTCTAGATCCGCCCCTGACTGTTAGGTTACTTGGCTTCTCTAAATTCTCCTGTGTCTGAATGGTTGTTTGTCCTGTTTGTCTCTGTGTTGTCCTGCGATGGACTGGAGACCTGTCCAGGATGGACCCCGCCTCTCTACTGACAGCTGGAGATAGACATCAGCACACCTCGTGACCCCACTTGGGATTAGCCTGTTAGAAAATGGATGGACGGGTAAATGTTTCCTTGTATTGTCATTAAAACATTTTCTCTGTTTCCTTTAAATATTTCAACATTTTATTTTGCATAATCATTCAATGTAGGTGTTGGGATCCTGAGGCTTGCCCACCAGAGGGCGCCGAAGATCCCTTCCTAGGGGTTTTGTGTTGCTGTTGGGATCTGGGGTTCTGTCTACCTTTCTCCACCAGAGGGCGTATTGGATCTCCTGAAGCTGGAGCTGACTTCACCAGCTGTTCCTCATCTGCTCATCAGGAGACCAGCATTTAAGTGGGCTGAGGACCACACTCCAGTGCCAGAGTGTTTAGTCAGTTATGGTACAGCAAACCCTGAGCCAACCTGCCTGTCTTGTCTCCTGACTTTGTAACCTGAACCTGATCCATTTTGTCTTCTCTGCTTCCCAGGTTGAACCTGTCTGAAACCAGAAACCCCCTGAAGAGTTTCTCTGTTTGAAATCTGTCTGTCTGATCTCAGAAGAACCCTGGAGAACCAAACCAGTCAAAGATCTGCTAATCTGCCAAGGACCTGCCAGCCGGCTCTCAGAAGAATCTGGAAGGGAAACTCAAACCTGGTGATCTACAAGCTCTTTACCAAGCTTAGCCTCCACCAAGCCCTCAGCCTGCCGACAGCCTCTGAACCCTCCTGGTTCCCCCCTCTGCCGCTCAGCTCTATCTCCAGAACAATAACCCAGTCGTGACCAGCCCTGGACCTGATTACCCCCCTGATCTGTTTTCTGTACCATTATTAATTAAACCTTTGTTTTCCCCAGTCTCTGTGTGTGTGTTCTGCATGTGGGCTAGGAACCCAAACCCCAACATGACAGTAGGTCTGGGTTGCGATGGCATTAAAAGGCAATTATGTAGGTTCTCTCTGTATTTTTTATATCACACCCTGTGAATTTAACTCTACTTTGACCCCTGAGAAGCAGTAACCAAGGGGGAAATTCTCAGAAATAAAGCCAAATTTACCAAAGCAGAAAGAAGAATTTTTTGTTCTTTGCTTTTTGGGATTTATTTAGATTTATTTATTTATTTGACAGTGACAGTGTACATTAGTAAGCATTCCTGCAAATGTTTAATGCATAGTTCATAGTAGATCAAGAAGTATTTGCTTTGGGATGGAAACCTTATATCTCTAAAATCATTCTTCTACTGTATATTTTGTTAGTTTGTCTGTCTGCTATATTAACCAATATGTGTTGAAGTAGATATTCTATTTTCACAGCTTTTGTGAGACACTTTTTTATAAAGTAGGGCATTAATTCATAAAAAAAGTGTATTTGAATTCTATAAATCAAAGTTTTCTGCCCAACAGCAATGATGATCTGCATGGCAGCATTCTATACCTGTCATGATCGGTTTAATATCAAACCCACATGCAGAACACAAAGGAGGCTGGGTAAAAGTTTAACAGAGTTTATTAAAGGTGTTTGACACAAAAGACATGAACTGGATCTGGAACAGGTCCGGGTTGGGTTCACTGAAGTCTGCAGAGATGATAGTTTGATTAGCTGGGCAGGCAGATGATTAAAGAGTCCTTTAGATAATTCTGATTCTACCTTGACAGGGTCCAGGCTTCTCTTGTGAGAGAGGGAACCGTTGGGTCCAGAGACTGTTGGTTCAGCAGAGGATACGACCAGCTGCAGCGTCTAGCTTCTGACTTTGAATGGCAGACCTTGATCAGAGTTTCCTGCTCTTCACAGAGAGAAGCAGGGGAAATCCAAATAGGAATCTTCAGGTTCGGTTCACCAGGGCTGGAAGGCAGGTTAAGCTCACCCAGAGCTTCAGACTTGAGACAGGTTTCCTGTGAGCAAAGACAGAGGAAGATTAGAACCAGTTTTCTCACTTAGAGACAACTTAGATTCTTCAGGTAACAGAGGCTCAGGTTGCTAACCAAACTAAGGTCAACACTGCGGCGTCGAAGGAAGGTCTGGCAGCTGCTTATGAAGGGCAGGTCTCCTGATGAGTAGATGAGTCTCAGGTGTGCTGGAGGGCTCCAGCCCAGGAGACCCACAGCGCACTCTGCTGGTGGAAGGTGGTACATCTCCAGATCCCAACAGTACCCCCCTCTCAATGACCGCCTCTTGGCGGTCCTGAGGAAGTGGACGGGAGGGAACTCTCATACTCCTCGATCCGGGACGGATCGAGGATGTATGAGCCAGGAACCCAGGTGCGGTCCTCCGGACCGTAGCCCTCCCAGTCGACGAGGTACTGCCATCCGCGACCTAGCCGACTGGAGTCCACGATCCGGCGAACTGTGTAGACCGGATGGCCGTCGATGTCCAGGGCGGGTGAAGGGGAGTCGGATTGTGGGCACAGGGGGCTAGTAACGACAGGTTTGACTTGGGAGACATGGAAAGTAGGATGGATGCGGAGATTCGGTGGCAGGTGCAGGCGGAGAGCAGAGGGGTTGATTATTTGGGCAATCTTATATGGGCCGATGAACCGGGGTGACAGCTTTTTAGACATGGCTTTGAGGGGAATGTCACGTGTTGACATCCAAACCTCTTGGCCTATGGTGTAATCAGGGGCAGGACGTCTCCTAGAATCTGCGAAGCGTTTAGAAGAAGCAGATGAGCGGTTGAGGGTGGTGATGGTGTCCTTCCAGATGCGCTGACAACGGCGGATGTGGTGATGGACTGATCTAACCGTTATCTCTCTCTCGTCTGCAGGGAAAAGTGGAGGCTGATAACCAATGGAAACTTGGAACGGGGATAAACCAGTAGAAGCGGATTTTAATGAGTTATGGGCGTACTCGATCCAGGTCAGAAACTGACTCCAGTCAGTAGGGTTATTGGATGTTAGGCTAACCCCTTGCTCACACTGGCTCCGGTGCGGTTACCGAGCCAGACGGAGACCGCAACTCCCGCACACCCCCTCTCACACCGCCCTTTTGACTACGGTGCGGTGCGGCTCTGCGGCTCCGGCAACAGGTCCGGAGATTTAACAGAAGTTCACTTGAGTTCACGTAACTTCAGGCGATAACACGGCCCAAATAAGGATATTTGCGAGAGGTTGTTGCGGAGGGCTCCGGCACGCCGCAAGGATAGCTTTCTTGCGGAATTTTCTGCAGCGCCGGAGTGTCTCGGTAACCCCAGCTGGACAGCTCAGCAGCCGGTGAGAGAGGTTTACGTCTTTTTAATGACTTGGAATCACTGCGGCGCCGCACCCACCGCACCGCAACGGTAAGACCGGAGTCGGTGTGAGCCTGGGGTAACCAAACTAAGGTCAACACTGCGGCGTCGAAGGAAGGTCTGGCAGCTGCTTATCAAGGGCAGGTCTCCTGATGAGTAGATGAGTCTCAGGTGTGCTGGACGGCTCCAGCCCAGGAGACCCACAGCGCACTCTGCTGGTGGAAGGTGGTACATCTCCAGATCCCAACAATACCCAGCTATTGTAGCATCTAGGATAGAGCTGCCAGTCTGGGAAAGAATCTGGTTGTTATTCCAAATTGTAAAGTTTCACTTTTTTTGCAACATAAAACTGACTAAAACTCTCACATATAGTAATGACTGAAATTTGACTAAGACTAATAATAGTTTTTGTCCTGAAGACTAAGACTAAATTTAAGATGGCTGTCAAAAACAACACTGCCGTTCATGTGATTTTATCATATGTTCATAAAATTTTAATTACCTAAATATGACTTAAGAATCCTTTAAAGGAACAGTACACCCAAAACATGATTAGCCTTCATTTTCTACTCACCCCCATGCTGAACAACACTCTGGAGTACTTTTTTGATATCTCAAATGCATCTGGAGATCTGGGAGGCTTCTTGCTGTCTGCTGACATTCAAATAATGGAGGTCTATGGCGCCCGAGGCAGAAAGGTCCATAAAAGTCCACAAAAAACGTGTCAATATTCCTCCATACTGCTCGTCCAATGTATTCCAAGTGTCCTGAGTGGGTAGCGTCCATAATTTACTCGAAATGAAGTCATTTAGGATGTTTTTAGAGCATAAACAGTAGTGTATAGGATTTCCTAAAAGCAAGTTCACGACTCTATGGAAACTGCGGCAGACCAAACCAGATGAAAGTGCGCATTCAGCTCGGCAAAGAATTCATGCTCTTCCTCAACACTGAAGTCCTCAGACATTTTTCTTTCGTTGTTTCTTTCTTTGCACAGGTAAACAGCACATTTCTTCTTCTACGCTTGCATTATCAAGAGCAGACGCTGAATGCGCACTTTCATCTGGTTTGGTCTGCCGCGGTTTCCGTAGACTCGTGACCGCGCTTTTAGGAAATCCTATACACTACTGTTTATGCTCTAAAAACATTCTAAATGACTTCGTTTCGAGTAAATTATGGACGCTACCCACTCAGGACACTTGGAATACATTGGACGAGCAGTATGGAGGAATATTGACACGTTTTTTGTGGACTTTTATGGACCTTTCTGCCTCGGGCGCCATAGACCTCCATTATTTGAATGTCAGCAGACAGCAAGAAGCCTCCCAGATCTCCAGATACATTTGAGATATCAAAAAAGTACTCCAGAGTGTTGTTCAGCATGGGGGTGAGTAGAAAATGAAGGCTAATCATGTTTTGGGTGTACTATTCCTTTAAGATGAGTCCCCTCATGTATCCTAGCTGCAAA
The DNA here is from genome assembly GCA_030533445.1 of Cyprinodon diabolis. NCBI lineage: Eukaryota > Metazoa > Chordata > Actinopteri > Cyprinodontiformes > Cyprinodontidae > Cyprinodon > Cyprinodon diabolis. The sequence goes on along the minus strand of CM060078.1, from coordinate 7,330,443 downwards.
TTCAATAAAAAAAACGATGGGAATCAATTAACTAAAGGTTTTTGGTTTCTGATGAAGCAAAAAATTTAATGAAACATTTTTTTTTACCAAATATTTTATTTACCTCTTAATTATTATTCCTATTTTAAATTGGTTTGAACACATTGCAATTTTATTTGATTGATTGTGCTTCTAATCCATTTTTTGCTTCCTCTTTGTGTAGCTTAGCTGATCTGAGTTTGATTACAATAGTAAAGAGTTTTTAACTTAAATGTGTTTTGACTTCTTTTGAATTCCATATATAGGAAGAGATTGATATATGACTATCTTAATATTAAATGAGAAAATACTTGCCTTCCCTATTGGGTTCAGCAAAAAATATATCATAATTGCACATTACACGTTGAAATAATCATGACCGCAATAAAGACAAATCAAAGTTCTTTAAATAAAGTTGGTTTTTAATTCTAAAAACAGAAATGTGCTGTAACAAAACATCTAGACTGATTATTTGCAACAATAATTGTCTACATATTAAATGTTTGTGGTATAAAAACAACAAACAGGTTTTCTAATAAAACATTCATTCTGATTGAAACATATAGCAAGGTTTTGCTTCGTACAGATATACATATATATATATATAAAAGTAAAAATAAGCTCTTAAATTCAAGGGAATTAATATATTTACATTTGTAAATTCTAAAGCTCATCTTGGTTTATGACACACATAAAACATATTCTTCTCTATAAAAAAAAAAATCAAATTTCAAAATGTAAATAAAAGCTTATTAAGCAGACATGATGTATAATAAAAGCTTTTTTTGGTAAGAATTATTTGATGCAATGCAGTAATGAACCACATCTGATCTATAGTAGTAATCAGGGGGGGATTTACCATTAGGCCATACTAGGCAGTCGCCTAGGGCCCCAAGTTCCTGGTTGTATGTATGTATGGTTAATACAACTGTTCCTTATTTGTGCACATTAATTATGTTTTTCGCTAAAATGCCATCAGAACGCTGATAATATTAAGTGTGTCTCAGCCCCCCCCCCCTTCAGTGTCCACCATATTGGATCAGTCCATTTGCTGCACATGTTCAGAAAGGTCCAAACAGACAGCAGCAAACCATTTGAAAACAAACCATGCAAAGAGCAGTGTTGCCAACTTAGCGCTTTAGTCGCTATATTTAGCCACTTTTCAGACCCCTCTAGCACTTTGATTTCTAAAAAGCTCCTAGCGCCAAATCTACAGACTTTTTTCTGCTACTGGAGACTTTGGAGACAACATCTAAAAGCAGCGAACTCTGCTCTCCAGAGCAAGTAGATTGGTAACCCCGCCTCCTGCATAATCAGCGGGACTCAGTCTTTCCTCACTTGGACTTTGTTCTCAGTGAAATATATCATATACCATTAATTTGGAAAAAAATGTGTCTTTATTTCCTAAAATGTATTTAACTCTTTGTAATAATTGTATAATCTTTAAAATCGTATCTCTAAAATATCCAAATAACACAACTTCTAAAATACATTTATTATTTGTGGCTCCTTCCATGTTTTTGTTCCTCTGCAGGGGTTAAAACTTGGTCTCCACAGCTGGCCCCGGGCCCTGCAAAAGAAAACAGAGTTTACAATCCTGTCATATTTCAACCTTAATGGAAATAAAGGCGTTTCCATGGCAAATAAAGTGTTTTTTTTAATATAATTTTTGATAAACACACATATATATAATCAATTCACATATGTGAGGTTAAAAACATTTCATTTCTGGATTTTGTGAATTATTTTCTTTTATTTTTTATTTTTTTATTTTTTTCACTTTTTATGTGAAATATGTGATGTGAAAAAAATCTTTTTATATTTTTATTTTCTTGACAGATCACATTCTTTTCACTTCAAGCCCATCCAAACATTCCCTCTTAACCAATAAATGAAATACAAAGTATGTGATCTGGAAAGAATAACATTTGTAAATCTCAATCTATATAAATACATCAAATATGAAAAATAAAATCTGAGAAAAAAAGCACAGTTACTCTCATAACCTTTTGATCAGAAAGTGTTACAAAGTTCAATTTATGGATTTTATGGATTTTTGGACTTTTATTAGATTTTATTTTATTAGATAGAGGAGAGGTTTTCAAACAATTCAGACCGCCTTAAAATTCATAGAATTATTCACTCCATATTAATTTATACATACAATGTGAATTATTTTACATTTTGAATAAAATCCCACTATGGGAACTGCTGAGATACACCAGCACAACAATTTGCAAAAAATGGAAGGAAAGTGAAATCATTTTTTTCTTTTTACACTTTTAGAGTCCCATACCTCAGTCTCAAGTGTTTTTAACCCTAAATGGATTTTCTTACTGAGGTTTTACTGTAGGAATCATCCTGCATGTTGGTTATAAAGCTACTTTTTGGTCTAAATTTCCAGAGCAGCTTGTTACATATTTTCCTCCCAAAACTTGTTTGCAAACAGAAACAGGACATTTATGGCTGCTACACCATCATAAACAGCAGATTTGATTTTGATTGAGATTTGCTGAATTTGCTCTGCCATTAGAATCCCTCCACCTGAGCTTTGAATCTCAGAGTTTAGCAGTCAGCCCCGGTTTATTAGGTCTGCAGATGGGAGCACAGAAAACTACGGAAGAGGATTAGGGCCACTGAAAAAAAAAAAAAAAAAAAAAGTTTACTGATTTTAAAATTTTATTTTAATTTAGTATTTAATTTAGTATTGGAAAAAAGTCAGAATTTTGACTTTTTTCTCAGAATTCTGACTTTAATCTCAGGATTTTGGATTTTAATGTAGATAGGCACCAGGAAGGAAGAGACGTGGAGCACTTAGCTTCACCGACATAGATGTGAGTTATTTGAGGTGGCCAGTGACACATTGGTGGAGCATGACGGAATTAGGCAACTTTTTACGTGCCCGAGGGGTCTCCTCATTAATGGAGGAGCAGAAGGAACAAGATAACTAGTCTCTAAAACAGACATGGCTATGGCTTGATGCTAACATGTTTGTTAGCTGTCAGAATTCTGAGAAAAAAGTCAGAATTCTGAGAAAAAAGTCAGAATTCTGAGAAAAAAAGTCAGAATTCTGAGATTAAAGTCAGAATTCTGAGAAAAAAAGTCAGAATTCTGAGATTAAAGTCAGAATTCTGAGATTAAAGTCAGAATTCTGAGAAAAAAAGTCAGAATTCTGAGATTAAAGTCAGAATTCTGAGAAAAAAAGTCAGAATTCTGAGATTAAAGTCAGAATTCTGAGATTAAAGTCAGAATTCTGAGTTTAAAGTCAGAATTCTGAGTTTAAAGTCAGAATTCTGAGATTAAAGTCAGAATTCTGAGATTAGTCTCTAAAACAGACATGGCTACGGCTTGATGCTAACATGTTTGTTAGCTGTCAGAATTCTGAGAAAAAAGTCAGAATTCTGAGAAAAAAAGTCAGAATTCTGAGATTAAAGTCAGAATTCTGAGATTAAAGTCAGAATTCTGAGAAAAAAAGTCAGAATTCTGAGATTAAAGTCAGAATTCTGAGTTTAAAGTCAGAATTCTGAGATTAAAGTCAGAATTCTGAGTTTAAAGTCAGAATTCTGAGAAAAAAAGTCAGAATTCTGACTTTTCTCTTTCGTAGAAATCTATTAAGTCACAAAATGCTTTTTTTTTGTGGGAAGAAAAGAGGAATATTTTTTATTTCTACTTCAATATGATGTGTTAATTCAAAGTGAGTTTATGATCTATGTACAGACTGTGGCCAGTCATATAGCTGCTGGGGAGAAAAGGTAATAAAATCAGCGTCTTTTATGTCTTTGGAATGGCAGAGGTGTTTTGTCCTTGAACTCCAGGAGGACGATGAATTAGTTAAATATTTCCAAAACTCAAACCTGAGTCTGTTACATAAGGAAGAATCTAACTGTACGGGATGATTTACAACAGGAAGAATCTTAAAAAAGGAATCTTACATTTTTATCTTTGATTCTCAAACTGCTGCTGGGATTGTGAACCGTCACTGTTGTCAGTATCTGGAAAGAAACAGAAACAGATTCATGATCAGAACTTTTAAATCTGGCATCAAAATGAAGCTCTAGCGGAAGTTCAATTGAAGAAACTCTGGCTTAACTCCATCCAATCAGAAGCTGATCTGTCTCCGAAGGGAGCCAATCAGCTTTGAACTACTCCACCACGAAGCCCAATCAGCGTCCTGCTTTCACTTTATAAACTCCTCAAATCCTCATCCCAGTCCCGCTATCCTGCAATCACTATGTCGGATTTCGATTCAGATGACCCTGCCGGGTCCCTGTTCCTCAACCCAGAGGAACGCAACCTTTCCCTTATTCTCCCTGCTCGGAAAAGCTCCCGTCTGGCCGCTCTCCCCTCTCCTTCCGTGTTACTCTCCAGAGGCATACTGCCAGGCTCCGACCTTGATTCTGCTCAGCTGTCTCATCTAGCCTCCCTTCCACCTCCTCGTGATTCATCTCCATCTCCCTCGCCTTCCACTCTTCAGTCCGCTCCGATTCCTGGCCACAAAAGATCATGCAAGTCCTCCGCTCCCCCCGCCAAGCGCAGCAGAGGCCGTCCCAGATCTGTCCCAGCAGCAGCCACCGATACGCCCGCTCCTTCTCACCGCGTCGATGCAAACCTCGGACCCTCTTCAGCTTCTCATTCCATAGCAGCTCCCTCGACTAATCCTTCTGCCGTTGAACAGCTCTCAGCCTCCCTTCGCTCCACTCTGGACTCACTCACTCAATCAGTCTCCACGCTGTCTGCACGCCTCCAAAACTTGCAAAACCCCCACACTGCCACGTCATCCCTGCAGCTGCCTGCTCAGACGGACATCCCCCCTCCCATCCCCTCATTCACATTAGCAAACGCCCGCCCCGGGCCAGCCTTAGGTAAGACGTATTCAACCATGTTTTCATTCATAATTTTCTATCTATTTTAGTTCGCTCATTATGCTTTGTCTGCCTTCCTATTCAGGCATACCGTATGTTCCATTGCACGCTAATATTTCCTCTAGCCTCCGTTCTAAAATTATTCAAGGGAAGTATATTAATTTAGTCTCCCTCATTCTCCCCTCCCCCGAAGTCAATCACCAGGTCGCATCAGCAGGTGACATCACAGCTTTCTTTAAATCATCCGATCCCCGTCTGTCCAGAGATCTTTCTATTGGCCAATTTCTTGCCACATTTAGTATCTACCATGACGTTCTATGCTCAGTTTACCCCAACCGCAGAGTGGAGCTTGATACCTATTTATCCCTAATAGCAGACCTCCACCTTAAATTTGGCAGCAACCTTTTCTACCTTTACCACAAATCTTTCTCTTCCAAAGCAGCTTCTACTCTGGTTCAACACGGCGTCCGTTTAGATTGGTCGGTCTTGGACACAAACATTCTAATCATGCTGACTCAGTCCAATCCCTGTTCTTCCTGCGATTCTATCGGTCACCCCAGCGCCTTCTGTCCATCTATTCCGTTTAAGCCTAGCACGCCTTCCCTCCCTCCTTTGCTTCCCTCTACTTTCGGTCTGCGCACAGACGCCAGAGGTAGAAGAATCCAGGTATTTGACTCCAAACCCATCTGTAACAATTTCAATGAAAGTTTCTGTTCTTTTCCTAAGCGTATGTTTCTCCACATTTGCAGTTCTGCAAGGAGGCTCATCCAAAATCAGTCTGTCCCCGCCGTGCTCGCTTCATAAATAATCGTACCTTCAAACCTTAGCAGCCCGTCACCTTTCCACCCCTATTATCATTTCCGAGTTATCGTTTTGTCTCCTTCATCATCCCGACCGTACCTTTGTTAACTTCATTCTTTCTGGTCTCTCTCAAGGATTTCATGTAGGAGTTTATCCCCCAATCTTCAATCTGCTCTTAAAGAACCAGATACCGTAGATCTGCTTCTTAACAAAGAAATTTCTAAAGGGTTCATGATCGGTCCCTTCAAAACCTCTCCCTTCGTTCCCTTCCGAGTTAGCCCTCTCGGAGTAGCCACCAGAAAATATTCTGGAAAAAAGAGGCTCATTCTGGATTTATCCGCCCCCCACACTGGTCATCGCTCCTCGATCAATAGCCTCATCCCGCCTGCCCCCTTTTCCCTTCATTACACTTCCGTGGATCACGCTATTCTCCTGATCAAACGCACCGGCAAAGGAGCCTGGCTAGCTAAAGCCGACATCACCGATGCGTTCAAAATCGTCCCTATTCATCCCTCCCAGTGGCACCTGTTCGGTGCTAAATGGAAATCTCTTTTCTATTTTGCTGTCCGTTTGACGTTCGGGTGCAGGAGTAGTCCATGTCTCTTTGACAAAATCTCAGAAGCTCTATGCTGGATTCTCCTCAATGTCACCCATCTTCCATGCGTTCTTCATCTCCTGGATGACTTCCTTCTTATCCATCCTCCCTCTAAACTTCCCAGTCTTTCTCTTCCCAAGCTAAAGGAGCTCTTTTCCTGCCTCGGTGTTCCCCTGTCTGAAGAGAAAACTATTGGCCCCGCTACAAAAATCTAGTTTCTCGACATCAAGCTCGATTCAGTAGCCATGATGGCATCCCTGCCAGCAGATAAACTATCTTGAATCCGTGAGACAGTCCTTTTGTTCTGCATCAGTCATGTCTAAACGCCAACTGCTCTCCCTGCTAGGTCATCTAAATTTCGCCATGCGCATTATTCCTCAAGGTCGCTCTTTCATTTCCCGTTTGCTCGATCTGGCTAATTCCGTTCCCTCCCTCCTTGATCAGGTTACACCGAACGAAGGCTGCCGTTCGGATCTTTCCTTCTGGTCCAGTCTCCTTCTAAATTGGAACGGAAAATCATTTTTCTACGATTGATATTATTCAATCTCCTGACATGCTAAAGTTTTTCACGGATGCTGCCCCATCCGTAGGTTTTGGGGGGTTCTTTCAGGACAGGTGGTTCGCGGGTTCATGGCCTTCTTCATTCAACACCCAATCATCCGCTCTGTGTGAGGTCTACCCCATAGCCATAGCTTGCCGTCTGTGGGGCCCGCTCTGGGAAAGAAAACGCATATCTGCCTATTGCGATAACATCGCGGTAGTCGAAGCCTTAAATAAAGGTCGCTCCTCCTCCCAGTCTCTCATGCCCTTCATCAGAAGCATCACCTGGCAAGCAATCACTAACAATTTCATTATCTCAGCGCGTCACGTCCCAGGCCATTCTAACACTGCTGCTGACGCTCTCTCTCGTTTCAAATTTCAGACTTTCCGTCATCTTCGACCTACCTCCGATCTCCATCCGACTCCTGTTCCTCCTCTAGAGGAATTCACCCTCAATTAACTCACTCTCTTCATGCATATCTACTTTCCTCCAGCTTCTACATGAAATCTGGTTTAGCTCCTTCTACTCTCAGATGCATGGCAATTATTTGCAAAATTCTGTTCAAGTCTCCATATTCCCCTGTATCCTTTACTTATTACTTCTGTCATAGCTTTCATTTCTTTCTGCTTCGATAAACGCCGCTTCAAATTATCTTACATTCACAGCTTGTTAGCCGGCATCAATTTCTTTTCCAAATGCTATAACCCTAATTCTTCTAGCCTTTTCGCTGACTACTCCATCAAGCTTCTCCTTAAAGGTCTAGCTAAACATTCTTCTGGTACTTCTGACACTCGCAAGCCTATTACTTTTTCGATCCTTAGGAGACTAGTGTCCGCACTTTCTACTAGCTCCTACTCGTCTTATGCCAAGTCTCTGTTATCTAGTTCCTTCTTATTGGCCTTCTATGGCTTTCTGAGACCGGAGGAATTCACTTCTTCTAATAGACACTTTAATCATTCCCGAGATCTGTCCATCTCAGATATTCGTTTTTACATCGACCATTTCAAATTATCCTTAAAACATTCTAAAGGTAAAGGCGCTTGTTCCATCTTCATCGCACGAACAGATGGCCCCCTCTGTCCCTTTCTCGCCATGTTCGATTTCGTTCAAAGACGACACTCTATACCCTCTCATTCTAAAGCACTCTTCATCACGCCCGAGGGTCACTCTATGTCCACTCGTTGGTTCCTTCATCACCTCAGGACACTTTTAGAATCGTGTGGCCTTCCCTCTAGTGGCTATTCCGGGCATTCGTTCCGAATTGGAGCTGCTACAACAGCAGCTACTCGTGGGGTTTCTGAGGCTTCCCTCCAGCAACTAGGCTGATGGTCATCATCGGCCTATACCTCATACATCCGCCCAGAACTCCCATCAATTCTCGCAGCGTAGCGCTCTCTCTGCCTCTAGGTAACTCTAACACAAATACTGGTGGTGGTTCGAACTCTTTCTCATCATTACCTGACCTAACCATAACCATCCTCTAACTCATCTTCTCCTACTCTTATCAGTTATCTACATTATTCCTTGCTTTCTGCAGTCTTCATGCTGTCTCCTTGCTATACTCATGCTGTCTTTATTCTGGCTCGTATACGTGCAATCTCACCTTTATGTCAGGCAGCAACATGCCTTCTCTGTGTGTCTCGTCATGTCTGGTCTGCGTCTCGTCATGCATCCTTTACGCCATTTTGCATGCATTCCCTAAATCATCAATATGCACCATGTCTGCGTCTCGTCATGTGTCTGTATTTCGTCATGTCATTTGTTAATAAATGTTATCATCCGCAAGAATCATCCGCAAGATCATTGTCAGACTCATCCGCAAGATCATTATCAGACTCATCTGCAAGATTCATTATCAGACTCATCCGCAAGATCATTATCAGACTCATCCGCAAGATTCATTATCAGACTAATCCGCAAGATCATTGTCAGACTCATCCGTGAGTGTGAATAGTCCCACACATTCTCCCACACATTCTCATCTTCATACTTTGGATCTTGTGCTGACATACGGCATAGAATGTGAAGAAATAACAGTATTTCCTCACAACCCTGTCCTCTCTGACCACTTTCTAATAACCTTCAGGATTACTTTAACAGAGTTCTCCTCCCCCAAAAGAAGGTTACATTTTAGTAGATCTTTATCAGATAGTGCAGTTATAAATTTTAAAGAATCTGCTTCACTTTCTCTCTCCTCTATGTCGCTGAGCTGTGCTGCAGAGTGCAAAAGCATAGCTTATTCCCCTTCACAGGTTGATGATTTTGTTGATGGGGTTGCTAGTTCTCTGCGTACTGCCTTAGACAACGCAGCTCCCTTGAAAATGAAAACCGTTGAAAATAGAAAGCTTGCTCCTTGGTTTAATGCAGAGCTGCGTACTTTGAAGCAAAATGCTAGGAAACTGGAGAGAAAATATCGCTCCACAGGCCTGCGGGAGTCCTTCCTAGTCTGGAAAAATGGTTTACTGCTGTATAAGAGGACCCTTTGTAAAGCAAGAGCAGCATACTTCTCCTCATTAATAGAGGAGAATAAGAATAATCCTAGATTTCTTTTTAATACAGTTGCCAAACTCACCCAGAGCCATAGCTCTGTTGAACCGTCCATCCCACCTGCTCTTAGCAGCAATGATTTTATGGGATTCTTTATAAATAAGATTGATCTTATTGAAAATAAGATCATAAGCACTCCTCTATCCGCGATTGTACCTGAGGTAGTCATGGAATCTGAACCGGGTTTAGACTGCTTTGATCCAGTTGAACTTTCAGAATTAGCAAAATTATTGTCTTCATCTAAGCCTTCAACTTGTATGTTAGATCCAGTTCCAACCAGGTTATTTAAGGAGGTATTCCCTTTGATCTCCTCCTCCATTTTAGATGTGATTAATCTACAGTGGGGCAAAAAAGTATTTAGTCAGCCACCAATAGTGCAAGTTCTCCCACTTAAAAAGATGAGAGAGGTCGGTAATTTTCATCATAGATATACCTCAACTATGAGAGACAAAATGAGAAAAAATATTTCAGAAAATCACATTGTCTGATTTTTAAAGAATTTATTTGCAAAATATGGTGGAAAATAAGTATTTGGTCAGTTACAAACAAGCAAGATTTCTGGCTCTCACAGACCTGTAACTTCTTCTGTAAGAGGCTCCTCTGTCCTCCACTCGTTACCTTCATTAATGGCACCTGTTTGAACCCGTTATCAGTATAAAAGACACCTGTCCACAACCTCAAACAGTCACACTCTAAACTCCACCATGGCCAAAACTAGAGAGCTGTCAAAGGACACCTGAAACAAAATTATAGACCTGCACCAGGCTGGGAAGTCTGAATCTGCAATAGGTAAACAGCTTGGTGTGAAGAAATCAACTGTGGGATCAATTATTAGAAAATGGAAAACATACAAGACCACTGATAATCTTCCTCGATCTGGGGCTCCACGCAAGATCTCACCCCGTGGGGTCAAAATGATCACAAGAACGGTGAGTAAAAATCCCAGAACCACACGGGGGGACCTAGTTAATGACCTGCAGAGAGCTGGGACCAAAGTAACAAAGGCTACCATCAGTAACACACTACGCCGCCAGGGACTCAAATCCTGCAGTGCCAGATGTGTCCCCCTGCTTAAGCCAGTACATGTCAAGGCCCGTCTCAAGTTTGCTAGAGAGCATTTGGATGATCCAGACGATGACTGGGAGAATATCATATGGTCAGATGAAACCAAAATAGAACTTTTTGGTAAAAACTCTACTCGTCGTGTTTGGAGGAGAGAGAATGCTGAGTTGCATCCAAAGAACACCATACCTACAGTGAAGCATGGGGGTGGAAACATCATGCTTTGGGGCTGTTTTTCTGCTAAGGGACCAGGACGACTGATCCGTGTGAAGGAAAGAATGAATGGGGCCATGTATCGTCAAATTTTGAGTGAAAACCTCCTTCCATCAGCAAGGGCATTGAAGATGAAACGTGGCTGGGTCTTTCAGCATGACAATGATCCCAAACACACCGCCCGGGTAACGAAGGAGTGGCTTCGTAAGAAGCATTTCAAGGTCCTGGAGTGGCCTAGCCAGTCTCCAGATCTCAACCCCATAGAAAATCTTTGGAGGGAGTTGAAAGTCCGTGTTGCCCAGTGACAGCCCCAGAACATCACTGCTCTAGAGGAGATCTGCATGGAGGAATGGGCCAAAATACCAGCAACAGTGTGCGAAAACCTTGTGAAGACTTACAGAAAACGTTTGATCTCTGTCATTGCCAACAAAGGGTATATAACAAAGTATTGAGATGAACTTTTGTTATTGACCAAATACTTATTTTCCACCATATTTTGCAAATAAATTCTTTAAAAATCAGACAATGTGATTTTCTGGATTTTTTTTTCTCATTTTGTCTCTCATAGTTGAGGTATATCTATGATGAAAATTACCGGCCTCTCTCATCTTTTTAAGTGGGAGAACTTGCACTATTGGTGGCTGACTAAATACTTTTTTGCCCCACTGTATCTCTGTTACAGGGATATGTACCTAAAGCTTTTAAGGTTGCTGTAACTAAACCTCTGCTTAAGAAACCGTCTCTTGACTCAGATGACTTGGTTAATTATAGACCTATATCCAATCTTCCTTTCTTATCCAAAATTCTTGAGAAAGTAGTTGCCAAACAAGTTTGCGATCACTTCCACCATAATGAACTTTTTGAAGAGTTTCAGTCTGGCTTTAGAGCTCATCATAGCACTGAAACAGCTCTGGTGAAAGTCACTAATGATATTCTCATGGCCTCAGATAATGGACTTGTATCTGTGCTCGTCCTGTTGGATCTTAGTGCTGCATTTGATACAGTTGACCATAATATTCTTTTAGAAAGACTTGAATATTTTGTTGGAATTAAAGGAACAGCACTAGACTGGTTTAAATCTTATCTATCTGATCGAATTCAGTTTGTTTATGTTAATGATAGATCTTCAACACGCTCAAAGGTTACCTGTGGAGTACCACAGGGATCAGTGCTAGGACCAATTCTCTTTACTTTATACATGCTCCCAATTGGTAGAGTTATTAGACAGCATGGGATTAATTTCCACTGTTATGCTGATGATACCCAGCTATATCTGTCTATAAATCTAGATGAAGCTAACCCATTACATAGATTACAGGCATGTCTGAAGACATAAAAACCTGGATGACTCTTAACTTTCTGCTTCTGAATGCAGACAAAACAGAAGTTATAGTCTTTGGACCAGAGTCTCTGAAAAAGAAGCTGATTAGCCAGTCACTTCATTTGGATGGGATTAAACTGATTTCAGATAATAAAGTAAAAAATCTTGGTGTTATTTTTGATCAGGACCTGTCATTTAAATCCCATATCAAAGAGGTTTCTAGAATTTCCTTCTTTCATCTGAGGAACATTGCAAAAATTAGAAATCTCCTGTCCAGGGGTGATGCTGAGAAACTAGTCCATGCATTTGTTACTTCAAGGCTGGACTATTGTAATTCTTTACTATCAGGAAGTCCACAAACTGTAGTTAAAAGCCTTCAGCTGATCCAAAATGCTGCAGCCAGAGTTCTGATGAAAATTAAAAAGAGAGATCATATCTCTCCTATCCTGGCTTCTCTTCATTGGCTTCCTGTTAAATCCAGAATAGAATTTAAAATCCTCCTTCTCACATATAAAGCCTTAAATGGCCAAGCTCCATCTGATATCAGAGATCTGATTGTTCCTTATGTTCCTAACAGAGCACTTTGCTCTCAATCTGCAGGGGTACTAGTGGTTCCTAGAATTTCTAAAAGTAGAATGGGAGGCAGATCTTTTAGTTATCAGGCTCCTCTCCTGTGGAACCAACTACCAGTTTTAGTCCGTGAGGCAGACACCCTGTCTACTTTTAAGACTAGGCTTAAAACTTTCCTTTCTGATAAAGCTTATAGTTAGGGTGGCTCAGGTTATCCTGAGCTGTCTTTAAAGTTATGCTGCTATAGGCTTAGACTTTTGGAGGACATAGGGACCCCCATTTCATCATTCTGCTTCATTCTCTCTGTTCTCCTGTTCTGCAGAATCTGTTTGTTCAATCTCTAACCTTCTGCTCTCTCTGCTTTTCCTCAGAGTAGCTTTGCCTCATCTGTTCCTGTTTGGCTGTGACGTCATCCAGGAAAGAAACATCAGCTGTGCTGCTTCCATCAACACCCTTGTTTGTAGATGTTGGAGATCGGCCTGTTTTCCAGTGTGGTCCTGTTTCTCTGGCCGTGGCTGGGTGGATGTGCTCTCTTCATCCTCTGGCATGGGAGCTGCCTTGGAGCTCGTCTGCCTGGCTGTGTGTTTCCTGGACGGGGCCGCCTTTTACAGCTGCTTTTTGTATCTCTGCTTCTTGTATCTCTGCTTCTGTCTCCTTGAACCCCAGTCGGCCTCGGCAGATGGCCGCTCACACTGAGCCTGGTTCTGCTGGAGGTTTCTTCCTGTTAAAAGGGAGTTTTTCCTCTCCACTGTCGCTACAAGCATGCTTAGTGTGAGGGATTGTATTTGAGTCAATGAGTCGATGCAATCAACTGGTTTTCCTTAGATAGAAAACTTTGTATCAATTTGACTGTATGATCTGGTTGAACTGTAAAGTGCCTTGAGATGACATGTGTTGTGAATTTGGCGCTATATAAATAAACTGAATTGAATTGAATCCGCAAGAATCATCATCATCATCATCATCATCGTCATCATCATCATCATCATCGTCATCATCATCATCATGGTAAGTTTTCGGCCTCAACTGCGGTTGCCATCGTCAACTTCAACCTGGCTCGGTAAGCTGTTTGCAAACCTTCTCAGCATTTCATTACGCATTCTTCATTTTGTTAGTAGTAACTGCCCTACGAGCTTCATTCATCTACTCATACATGTTAAGCATAATTCAGCATGAATGTTCCTGCCGGGGTCTGAGCGCCAAAGACTATACTTTCTTATCAATAAAACTCTTCTAATTATCTTTTTCTCTGTGTGAGTTTTTCAGATTGAACTAAAGTTTGTCACTTTTTTTCTTCTTGTCTGATTTAAAGCAGACCAAACGTTTCCTGTTTTGGCTTATTTAAAATGACAGAACTTGTCTCTATTTTCCTAAAACTAGTATTTTAAAGCTTCAGGAGATCAAAATCAATGGTATGAAAATTGAAAAAAAAAAACGCTCAGCCAAGATTTTGAAAATAGTTTGGTTCAGCATTGAGTGCCTGAAATTTCGCTATGGAGGGAATTTTGTTCCAATATTTTTGCAAGCAATAAAAACATTTTGTAAATGGAAATTTGAAAAAAAGGTAATTTTAATTTTTCCTCATTTTTTTCCTCAAATTTTGTTTTTTTCCCCAAAAAATATGTAAATGTTTTTTTTTATGTTTTTATTTATGTTTTACAGTTTATTTTTTAAAAGCTAAAATCTAAAAAAAAAGAATATCTGTAATAGAAAGGTTACTCTAATCTTACTATGTGATTAAATCATTTATTAAAGTCTAATTTTTGGACTGCATTTATGTCCTGTTGCGCATAATTCAATGTTTTTATTTGCTGTGAAAATGTGGGTTTCATTTCCAGAACAAGAGCAATGTACATATCCACAGCAGATGCAGAGCTGTGGAGAAAAACAGGCTGAACGGCCGCTCAGAAAAGAAATAGCCATTCTTCCTAAAAGCAGCATAAAAAACCAGAATAAAGTTTTAAATGAAATCAGAGATCTTAAGTTTCAGGGACATGGGGTCTTTAGATGGGGCCCTGGTGTTAGTCCTGGGCTGTATGGGGCTGGTCTGGGGCCCCTCACACCTGTTATTGAGCATTTCTTTCTGCTAGTGTTGACAGACACACAGTTATGCTAGGTACTAAGCTGTGGCTTCAACTATATATAGCTCTGAATAATTATGTAATCTTCATAGGTTTCGCTTTTACTGCGTCTCCATGGGACGCTCCCTATTTTGATGTGGTTGGTGTGCTTTTTATTTATTTTAATGCCTTGTTTCTTACAGGTGTGTAAGTAAACTTCTAGGAATTGTTCTGTATTTTCTGTTTTCTTCTCCTTATTCTTTCTCCCTTTCTCTTAATTGTTATCCCCTGTCCCTTTCTCACCTCCATTTCCATATCTGTGCACATTGCATATTGTGTTATATTATGCAAGCAAATTCGTGAGAGGGTTCTTGCCATACCCTGACAGGCCATAGGGAGAATAAGAAAAACTTACTTTTTGGTTAAAAAAAAGCTGGTTTAATTTTTCAGTTGGGATCCACACACAGCAAAATAGATCCCAGCCCTATTTCATTTTACTACCTCAGAAATCAGTCATGTGACCAGGGTGGCCGGGTTACATGACTGAAACCTGGCCTGAAAAAATCTCTCAGTCCGGCCCTGGGTCTGACTGCAGACCCTTAAGATTACTGAGAAAAAGAAGACATATTTTTCTCAGGTGTTGTGAGAAAAAAAAAAAAAAGTTATTGTATTTTGGTCATTTATGCCTCCATTGGATAATCCATGTGGTCAAACAGCACAAACAATATTAAAAGAATAAATAATATATAATATTTGCAAAATAACATTAGAGCTTTATAAAAGAACTGTGTTAATTCTTTTATTTTAATATTTTCTTGCTTTTTTTTTAAACCTTATTCAGTTGAACTGGAAAGAGATTTTATATATATATATATATATATATATATATATATATATATATATATATATATATATATATATATATCATTAAACACATGTATAGACAAAAATATATTTAATATTAAGACCCAGGAAATAAACATGAAAATGTAAAGTATTTCCACTATACTGGCTCTTATTTCACTCCACTTTTACTTTAAAAAGTCTTTGAATAAACAGACACAGAAAACAATTGGATGTTAAAAATTGATATTTAACCTGTTTTACTCTAAATAGTGTATTTAAATCTATACTGAGTGTAAGTCTTCACTAGTGTTGGAGTTAATATTCAGTGTAAATTTGACAACCATGCAGTGCAGCTTTTACTCTATATAATGTTGATTAGCCGCTAATTTCTGAGAGGTCGTCTTGATTTTGACCAATTATCTGCAACAGACTTATATTCAGCTCTGTTGGTGGTAAAGTGAAACTTGTTGTTCTTACTGGCAGTCCTGACAGTGCAGGTCTGCAGCGAGACTTGAATCTGTGAAGTTTTTATGCAGCACAGAGAACTCCCAGTGATATATTGGCAAACAGGGGATGTATAAAAAAAAAAAAAGAGGGGCAGGACATGTCCTGATGTCTGTTGACACTGGAAAGGAGGAGGTAAGGTCTAGAGCAGGGGTGCCCAACCTTTTTTAAACCAAGATCTACTTTTGAAGTTGATGGCATGCCGAGATCTACCAAGCCAAACCAAGGGATGGCAGTATTTGTTTATTTGCACAGGTGGAGAATAAACAGTGAGTCCAACAAACGGGGAAACGATCAATTGTGTCAAAAAATAGGTTGTAAAAACAGAACTTAACAACCTCATAAGAACTTCACACCATATCACTCACTCACTCACTCACCAAAACTATAGAAAAGAGCAGTCAAGATCTCCAGACAAAGGCTGTGCAGTCAAAAAATCTAAATACACCAATTGATACACAGTAGAGGGAAAACAAAAAAACGTTAGAACTGTAAATTTACAGTCATATGTTTATATCACTGTTTATATATATATATTAGGGGTGGAGCGGTTCACAAAATCCACGATTCGGTTCGGTTCACGTTTTCGTGGTCATGGTTTTCGGTTCTGTTCGGTATATGTTGATTGTTAGGAAAATCTACGATGTCTTGTAAAGTACAACGCGTATGTATAAACCCTGTGAACGTTTAATTTAATATGACATATTAAAAAAAATCCCCATCATCATCCAGCAGATGTTCAGTTTCTGCCCAAATACTTTCTTTCTGTGGATAACTAGGATCAAACATAGTTTGTATGAACTCTGTTCTCTGCTTCCAAACTCATCATCTCTTCATCCATTCCTGCAATAAGAATTTTCTTTTAAAGTTGTGAGATGCGCTCTAGAATCTCACAACTTCTTCCTGGTCTGTTGAAGCACCAATAGTCTGCATCCAATTATTTAATTAATTGCTCTTAGTTTTTGTATTATATACAAACTATGCTCTAATTTCTAGTTACCGGCCTGTTTTTACTATAATTGAATTTGACAAACCGGGTCTTCTCTACATTCTTTTTCCTGTTTGGTGCGATTGCAATTGCGGGTCTTGATCTGGACGGACCGGAGCGTAGCAAAAAAGAGCTCAGGTCCGTATTTTGACGGTGAGGGACGGAGAAGACGTACGCGGACAGAGACGTAGCGGAGGGTGTGGAACAGCTCTCATTGATTTACATGAGAGACAAGTTCTCCGCACGACGTACGTGAGCGGAGCAGAGCGCTGACGGAGTATGTGGAATCTGGGGGTAAAGGAGGACAAACACACGTCCAGCTGGATGCGGCGCAGGACGCTGGACAGTGCAATGAAAATCCAGACGTTCCGCCCTAAAGCCGGACATCTGGCCACCCTTCTTCCAACTCCTGTTCTTTCCCACTCGCCATACCCACACTATTCTCCACAACAACCGATTTTTTTCTGCTACACCCGGCTACGCTGCTTCGCTTCTTCTTCTTCTTGTTTACTACTGGTGGTTGGCTTTGGTCGCAGTACCGCCACCTTCTGCTCTGGAGTGTAAACGCTTCACCTATGAGAAAAAGGAGCAGCGCATGAACCGAACGAAACGAACTGAACCGAGACAGTCGAACCGAACGGTTCGGACGTTTTTCATAAACCGTTATATATATATATATATTTTTTTTTACTACTTTTCAAGGCTGCACTTTAAAAAAAGATGTAATTGTCCAGAGAGCTGTTCCAAACTAAATTTCCTTTTTGTTTTACACTTGTGTAAACAAAATGACAAATAACATCTGTCTAAGTCTTAGATGACTTCAAAGCAGGAAGAAGGAGAAAGGAAGTCCACTATTTCAGAATGATAAACTTCACTGGGCGTTGGCATTGGCAGAGAAACTGGCAGATGGATTAAGATTCAACAGGAAAACAGATAAAAATAGGAAAATACTAAATACAAACTATGTGGATGTGAAGATGTAACATACAGCAGAATGGGTTGCTGACTGTTTCTTTAATTTCGGGCAAAAGTTCCTGTGATGTCATGAGCCGGAAAGCTCTTGAACTCCAATACCTAGCATGCAATGGGGCGCGTGGCGTCACGGGTTGGAGGCTAGAGCGAGAGGGCAGTTCTGAATGTAGCTTGCTACTGAAAGGTTCTGTGGAAGTTTGGAAATAAATATACAGAACAAGTTTACACGCCTCGTCTGTTCTATATAGAATCGGAGAACAACACAGTTCCAAAAAACCTTCGAAAGACTTTCGAAGATCAGTGTGGTCTGCACCTGCCCCCTCGAGCTGGGCATAGAATAAACGCCTCTGAAAACTCCCGACCCGAACAGAGCAAGCGATCTTCATCGCAACGTCCATGACATGCTTCATATTTAAAATACTGCCGCACAGCTGTTGATGATGAATGGTGCAGCGGTAGCTCCAAAAATCCGGGAAAGTTTCACTCAGCTTGAACAGAGCAACGAATCCAGCAGAGCGCCCAACTATAGATGGAGCCCCATCAGTTGGGATAGATGTCATTATCTCATTATCTCTTCAGATTCCTCTTTGGGCTTTAGAGTGCCTGGTAACCTAGCAACCGTGGCAAACCACGCCCAGCAATCAGCATGCAGAAAAAAGGTTCCCTGCATACTTTTTACTTTTCATTTTATTATTATGAAAACAGACGCTGGCCTCTTGTGATCAATGATTTGATTAGTGTTTTTTTAAACTGTTTTTTTTTGTCATAGCCATAAATAGGTCTACATTGTAAAACATCTCGCGATCGACTGAAACTCCTCCCGCGATCAACTGGTTGGGCACCCCTGGTCTAGAGTGACATCTAGAGGAAAAGAAGGAAACACTCTGTGTTGGGATCTGGAGATGTACCACCTTTCTCCAGCAGAGTGCGCTGTGGGTCTCCTGGGCTGGAGCCCTCCAGCACACCTGACGCTCATCAACCCATTAGGAGACCTACCTACATAAGCAGCAACCAGACCTTCCTTCGACGCCGCAGTGTTGACCTTAGTTTGGTTAGCAACCTGAGCCTCTGTTACCTGAAAGAATCTAAGTTGTCTCTAAGTGAGAAAACTGGTTCTAATCTTCCTCTGTCTTTGCTCACAGGAAACCTGTCTCAAGCCTGAAGCTCTGGGTGAGCTTAACCTGCCTTCCAGCCCTGGTGAACCGAACCTGAAGATTCCTATGTGGATTCCCCTGCTGCTCTCTGTGAAGAGCTGGAAACTCTGATCAAGGTCTGCCATTCAAAGTCAGAAGCTAGACGCTGCAGCTGCTTGAGCACTCAGCTGAACCAACAGTCTCTGGACCCAACGGTTCCCTCTCTCACAAGAGAAGCCTGGACCCCATCAAGGTAGAATCAGAATTATCTAAAAGGACTCTTTAATCATCTGCCTGCCCAGCTAATCAAACTATCATCTCTGCAGACTTCAGTGAACCCAACCCGGACCTGTTCCAGATCCAGTTCATGTTTTTTACTTTAATAAACTCTGTTAAACTTTTACCCAGCCTCCGTTGTGTTCTGCATGTGGGTTTGATAGTAAACCAATCATGACAGCCAGTTAGGTATTACGGTTATAGTCCGCAGTGAATGAACCACAGGGGGTGAATGAAGAACGCCTACAAACCTGATTGTTACACTCGTTCGGTCAAATAAAAAAATAAAAATGGAATACTGTTGGCAATCTGCAGTTTAGTCAGCTTTAATGACAGTTTATGTCTTTACCTTATCATCGGCTGATCTCTTTCCTGTTGCCTCTGGGTGTTTCTCCAGAATGTGCAGCATGGCATCGTGCAGAGTGAGGAAGAACATGGAGGGCTGAACTTCATCATCAAAGAAGCAACAACTGTGGAGTTTCTCCAAGATGTACTCTGTGGTTCAGAAGAGATTAGAAGAGTTGAGGAATTTCAGATTGAGAGCAAAGAGCTTGTTTAGCTGCTGATTTCTGGTGATCTGAGGGTTTAAAGTTTGTCTTTTTGACTTTTTTTTCCCAATGCGACCCAGACCACTGGGCTCTGTGGTCCTGAATCCGATACAAATCTGATCTTTTCTAATCTGACCTGTTTCTGAACGGCCAGGTCGTATAGTTAAGCCATAACAAGGCTTTGTTGCTCCACTCTATAAAGCCTGGAACTCAACGTTTCCTGGATGGGAAGCGAAACATCTTCAAACTTTCTATGTACTGGATCTGCAGGATCAAAATGTGCATGGACAGAAGTGCATGTCCATGTACTTTGAGTAAAAATGTACGTATGCAAAGGTATTATGCATGTGGACTTTTGGGTTTTTTTTTTTTTTTTTACAGCACTAGTGGCTCATCTTTTTGGACAGTAGGCTGACAGGAAAGAGGGTATGAGAGAGGGGGAGAGACATGCGGCAAAGGACCACAGGTTGGATTCCAACCCGGGTCAGCCGCGTTCAGGCCTCCATACATGGGTCATGTACGCTAACCACTGCGCCACCAAAGCATGCCCCCATGTTGACTTTGCATAGTAATCTGACTCCATAATCTGGTTCCTTCTTCAGGATCATTCCAAAAACGTGGCATATTGGTCATTTCTTTCATTGAGAAATTAAAAATACACCTAAGTAAATAAAATGGTCAAGGACAAAGCTTGAGCAGGAATATGAAACCCATTAAAATCGATAGGAAATAAAACATTAATATGCAAAACAATGAAATACTGACAAGGAAAAAAAATCATAATTTAACGTCAGAAAATAAAGATGATGAAGATTCTCAGTCATCCAGGTCAGTCATTCCAAAAAAGTTAAAACTGGACTTTGTCTCCAAGTCTGAAGACGTTTCTCTTCCATCCAGGAAGATTTTTCAAATGTCAAAAATAGCGTTTAGTTCCAGGTTTTATCCAGCAGCCCAACAAAGCCTGGTTTTAGTTAAATAGAAACGGATGAACGGGTCCCCCCCTTTGGAATGGGGGTCGTTTGGCTTCTTTGTTAGCCTGCAATGCCCCATACCTGTCTATGTCTCTGAAAGGGGGGGGTCGTTAGAGGGAATAGTTGGCCGGGCTAAATTGGCGAGCTGTTCTGTTCTCCTGTAAAGGGGTTGGGGTTGCGTTGATAGTGGGAAGGAATCAACTCTATCGCTGTGTTGTAGGTTTTTTGAAAGCTGAAATCTGAGTCCACCCCCCCCCCCCCTCTGTTTAAGGTTAGTTTTTCTTTCCTAACATAGATGGCTTCCTTCCTTTCTTTATGACCTGGATGACTGAGAATCTTCACCAGCATATTCTTCAGGATCATTGCCACCAGCGCCATGTTTAAGCCTGGCATGTGTGTTCTGGGCAGTGTTAGCCATTCCACTTTGCATGGAGATTCCAACAACAGAGAACCTTCACTGTCTTTGGACTAAATCTCAGGTTGTTTATGAATTAGGCTTCCTCACAGCCAGATAGCCTCTTGTATAAAGGCCAGATTTAACCATTCATTGCTTTTTATTGTGTTAGTCGATCAGTTAAACATTGTAGTACAGATTTTATGCTTGTTTTGTTTTTTTTTGTTTAACCTCTTAACATCCACCTCATTTTGGGAAATCCTCGCCTATTTTGCACAAATGGAAAAGCAAATAGCTAGGTATTGTAAGCCCAAATTACATGTGCAATACACTATTTGAAGGCTAACACCCTCTAGTTTCCTAATATAATAAACTCACTAAATTTATTTGGTGAGTAGAACACAGACCAACCTGCATCAGTTCAAACATGACTCAAAGTTGTTGTTTTTTTATTGTCGTAAATGATTGGTCTTTTTTGAACAGAAGTAATAAAGACATTATTGATAGGGAAGCACGATATAATCGGCCCCCTATCGGTATCGGCCTTAAAACTGAATATCGGACATCGGCCACCCCACCGATATTTAACCCGATATTTGATCAGCTTCTGAGTTTCTAAAGTCTAAAAAAAAAAATACTACTTCTTCTTCCTCAAAAACTTCTTATTTACAGACTTAAAAACTTCTTAAGACGAGGGAAAAAAAATTGATACATTAAAATATCCCAATATCTTCATATGCTGATATATTGCCATTTAAAAACACCATATCAATCTCTTTTACTAATGAAATATTGCTATATGTCATCGTTATGCTACGAAATCCCCCGAAAATTCACGAAATTTTGCCATATTTTTATATGTTGATATATTGACGCGGTATCGATCTATTTTACTAACAAAATCTCACAAGAATTTGCAAAATATCACAAGAGTTTGTAACAGAACGATGAAATTTCACGAGATTTTGAAAGTAAAATAGATCGATACCGCGTTTTTAAAAATCTATTTGATATCAGCATATGAAAATATGCTGTTTATTATTTTTCAAAGTGTCAGAAATGGATAACAAAACTGCACTTTTCAATGACTACTTATTTTTGTCCAGCTTTAACATCGGTATCGATATCGGTTATCGGCTACATGAGTTTTAAAATATCGGCATATCGGATATCGGCCAAAATCCCAATATCGTGCTTCCCTAATTATTGAGAAAAAGCAGGTTTTATTGTAATATATTTGTTCTACATCATGTCGACCACAAATGCAGAAAATTTCAGACCTCTAACTAAAACAGTTCCAGAGCTGTGGGGCTTTGAACTTTTGGTGTCAGCTTGGAGCTGTGCGCAATGGCTCCACCTGCTGGTAGAAATTTTACCGGTGGTATTTTATGCATTCTGAATTATTAGCCCCACTTAAAGGGGAACACCATTTTTTTACATTGGGTCCTTAATTTTCCGTTATTCCATCATGTTCTACTCACCCATATGAGTTTAGTGTCATTTGGAGCCGCTCTGAAGATATTCCGTTAGCTTATATCCAGTAACGTCTTCCTATGGGCAACGACTTGAAGGTACAAACTAAACTGTTAATCATTTATTCTTTATGGTACGCCAGCATTCAGAACATGTAGGCCAATCACTGGCCCCCAGACATCCGTGGTTATATTTTTTATATTTATATCTTTTAAAAACAAAGCGGTGTGTGTATGACGTCATCTGCGTGGCGGACTGGAGTCATGACAGGCAGCCCGGGCCACAGGCGGCTAGCTCTACCCCTTCTATTCATTCTAGCTAATCTGAATCATTCAATTCCGTTTGGAGAGCGAGATCATCTGTGGTAGCAGCACTAGACATCTTCCAGGCATGTGAGGAAAACTAGCAGCAGTTCAGCGGACAGGATGAAGGAACGGTAGCGGCGCGCGGATGACGTCATACACTCAAAAGGTGGGTTTTAAGAGGTTTAACTAAAACCGAGCAGGAAAGTGAAGCAGAATTTCAATCTTTTTCTACTTACGATCACAGGCCACAATGTAGACCTCAACTTCCACACAGATCAGCTCTTTCAGCAGCTGCGGGGAAACAAGGAAGGTTAATATAAAAAGGCCGCAGTAGAAGAAGAGGCTTCTTCGTTTGATGTAAATTTGCTCACAGTTTTGAGCCCCTTCAGAGCCGATATATCCAGAAATGAGACGGCGGCAAAATCCAAAACCAGGCTGTGGACGTCCACAGGAGGAACAACGATGTTGGCAGGAAGCCTGGCGTTCCAGTCAATGCGGGCGGGGAGCTCCCTGTAGTCCACCGGCTGTTCCAGCTCCTCCGTGCTGCTTTCGTCTTCAGGTTCCTTTACGTATCCATTGGTCGTGTTCAGGAAACCCGTCTGTGACGGCAACATTTTAGGACATTTTTAATCAGAGATACTCAAAATAGACATTTTGAAATATGAGAAAAAACAGCAGGTTTTAGAAAACAAAGCTGTGGGTGTGCAACATATGATGATATGTTCGATATGGAGACGTTAGCGCTGTCCTGTGATCCTTGATAATAATGATTTCATAACTCTTATCGAAAATCCCTAAATGTTGTTTGGCCCTCTAGAGATGTGATTAAGCTTAGAGATAGGATGAGTTTTGATGCGTCAATTGGCAAACAATCAACCTGCTACTGTATAGAGGTAATGTGTGTCCTGATCTAAGATAGATCAATGCTCATCATTTTAAAACTCTGCTTCTACAGGCACAGTTTTGGCACACAGCAGAGGAAGACGCAGCAACCTTTGGCCCCTAATAAATCTTTATGAATATGAAAAGCACACATGTCAAGATTACAGGTTTCCTCTCGTCCCATTCGTACCATCACACCCAGATAGCAGGAGATAAATGATGGCACCTTTTACTGAAGCATGAGTCTGCACCCAGTTTGTTTTTTTCTTGTAATGAAAATTGTTTTATTTAATTTAATACGGTATAATTTTTTTGTTTTGTTTTAAATCTCCATTGAGTTGCACTGAAGAAGGTTGTGACAGTCGTTGCAAGAAGAAGAGTTGCTCAACCTTTTATTGCCCAGTGTGTGACAGTCTGTTGTTGTCTCCTGACTAATAGCAAGAGGGGATTTACCATTAGGCAATACTAGGCAGCTGCCTAGGGCCCCAAGTTCCTGGGGGGCCCATAAAACTCTGTTTCAATGTATGTTTAATCCAACTATTCCTTATTTGTGCACATTAATAATGTTTTTCGCAAAAATTCCATCAGAACGCTGATAATATTAAGTGTGTCTCAGCCCCCCCCCCCTTCAGTGTCCACCATATTGGATCAGTCCATTTGCTGCACATGTTCAGAAAGGTCCAAACAGACAGCAGCAAACCATTTGAAAACAAACCATGCAAAGAGCAGTGTTGCCAACTTAGCGCTTTAGTCGCTATATTTAGCCACTTTTCAGACCCCTCTAGCACTTTGATTTCTAAAAAGCTCCTAGCGCCAAATCTAGAGACTTTTTTCTGCTACTGGAGACTTTGGAGACAACATCTAAAAGCAGCGAACTCTGCTCTCCAGAGCAAGTAGATTGGTAACCCCGCCTCCTGCTCTCCTCTATCTTGTCTGCTGTCATGATTCATGCAGCTATTATTTCATCCAAATGAAAAATGGAGAACAGATAAGCAGATCATGGCTTGTCTACAGTGAAAAGAAGGACTGGGTTATTTACTTTGGCCTTTTTGGAAACACAGGAAGGAGCAATCAGCTAAGTGAGCTTAGTGCTTGGAAAAAATCTTTCATTCCTTTAGAGACAGCATGAAAAGTCAGCTGAGTACAAAACATAGAGAGGAAAACAAGAAGAAAAGGGACAAGAAGAGAGGGACACAACCTAGAACAGAGAATGGATGTCTATTCTATTAACATTTCTCTATCTGGAGAATGGGGCTGTTTTATGTGTTGCCTTCTTAATTCAGAGGGCCCCTGCCTCTCTTAGCCCAGGGCCCCACATTTGCTAAATCCGCCCCTGTATATACTATTTGAGAGCAGAAGCTCTTTGAAAAGAGAAAATTAGGTAACAGAACCAAATTAATGCAGCACCAGAGTAGAGGTTGGCGATACCGGTAATTTTTAATCGATACGATACAAGTAAACAGGGTCAGTATCGCTGATATCGATACGATACCGATACTTTTCATTAACATTTAAACTTTATGTATTTATTGGGGAAATGAGCGAAGTTTCGTCTCCTCTCTCTGTTTCTGTAGTTCGACGTTTTCTTGCTCGTCTTGGTTTTTCATGTGTTTATATAATCCTGTTGAGTTTGCACTGCATTTAATCCGCTTTTTACAAACCAAACAACTTGCTATTGTTTAATTTACATAAAACACTTCTTTCCCTCCTCATGTTTTTCTGCTGCGCTGCGGAGCAGTTGTACGTGTTACGTGGAGAGAGAGCTGAGTGGGCGGGGCCATGCTGAGCCGGTGACGAGAGGGGAGGGGGAAGCAGCAAAGCGATGTAACACAGGCGGGCAGACTGGTCAATCTGCTGCAGTTGGTGCGTGCAGGAGAGGATAAAAAGTATAGATCTTGTTTAATCAATATTGTTCAATATCAATACCAATACCTGGGACCAATCCGCCCGCCTCTACACCAGAGGGTTTCGGAAATAAGCTTGCACAAACAACAGCTTTATTATCTCTAATAAGACTTTTATTATCTAACACTTCCCTTCTGATAACAGAATTAATGCTCTGTGTATAACAGGTCCAATAAAGCAGCTAAAACACTGATGTGACCAAACTCAGTCTGTGGATTGAACCGGGAACGGCTATCCAAAAATATAAATGTTGAATAAAGTAACATTTTCAGAAAAAAAATTTCTTTATCTGTACAATGAGTCTGTTTTATGTAATGTCTTCTCATTTCAAAGGGCCCCCTGCCTGTTTTGGCCCAGGGCCCCAAATTTCCTAAATCCGCCCCCGACTAATAGTACTCACTGCTGTCCACTGCAGGTCACCCTTCTTCAGCAGTTTTTTGATCCTATTCAGGGCTTTGTTCCTCTTTTTCAGCACTCTCAGAGGATTGAAGCCAAGCTGCAAAAACAAAGATCTTGTTTACAAGATAAAAGCAAAAGAAGCCTTTAAAAATAAAAAAATAAAAAAAGAACTTACAGCTTCCACTAGTTTGTTCCTGAAGAAGTCCATGTTGGCGAAAAAGATGGGGGATGGCATTCTGAAGATCTTCACGCCTTTTGGTTCATAAATCTGCGTCCGGATTGTGTTAAAAGTCTAAAGAATAAATGCAAAACCTAAAGAGGTACAGAGTTGTATAAAGTTTTTATTCTTAAGAGCATTTAGTCACTTTAAAAACCACAAAGAAATCAAGTTTATTTCTGTTTTATGTTAGAAGCATAAAGTACAGTAGCAGCCATTAAAAAAGACCCTTTCCAGTAAAAAGCCAGCAGAATGGCAGCCCCAACTTCCAGCCACTGGAGTGACCCCCCCTCCTCCTGGGCGGGCATATTTATTTACTCTGACTCCAGCCTTTCACTGAATTACAGGGTCTGACCAGGAGATGATGCTTCTCTTTAGATCTTAATCGGGGTTTATTCAGGAGTGAACAAATCTAATTTAATGCTTTTTAATGCTCTTAGAAATAATTTTAATGCCATCAACAAGTACCCACGAATCTCAAACACGGCAAAATCCTCCACCATCTTCACCGTCGACAGGCATCAGCCGTGTCCAGAGTCCCTCGTTTTCAAGCCACCTTTGATGAAATTTGCATTTTCCCATTCTCTAGCTTTTTCTCAAGTTTCTTTTCCCTACATACGGCTTTACGATCAACCGGAAGCAGTTCCGCGCAAATATATCGCAAAATAATATTCCTGAAGAAATTGTTTTTTATAATTGTTTTTTTTTCTTTAATAAAAAACATTTTAAATGCCACAATATCACATTGGATAAATTTTTATGCCAATTAAGGCCTTAATTAAAAAATATATTAATTTAACCAGGTAAGGCCCAACCAAAAACCAGCCAAGGACCATCCAAGGACCAACCAAGGACCAGCCAAGGACCAACCAAGGACCAGCCAAGGACCAGCCATGGACCAGCCAAAGACCAACCAAGGACCAACCAAGGGCCAGCCAAGGACCAACCAAGGACCAGCCAAGGACCAACCAAGGACCAACCAAGGGCCAGCCAAGGACCAACCAAGGACCAGCCAAGGACCAGCCATGGACCAGCCAAGGACCAGCCAAGGACCAACCAAGGACCAACCAAGGGCCAACCAAGGACCAGCCAAGGACCAACCAAGGACCAGCCAAGGACCAGCCATGGACCAGCCAAGGACCAACCAAGGACCAACCAAGGGCCAGCCAAGGACCAACCAAGGACCAGCCAAGGACCAACCAAGGACCAACCAAGGACCAACCAAGGACCAGCCAAGGACCAGCCAAGGACCAACCAAGGACCAACCAAGGGCCAACCAAGGACCAGCCAAGGACCAGCCATGGACCAGCCAAGGACCAACCAAGGACCAACCAAGGGCCAGCCAAGGACCAGCCAAGGACCAACCAAGGGCCAGCCAAGTACCAGCCAAGGACCAACCAAGGACCAGCCAAGGACCAGCCATGGACCAGCCAAGGACCAACCAAGGACCAACCAAGGGCCAGCCAAGGACCAACCAAGGGCCAGCCAAGGACCAACCAAGGACCAGCCAAGGACCAGCCATGGACCAGCCAAGGACCAGCCAAGGACCAACCAAGGGCCAGCCAAGGACCAGCCAAGGACCATCCAAGGACCAACCAAGGACCAGCCAAGGACCAACCAAGGACCAGCCAAGGATCAGCCAAGGACCAGCCAAGGACCAGCCAAGGACCAGCCAAGGACCAACCAAAGACCAACCAAGGGCCAGCCAAGGACCAGCCAAGGACCAATCAAGGACCAGCCAAGGACCAACCAAGGACCAGCCATGGACCAGCCAAGGACCAGCCAAGGACCATCCAAGGACCAACCAAGGACCAGCCAAGGACCAACCAAGGGTCAGCCAAGGACCAGCCAAGGACCAACCAAGGACCAACCAAGGACCAGCCAAGGACCAACCAAGGGTCAGCCAAGGACCAGCCAAGGGCCAACCAAGGACCAGCCAAGGACCAACCAAGGACCAGCCAAGGACCAACAGAGGGTCAGCCAAGGACCAGCCAAGGGCCAACCAAGGACCAGCCAAGGACCAACCAAGGACCAGCCAAGGACCAACCAAGGACCAGCCAAGGACCAGCCAAGGACCAGCCATGGACCAGCCAAGGACCAACCAAGGACCAACCAAGGGCCAGCCAAGGACCAGCCAAGGACCATCCAAGGACCATCCAAGGACCAGCCAAGGACCAGCCAAGAACCAGCCAAGGACCAACCAAGGGCCAACCAAGGGCCAGCCAAGGACCAGCCAAGGACCAATCAAGGGCCAGCCAAGGACCAACCAAGGACCAACCAAGGACCAGCCAAGGACCAACCAAGGACCAGCCAAGGACCATCCAAGGACCAACCAAGGACCAGCCAAGGGTCAGCCAAGGGCCAGCCAAGGACCAATCAAGGACCAGCCAAGGGCCAGCCAAGGACCAATCAAGGACCAACCAAGGACCAGCCAAGGACCAACCAAGGACCAGCCAAGGACCAGCCAAGGACCAGCCATGGACCAGCCATGGACCAGCCAAGGACCAACCAAGGACCAACCAAGGGCCAGCCAAGGACCATCCAAGGACCAACCAAGGACCAGCCAAGGACCAACCAAGGACCAGCCAAGGACCAGCCAAGGACCAGCCAAGGACCAACCAAAGACCAACCAAGGGCCAGCCAAGGACCAGCCAAGGACCAATCAAGGACCAGCCAAGGACCAACCAAGGACCAGCCATGGACCAGCCAAGGACCAACCAAGGACCAACCAAGGACCAGCCAAGGACCATCCGAGGACCAACCAAGGACCAGCCAAGGACCAACCAAGGACCAGCCAAGGACCATCCAAGGACCAACCAAGGACCAGCCAAGGGTCAGCCAAGGACCAGCCAAGGACCAGCCAAGGACCAACCAAGGACCAACCAAGGACCAACCAAGGGTCAGCCAAGGACCAGCCAAGGGCCAACCAAGGACCAGCCAAGGACCAACCAAGGACCAACCAAGGACCAGCCAAGGACCAACCAAGGGTCAGCCAAGGACCAGCCAAGGGCCAACCAAGGACCAGCCAAGGACCAACCAAGGACCAGCCAAGGACCAACCAAGGACCAGCCAAGGACCAGCCATGGACCAGCCAAGGACAACCAAGGACCAACCAAGGGCCAGCCAAGGACCAGCCAAGGACCATCCAAGGACCAGCCAAGGGCCAGCCAAGGACCAGCCAAGGACCATCCAAGGACCAACCAAGGACCAGCCAAGGACCAACCAAGGACCAACCAAGGACCAGCCAAGGACCAATTTTAAATGGCTACTACTGTGGAACATGATTCTAAAATGATCTTTATGAAACTCAAAAGCAGGATGTATATATTCAATTCAGTTCACTTCAGTTTATTTCTATATTTATTTCTATCTATTCACTTTACAGAGATAATAATCACCCTTTATCTCAGTACTAATTCAGCTGCTCTGTGAGGAGCTGGGAGGTTTGTAACAGATGAAATGTGTGTTATTTGCATAGAAATATCTAGTTTTTAATTATTCTACCAAAGTACAGATCCAATAAAGTGAGCTTCGACTTACACTGGTATAGTCCTTCCTGTCTTTGTAAATATCCGTCCCCCTGATGTTAGCTAGCAAACTGCAGCGCGGGCTGTGAACAAAAGAGAAAAACAAACAAATCTAACATTAATAATTATCTAATCTTCTATTTAACATCTGGTTATTGATAATACAAACATAGATTGTCATTTAACACATTATTATTTGCTAACTTAAGTGCCTAGAGGATAGATAGATAGTAAAGTATCTACTAGGAATAAAGGAGTGAAGTAACAAAGTACAAAAAACAAAGTACATCATTATTTTACAGTAGAAATGTTGACTATCTATACTTTATTGGAGTAATTATTTTCTAGGCCACCATTTACTTCTCTTCCTTACATTTTAGTTTTGTTTCATTTAAGCTCATTTTTATTATAGCCTGTTGGTAATTAAAATCAAATAAAAACCATCAATATTAGTTTCATCCAGACAATTAATTTCTTTGTGGTTGGACTCGGTGCTGCCCCAACTTGTTGTTCACCACATACCAAAATAAATAGATTTTCAAAATGATGCAAAGTTAATTTTGGCACTCTTACCATTAGTTATAAAACAAAGAAAAGGAAGCCTAACTATTTTACTTAATCTTTTAATTTGAGAATTTAATTTTTATAGTTTTATGTTAAAAAACCCACATAAATATGTTACATAACTAAAAACAAGATAAAATAAAATCCTATTATAAACCTGTATTTATAAAATTGGAGCTTCTTTGAGTAACTCCCTTAAAATAACGTTTAAACTTGATGAATTGGGAACAGAAATTATAGTCAGACGGACTTAATTACTTTTATTTTATTTTCATCCAGACACCTGAACTGCTTTGATGAGCTCCAGTAGCTCAGAGTGGAAAACAGCTGATTCCAGGCTGTTCTCTACATCCTGGCTGTTCCTCTGCTTGGTTTGGATGTCTGTTAAAGCTAAAGGTGAACTCAAACTAATAGGGAAAACTTACTTTATGGTTGATAAAAGTGTGTTTAATTTTTCAACTGAGTCCTCACAAAGCAGAACTACCCAAGAAATAAAATATTTTCATTTACCCCTTGCAATGCACTCGCGGACCACTAGGGGCACATGTATCCCCGGATAGGAAACACTGCTTTGAGTAGTTTTAATAATGGTACTTTTATTCTTTTACTTGAGTAAAAAACTTAAGTCGATCCTCTTAACTTCTACAAAAAGTGTTTTTAAACTGTAGGATTTATACTGGAGTAATAAACATTAATAATTTTGACATCTCTGAATAGGAAGATAATTCTCCATCATATTATAAACCCTGTAGCATTTGTTTCTGGGCTGTAAACTATTTTTTTTTAGTTAATTCTAAGCTAGGAGACAAAAACTAAACATTAAGTATTGCATTAGAAAAAAGAGCCTGGCCAGATACTGACAACTGGACCCTGAGGACGACGGAGATCAGCTCCACACCAAGACCAACACCCAGACCAAGGTCCAACCCTAGCAAGATGGCTGCAATACAGGTGACCACCCACACCACCTGAAAATAGCAGAAGAAAGATGTTTCCTTAATAATGGGAGACATTTACTGACCTTTTTAACTTAGTTGGTATGTTGGTTGTTGTCTTACACAATCGGGTTTGTCTCTCCTCCACAGGTACGGAATCTCCCCGAACTGCATCAGCATGCCCTTTAGGTTGATGATGACCACGGCACCCAACACAGACTGTCAAAATACAGAGTTTAGAGTCACTGGGTTACCATCAGAGCCTAATGCAACATTTACACTAGCCCTTTGAAACCGTGCAGAGAACAGTCCGAGCGCAGTAACCGAGGCAACTGTTGAGTGTAAATGGATCGCAACTGGACTGCACCATGCTGGACACAACCAAACTGCGCTAAATCTAGTACTATGTTCTCTAGTAGGGCTCGGCACGGTTCATCTGTGGCTCGGTTCTCTAACAAAGGCTAACTTCACACTAAAGCCCTTAATGCTCAATTCCGATTTCATTTGTGAAATATGATTTTTTTTTTGCATTGCCGTTAACATTTCCAAATATATGCGACTTGTATGTGATCTTCATTCATAGAGCCTAAGTGTCCCGCATGCGCAGTAGAGGATGCAATGACATCACAAGCCAGCGTGCTCTGTGTTTTTGGAAATCAATATGGATGGTAGCGCTGGTGTGCATGTAGCGATCTTTGTTAAACGTAAATATTGCTCTCCGCATTATTATCCGCCATAGTTGTTGTTTTTCTTGCCATTTCTGCTTAGCGAGACACAGAATAGTGACCTTTGTCAGGTAATAATGCCGTTCAGGTCGCATAAATGCGACCTTGCCATTCAGACATAGGTCGCGTTAGAAAAGATACGAATCGGATTAAGGACGACATAGCCAAGTGGCCTGGGTCGCATTGGAAAGCATTAGATCTGCGTTGTTTAGACTGTCATGAAAAGATCAGATACAGGTCGCATATAGGCAAAAAAAAAATTTGATTTGGGTCACTTCAGGCTGCTGGGTGAACGTGGCCAAAGTGCACATCAGCCCTGGTCATCTCCGATTTATAGTCAGCTGACTTATTTCGTGGGTTTTCCGGCGTGTCTGGCTTTGCATTTCACAGATCTCTTCACCTGTTCACAACACGAACTTCTTCTCCGCTTATTAACAATAAATTACATAAAAAGAGCGTGGTGCGACCTGGGATGAAGAAATGAAAAATGCCTTCTTCGCCGGACTTTCCGCAAACAACGAGATATAACTAATAATATAATAATATAAACAAATAATATAAACAAACTTAGCTGTGGTATCGTGGAACCCCGATAGGAAGCGAGGAACCGGGCTAGCGTGATGTGTAAATGGTAGTTAGAGCCGAGCTTGGCACGGATCGGTTTCAGATGTCTAGTGTAAACTGGCCATAAGGTATGTTAGGATAATTATCATTGATGATGTGTGAGTTTATTAAAATTTAACATTAGCTGCTTGTTGCGTGCCAGAACTGATATTTTCCAAAGTAGTTTATCTAATTAAGACATTCCTCTGTCCGGATATACAGTTATAATCTTCGTTCTGTACGTGGTAAAGATTTGGGAGTGGAATGAGAGCGGCGTCCTTCAGCTAAGAACAGAGTGTAATATTTTGATGAGGCTGGAGCCATGGATGCCTCCTCATCTGCTAACCTGTATGATGTAAAATGTGATGATGTGGCAGTCTGGCGTTGTATAAAATGCTTTTCTTACTGTTAATCGGGGTCACTTCCTGAGAAGTGAGCCTGTTAGGTAAGCAGCTGCCTTCTGTAGATCTAAGCAACTTCTCTGATCCGAATAAGATTACAATTTATATCAGAATCTGCTGTCATGTCTCATGGTAATTTAATACATATAAGTTATGAGGTATTATCTGGAGAGTTTGTCCCGAGTGATCTCTTTTCAGGAAAACGAACCGGAGAGATAGAGCTTCAAGGTATAAACACAGAGCTTTCGTTTAACAGGTAGGACGGCAGTTCACTCACCTTTGGTAAAGGCTCCAGAAGATATCCGATAGCCAGAGTGACAATCATCACTATAATAGCTGAAAGTAAACCAGCAACCTGAAAAAACAGAGAAAACATCAAAACCTTGACACTACCTACACCATCCGCGCTATAGTTAGTAGACTAAGCTGAACAGATTTTCAAATAAACATTCCCAACAGAGAGAAACTTTGGTGAAAAAGATGGTATTTTGTTTTAAAAACACTGTTTAAATGTATGTTAACTGTATAGACTAACATATTTACTCTCACTGAAATTTTATTGTTTATGAATTTGGTGTAAAAGGTATTTCTTAAAGCAACACTAACCTTTAGCCACTAGGGGTGCTAGACCCGTAACATCCAGGTTTACTTCTGCTTATAGCAGCTGGCATTGCTGCACTTTTGCAAAATCAGACATCTCCCTCTGTTTATTGGAATCTGATCCAAATATGTCTGATATTTTTTGGTCAAATAAACCATTTTTAAGAATACAATACTGCCTGGGTCACTTAACTCTTTCAACGACGGAGCTGGTTTAATAAAAGGATTGAATCTTTTAACCTTTTGCAAGGACGAAATGTTGACTTTACCTGAGTTTTTCCTCCGGTACTTTCTTGTACTGCACTCCTGGAGAGCGCCGTACTCGCTGCAAAAGCCTTGAAGGAAGCCCCGAAAATGTTGCTAACTCCAAAAGCTATCAGCTCCTGCAGCCAATTAGGAGGGAAAGCTTAATATATTAATGCAGAGCTCCTCATCACAAACATACCGAACCTTTATCTCACTGGTGACAGCATACCTGGTTCCCGTCTATCGTGTAATCGTGTTTTATAGAATAGACTTTAGCCACAGAGAAGGCCACAGCAAAGCCCACTATAGCCATGGGGAAAGCTTCCACCGCCGTCTCCTGGAAGATGTGAAGGTTTGGGGCCACTGGGGGCTCGTATCTGAAGCAAAACGCAATCCGTTAGACAAGCTTCATCTTTAAAATCTTTATTTTATATCCAAATAGAACTGATTTAGTCCCACTCCATGTGAATGGAGCAAAGCCAAGGGAGCAGCTAGGAGAATATCTTCTCACCCTTTGGGAATTTGGCCGACAACTTCAATGCCGTATCTCGTCTTGAAGTCAAAAGCGTACGAAACTCCACACGCAATAACAGTCTGGGGAGGACATTGGGAACATTGGGTTATGAGTAGATGATGCAGACTGGTGTCATTAGGTTAACAACAAAACATTGACCTACAAAAAAAGGTTGATTTTTTTCTAATTATATCCCTTTTTTTTATTTTCTTTTTCCAGATTCCTCCTGATGTAAATTGACTCCACAGCAGCCAAGATGCCTTTACTGTTCTTATTCCACTTTAAGGACTTATTAACAGGTATAAAACCAAACATGACCTTTATCTTCCTGTGGAGATAAAGGAATGCATGCTCACCATGATAACCTCTATGGGGATGGGAACGGGCAGTTTGGATTTGAATCTGTCATTTAGCTCCTTCACAATGAACACCACCACCATGATGATGAGGGAGATCATGACGTCACACACGTTGCTGCTGGTGATCTGGTTGAAAATGATCTCCAGAGTCTGAAACATACAGCAGAAGTTCGTCAGATAAAACGGCCTGGACGCTCCAGCTCCATGTTAAGAATGGCAGAAAAACCCGTGATTACATATATGAGGGAAAGCGGCCCGCTGATGCCGGGAACCTGGAGCCCCAACACAAACTTTAGCTGAGAAACCAGGATGTGGATGGCAGCGGCTGTGGTGAAACCGGAGACCAGCGTGTCGGACAGGTACATCACCACGAAGCCCACCTGCAGCAATCCCATCGCCAGCTAGAGGATAGAAATATATAGTAAGCTTTTTTAAAAGAGCATTACATCAATAAGAGTTAGCAATGGAAATCCTAAAATCACACTTTAAAATGATTGGACATGCAACATTTAGAGGTATTTTAGCTTAAATTAGCAACAGAAAAGTCCTTAGATCCACTTTTTTTGGTTCATATCATAACCAAAAGCGAATATTATTTTGGTTTGGTTTGTACTGAGACTGTACTTTTTGAAAGTGGACTACATCTAATTAAAAAGCCACATGATGTGTTCTGTGCGTTAGCATCATGTATTGCAGGTTCTGGGTTTGCGGTGGGGTTTCACTTTGCAGCTTTATTTTCTGTCACTGCAGCATTTTGTAGGTTAGTCTCAGTTTGGCATCTGCAAGTTTAATTTTTGTGTTTGCGTTTTCAATTTTCTCTTGAAGTGAACTATTTGCATGTGTCCTCTGCTTCTGATGGCATTAACACGCCTTGGTTATAAGTAACTGTTTGGTTGAGTTACTTTTGACCTTCTGTCATCTTCCGTCTATCAGTTTATTCCAAAAAAGTAAAAAAAAACAACAATCCACTGGACTTTGTCTCAAATTTTTGGAGACGTTTCTCTTCCCATCCAGGAAGCTTTTTCGAATTAAAATGTCAGAAATAGCATTGAGTTCGAAGCTTTAGATCAGGGTAACCAATAAAAAATAATCAGCGGTGTCTAAATAAAGAAAATCAAGTCCAGAGACATTTTTAATTATAATCTGTTACTTTAAACAGAATGTAACACTGAAATAAAATGAGGTGTTTATGCATCCATGTTATACATTAAATTTTTAGATTAAAAAATATAAAAAATAGAACAAAATCTAAATTGTTTTTGAAGTAGACAACAACAATCGTTCAGTTTGGTTTATAGATAATTTCCTGATTCCCATATTTTCTCAAACCCCTGAACTGATGGTTTGTTATTTTCTTTCTTTTTTCTGTCTTAATGTTGGCAGTGGGCTTTAGGCTGCCCTGCAAGGCTTTAAACCTGGGTTTAACCGGAGACTAAGCCATTCTCAAGCACATATCAAGGAGCTCATTTTGAGCCTGGATCCAGATTTATTGTTGATTCTGTTCATGGTGGAGAATCCTGCTTCACAGCAGCAGGTTGAGCCAAACATCCTCTAAATGTGCAGGGTCATCTTTGAGCACGCCATTTCACTTTTCTTTCACCAGTTCACCAAATAGCTTATGCATTACTTAATTGACTTTGGTAATGAAAAATAAGACTTGTCTATGTGTTTTATTTCTTTACCAAAGTGACTAGTTGAGGGCGCAGTGCCAGCACCTGCCTAAGGTCATCCGTCTCTTTACTCCATGAACATGCGACTCCTGTCGAGCACATGGTCCCTATCCCAGAACAGTGCTACCATGCCAGTTGCTAGCTAAGGCATACTATGTTCCACCCAGGGCAATAGATAGGATCATTTAAAGGTGACATAAATGTGTGTCAGATATGACCGAGCTCAAATAAACATCTACCTTTTATTTCCCTCAGCATCTACTAATCATCAGCTCTTATCCCTGATCCAATCAGTTGCTTCCTTCAGCAGGGATAAGGCCTCTGCCAGGTCTGAATCGCGGCTCGTTTACGGGGTAATAAAAGTGTCAGAATTAGAAAAACAACCTTTGTCTGGATCTATTTTTAAACCTTCATGTGGCTGGGACGCTGTCTTTCCCTATTAGTTATCTCTCCTGCTAGTCGGGGCACAGAAGATATGAAAAGTCAGTTTTTCTACCTGCATTATACCAGCGAGGAAGGTGATGGAGGACGCCACCAACACTCTCTGTTCGTCTCTCGTCAGACCTTCAAACCCTGTGATGTTGGCAGCTGGTCCTTCGTCGGGGACCAGCCTGGTTACCACCGAGCCGATCATCAGGCAAAGGACGGGGAAAGGGCCTAAAAAAATATGAGACAATTCATCATTGGGCTTGAGACATTTATCCCAAAAGGCAGCCTAGAATAGCTTCTGCTGGGCTGTAACTTTGGATACTCAGCTGTTTCAATTCAATTCAGTTTATTTCTGTAGCTTCAATTAACAACACATTTCATCTCAAAGCTCTTTCCAGTTCACCAGATCAACCAGTCAGATTGATTCAAAGTTTTCTATCTAAGAAAAACCAGCTGATTGCATCGACTCATTGACTCTAGAGCCAAGTCAAGTCCACAAGAGCTGCTCAATGTTCACCGCAAGCTGGGAAGGAGGAAGGACTTGTTTTTCTGGCAATATGGGCAATCTCCACCAAGCAATTGGAAGGTCAATTTTGTTGATGTTGCAAAACAGGTAGACTGGTAGAACTCTGAGTATTTAACTTTCACAGACAGCCTTTTATAACCAAACGCTTGGGAACACTTTTAACCGTACTCAAGGCTACTTTCTAAAGTGTATCACACCTGTGTGAGCCTAATCCAGGATCCTGAACCAGACCCTGGCGTGATTACACCTGTGTACACCTGTCTGTGTATCTGCATCCTGCAGAAGGTTCTCCTGCGGTGTGAATGCATGTCTGTTCCAACGTACCAAAAACAGGAAAAGAGGACGAGTAGAAAAGAAAAAAAGGATTAAAAAGCTTGAATTAGAAAATAAGACTTGAAAGTTTCTTATAGTGTTACATTGCATGAACACAAAAGCAGCAACAAAACCCCATGAGATTGACTTTTTCTAACTGTTTAAAACTCTCAATCAGGGCAATTCTGTCCCTGACACAGTCCAGCCTCTTCCCCGCTGAAAATAGCGGTTTAACACAAACATGGGTCGACCCGCAAACTATCAGCATTTAGCTCCCTTCCCACTGGCCTAAAAAGCTGGTCTAACCCCTCGCTGGCAGCTGTGTGACCCCCCCCCTACAGCTGTGTGTCTGGTGACATCATCACGCTGGGTTGGCATTGATGATGTCACGAGTACGACAGAAATCAGGAAAGTAAACAATGGAGAGCAACATGAAAGGAAGCCAGGGCGTAGTCAGAGTGCTTTATTGTTTCTCTCTATTATCTGTCTGGCTCTCTCTCACCAGAGCTGCTCCATGTTTATCCAATGGACACAGATTTGATTCTGCTTGCTAGATCAGAAGCGACTGGCGCAGTGTGTTGACGTCCGTACGTTGTGTTCAATGCAGCACATAATTTAGTGGGTCAACCAGGCTCTGGTGTTCCCATCGCCGAGGCGATTTTAATGCGGGTTGTGGTCCAAATCGTTTGACCCGGGTAGACTTGTGTCAGTGAGCTGTTCCCACTGCCACTAAAAGCCCATCGTTCCGGGGTTAAACTGGTTTTTCTGTCAGTGGGAAAGAGGTATAGCCAGGTCTAGAAATCTCAGAGTGAAACCAAAATGGTCCAACTAGACTAGTGACTATTCTTGCTTTAAAGTTCACTGGACTGGAAAAGCAATGTAAATGCCAACCCTACCCCTCTATACCCTATATGTTTCCTTCTAAACCATGAAACTCCTAAGTAGTTGAATGCCAACACCAGAGAGGCATGCAGAACAGGAAGAAAAGAGCCTCCAGATCTGTAAATAAAGATAACCTCTGTTCTGCAGAGGGAACTAAGAGGGAAGGTCAAGGACAGGTACAAAATCTAAAGGAAGACGATAAGAGAGTTGAGATAAATCTTAATAGTAATTGCACCAATATTAAATGTTCAGTAGTAGACAAACTGGTCTACTGACCTAATAAATGATGATAGAGAAATGCTTTTTCTAAAAATAGGTATATTAAAATGCATTCTACAGAATCTGTTAGTTCAATCTCTAACGTTCTGCTCTCTCTGCTTTTTCTCATAGTAGCTTCATCTGGTCTGTTCCTGTTTGGCTGTGACTCCATCCTGGAGAGAAATATCAGCTGTGCTGCTGCCATCAACACCTTTGTTTCTAGATGTTGGAGCTTGGCCTGTTTTCCAGTGTAGTCCTGTTTCTCTGACTGTGACTAACTGGATGTGCTCTCTTCATCCTCTGACATGGGAGCTGGCTCGGAGCTCGTCTGCCTGGCTGTGTGTTTCCTGGACGGGGCCGCCTGTGGAGCTGGTTGACAGTAGCCTTTTGTATCTATGCTTCTTTTTCTATGTCTGCTTCTGTCTCCTTGAACCCCAGTGGGCCTCAGCAGATGGCCGCTCACACTGAGCCTGGTTCTGCTGGAGGTTTCTTCCTGTTCAAAGGGAGTTTTTCCTCTCCACTGTCGCTACAAGCATGCTTAGTGTGAGGGATTGCTGAAGAGTCAATGAGTTGATGCAATCAGCTGGTTTTCCTTAGATAGAAAACTTTGAATCAATCTGACAGGATGATCTGGTTGATCTTGATCTATAAAATGACCTGAGGAGACATGATGTGAATTGGCGCTATAGAAATAAACGGAATTGAATTGGAAATAACTCAGAAAGAAAGAGATATTCCTGTATACTGTAAGTATGAACTGCTCATGGTCAACTTCCAGAGGGCAAGGCATTGTACAGAGGATGAAGCACAGCCACAACCTGCACTGCATGCCGGCCTTACCTACTGAGATGTGCCTGGAGGTGCCCAAGAAAAAGTAGATAACGACTGGAAAGAAGGCAGCAAAGAGTCCATACCATGGAGGCAGGGAGGCCAGCAGGCAGTAGGCCAGACCTGAAACCCACAGAGAACAAGACATGGTTACGGACCCGCGGCATATTGGTCATTTCTTTCATTCAAAGCCAGTTAACTCATTGAGAAATTAAAAAACAGCTGAGTAAATAAAACGGTCAAAGACAAAGCCAGAGCAGGCATATGAAACCCATTAAAATCAATATTAAATAAAACATTAATATGCAAAACAATGAAATACCGATAAGGGAAAAAAATATCATTTAACCTCAGAAAATGAAGATGGTCAATAATAAATGATCTATGCTGGTGAAGATTCTCAGTCATCCAGGTCATAGTGATTCCAAAAAAGTTAAAATCAATCCACTGGACTTTGTTTCCAAGTTTGAAGACGTTTCTCTTCCATCCCGGAAACTTTTTCAGTTAAAAATGTCAGAAATAGCGTTTAGTTCCAGGTTTTATCCAGCAGCCCAACAAAGCCTGGTTTTTTATTAGAAAACATGCAAATAGAAACGGATGAACGGGTCCACCCATTTGGAATGGGGGTCGTTTGGCTTCTTTGTTAGCCTGCAATGCCCCATACCTGTCTATGTCTCTGAAAGGGGGGGGGGCGTTAGAGGGAATTGTTGGCCTGGCTGAACAGGCGAGGTCTTCTGGTCCAAGTAAAGGGATTACAATGATAGCAGGAAGGGATCAACTCAACTGCGTCATTGGAACGTTAAACAGAGGGTTGGACTCAGATTTCAGCTTCTACACAACAAAAAATGCCTTCTAAAAAATAAGCGTTTTATGTGAATCATTGCTTATTTTGAGCAAAATAATTTATTTTAAGCAATTTATTCTCATTTATGAGTCATTATTGCTTAGAATTAAATGTCCTCTAACCAATTATTGCTCAAAACAAGCATACAGCAAGCTTAAAAACAAGGCAAATGTACTTGATACCAGTTCATTTAAAGGCTTAAAACTAGCCTGTTTTTCTTAGCTAGAATTAATTTCATTATTTAGGTGTAGTGAATGTATGGGAAAAATACACTTGACATAAACTTCAAAACGCTTTTTTTATTAATATTTTAGCAGAAATGTCACAGAATTAAGTGAACCACTGCTAAGGTTCAGAATCGCAAAGCTAAACCATGAATGACAATCTCAATGACCCTATCAATTTGAATGCAATCAGATTTGATTAGCTGGAATATCTTAATGAGATGGGGTCAGTTCTTAAAACAGGTTCATTCTGATTGTCTTATTGTCTTGAAACAAGTAAAAATGTACTCACAGTCTAAATGTTAATGCGACTCAATCCGCAATGTGTGCTATTTTAAGAAAAAGGCTGCTCAGAATTAGTTGTATTATCTAGTTAGGATGAAAAAAAATTAATTTTCTTGAAACAAGTCAAATAATCTGAAGAATATTTAGTCTTACTAAGAAAACACATTGAAAAACAAGTGTAATAAGACCAAAATGCTTAATTCAAGTTTATTACACTTGTATAGATTTTCCTTTTTTGCAGTGTAAAAACCTACACTGCAAAAACAATCTAGAAATAAGTAAAAATTTCCTAAATTAAGTGTATTCACTCTTAATTTGAGTAGGTAAATGAGATAGTTTGCCAATGGAAATAGTGTTTTTACTCTTAAAATAAGATAATTAGATAATATGCACTTG
This sequence comes from Cyprinodon diabolis, assembly GCA_030533445.1. Taxonomy (NCBI): domain Eukaryota; kingdom Metazoa; phylum Chordata; class Actinopteri; order Cyprinodontiformes; family Cyprinodontidae; genus Cyprinodon; species Cyprinodon diabolis. Next base: position 7,288,912 of record CM060078.1, on the reverse strand, counting down.
AAATAAGACAATGCAATTGTATTTTCTTATTTTAAGTGTTAATTGTCTTGTTCCATTGGCAGAATGTCTCTTCTACCTCCTCAATTCAAGAACAAATTCACTTATTTTAAGAAAAAAATGACTTATCTAGAGTTAGATTTTTTGCAGTGTACAATGCAGCAATCGAGTTGATTCCTTCCCGCTATCACCGCAATAAATCCCATAAATGATCCACCTCACCTCAGAGCGTAACCCTGAAAGCTTGAGGTTGACCCTAAAAATAATAACTAAGTTGAAAAAAGCTGATTTTCTTTGACAATTTTTTCTGCCCTTGGCAGAAACTGGTCACCGTGGCCAGTGGTGGGAACAGCTGGTGAAATGGCAGCATTGTCGATACCTCCAGGAAAAAGAGACAAACGGCTGTGTTACAGCAGGCGAAGCGAGACGTCAGCGCGGCATCATCAACATTCCTTAGATCAGGAGCAACGGCTGCTGATGCAGACATACAGGCATGAGCGGGAGGCTGAACATTGACTAAAGCACTTCTGGGTATGTTTGCTTTATGTGTGTGTGTTGGGGGGTGGGGGGTGGCGGGTGGGTCACGCCTGAGTACAATTCCTAAATTCTACCTTGGACTTCACAAGAAAATTAATGATCAAAGGAATCGCTATCAGCAATGCATTCTGGGTTAATCAGTAGGAAGAGCTGCTAGCCTTTCATCAAAGCTGGTTATCATCTGGACCATTTAAGCCCCCAGTCTGATCAGAAGCTGGGGAGGGGGGGTTGTGCTTGCTGAGTCGTACCTTGCAGGACAGCCACCAGTCCAGTGCTGATCCCAGACACGACGTCGCTGAGCAGCCACTCTTTGACTCTGTAGATCTTCATCCAGCCGATGACTGGCAGGAGAGACAGGGCTGCGTTCTTGGCGCGTTTGGCGTCGCATCTGAAGCCAGATCAATAAACAATAAACAGAAAAGACAGTCACTCCCTCTGCTTTTTATTATTATATCAGCGTCTGAGTCTGCAGCAGATGTTCTTAAATAAAAGCCCTCTAAATGTGAGTATGGATGCATACTAGTTTTCCAGGTTCTATGGCAGAAAAACATCCCCGTAGCATAATGCTGCCACCACCGTACTCCACTGTAATGATCCTTTTATCGAAGCGAGGCACCATGTTGCACATGTTTGAATTTTAGTCCTAAAAATGTCTATTTTTCAATGAATCAGACCAGATGGTCTATTTTCTTAGTTTTCGAGCCTCTGAGGCACCTGGTGAGTTCAGGTAGGTGGTTCTGTTTCTGTGAACACTTAATTGCTGCACCAAGGAATGCATTTGTGCTTTCCTTTATTGGTTACACTGCAAAAAAATCTAAATCTAAGTCATGTTTTCTTGATTTAACAGATAAGTGAGACACTTTAACTATGGCAAAAAGACAATTTACATTCCCACTGCAAAAATGTCTTAAATGAAGTGTATTTAATCTTAATTTTAGTTGGTAAATAAGATAATTTGCCAATGGAATGAGTATTTTTACTCTTAAAATAGGATAATTACATAAAATGTGCTTAAAATAACACAATGCAGTTTTTTTTTCCTTATTTTAAATGTAAATTGTCTTCTTCCATTGGCAAAGCATCTCACTTAGCTGCTCGATTAAGGAACAAATGCACTTATTTTAAGAAAAAATAACTTTTTCAGTGTAAAATACTTTTATTTTCTTATTAAAAAGAGCATATTATCTAATTATCTTCTTTTAAAGGTAAAAATACTCATTCCATTGGCAGGTCCTCTCATTTACCTGCTCAAATTAAGAGTAAATACACTTAATTTAAGAAAATTGTATTCATTTCTAGATCATATTTGCACTGCTAAATGAAAATGTTGTAAATCTACTTAATTACGACCAACGTTACGACTTAATTACGAACAATATGAAGCAGGAATAAATATTGTTTTATACATAATGCTTTCATTTGGTTGAGCTGTAAAATATAACTCAGGGTTTGAACCAAAATCCCAGAGAAAGCTGAAATAAACAGTTTAGGAAACATGAAAATTGTGTAATTAAATTGGTGGGGGGAAAAAAAGACATACGCTGCAAAAAATATTCTGAAAAGGAGTAAAAATGTCTAAAATTAGGTGTATTAGGAAAATAAGATGATCTGCCAATGGAATCCGCATTTTTACCCTCCAAATAAGATAATTAGATAATATGCAGAGACTGCAGTTCTTTTTTATTATTTTAAATGTAAATTGTCGTCTTCCATTAGCAAAGTGTCTCATTTATTTCCTCAATTCAAGAAGAAAATGCACTTATTTTAAGAATCAATTACTTATTTAGATGTACATGTTTTGCAGTGTACTATTAATAGGTGGAAGAAAAAAATAAAAAAGTAAACATTAACCCCCCAAAATAAGGTCATGGAATTCATTCTGGAATAAAATATGTTTTGTAAATTTGATCTTTAGATTTTTTCCTTTTTTGCCAAGTTTTAAACTATTCAGGTAGAAATCCAAACTAAACTGACTCTCTGAAAAACGTCTGACTCCTGATATTTGGCTTCAAGCTTCAATATTTACTTTTCCTACATTTAAAAACTGATGTCAGGAAAGACTGTAAAGCCTGATTGAATATAAAGACGGTGAGAAAGACAACTTGAAGTGCTTTTTAGAAGTCAAACAAAGTTAAAAGGTACATGAGTGCAGATCTTCAGGGGTTTTAGGACTTAAACATGATAAAACCTGACCTGAACACAGACCCCAGTTTAAACTGTAAAACCAGAGATAAATGTTCAACAAAACGACTGCTTTGGTTTTGGGAGGTTACAGAGTTTTTCCATGACTTCGATAAAACTCTCATGAATTCAGCTCTTTTTCCAGATTAGAGCCTCTGGTTAGAAAATAACACAAACTGTGAGATTAAAGCTACGAGACGCAGCGACTTCGGCTATAAGACAGACGTAAAACCGTCGTTTCTACAGCGGTGGACCAAACACTCAACGGTAAAACCTGAGAAAGTATTGAAACTCATAGTCAAATCTTACTCAACTATCTATCAAACATCTACTCAAGTTGAAGTATTGAAGTTCTCACGTTGGAAACTTAAGTATTCAAAAATACAAATGAAATTTTCTACTTTGAGTTAATTTCTGTCTAATTTTCAGAGTCATTTCAAAGAACCTGTAACTTTCAGAAACCTCCTGGTGTATTGGTGCATAGAACCACCTGCTATAGATTCTACACCACCTGGAAAGAACTTCTGCATAGAAATACAACAAAAAATAAGGACATATATCTTATTATTTTTATTTATAAAGAGATCAAATAGAAAAAAGGGGAGTCTTGATCCTCCTCACACATTCAATGAGGAATAGAGGTTAAAGGTTGAATCTCTGACCACAAAGAAACTATAACTCTGCTCATCCTAATTAAAAAAAATAAAAATCTAAATAAAATAATTAAATCTGTAGATCAGTGGCGTCCAGATTCAGTCCTGAGGGCTGCTATCCGCCATGATGGATGAAAAACAGCAACAGAGGATGAGAAAGCTACGCTGAGCCAAAAGGAAGAAGGAACTAACAGCTTCCTGGAAATGGTTAAAGTTGAAAATAGCCCCCCCACCCAAAAAAATTTTTAAAAACTACTCAAGTAATATAAAGATACTCATAAAAACTACTTAAGTATAGTAATCAAGTAAATGTACTTTGTTAGTTTCCAACTCTGTATTTGGATCAAATTCAATATATCCTTTTCACATATAAGCTTGTATGATGTCATCAATGGCTTGTTGCTGACATCCAATCAGGAATGGAGATGGGGCCCACTGCTATTCTCGCTGCTATTTCTCTCATTTCTTTTATTTTTTAAAATCTAATTATTCCTTATTTTCCATATTGCTTTCTGATGGAATCTATTTTTTGCCTTTTTCATCAACCTAAACGCCACAAAGCAGGATTAGCCTTTTATTTTCTTGCTTTCATGCATAAGAAAAGTGTCCTTTTGTGTCACATTTGACACTGTGGTGTAATATTAGAGTTGCACTAGTGATAGGGCCTTAGAGCTTACCTGAAGTACTGCCTGACGTGGTCCAGCATGGTCTTGCGGTGCCTGTAGACCTTGTTGTGCTTCTCGTTGAAGGAGTCCTCCGAGTACAGCGGCCTGGCCACCACGTACTGCCTAGCTCCTGTTCGCATCATCTCTGCTGCCTGGGGGACGGCTGCTCCTTCTCTGTGACTCTAAGGTGGGATAATCACATTAGGGGTTAGGAGAAGAAACGCGTGCCACCTTTGAACGTCACTTTTCAAAGCTCCAGATCCTCAGACTCAAACAGAACACAGAAGCCAGGCGATGCTCTTCTCTGTCCGGCTTTGACAGGTCCTGTTTTAGCTCCGAGTCTGAGGGACTGCTTGGAGATGGAAGCGGAGCTCATTTTTTACAGCAACTTTTGATTTAGGAGGAGCAGAGCCGGCCCAAGCCTCCATGAGGCCCTGAGCAAAATTACACACTGGGGCCCCTATATTTCTGGGGCAGCATTTGAAGAGCTGCTTACAGGCCTCTATCTGCATGCATTGTAATAAAACAAACTAGTGTGCAGTTTATTTGTAATAAAAGTCAAAAGTATGAGAACAAATTAAATACTAATGATAAAATAGCTTTAATAATAATGATAAAAAAAACTGCAAAAATAGACGTAATTGAATAAAAATGCATCAATGCATTTATTTTTTCATGTAAAAGTTCAACAAACAATTTCAACATGGAAATTTTTTTCTTACTTTTTCATAGAAAAAACTTTAAAAATTCAAAACCAAGTCACTGTTTTTTGGGGGGCCTCCAAGTGCCCTTGGTCCCAAATCCTGTGGCCGGCCCTGCGTTGAAGTTATGATGCTGTCGCAAATTGGTACACTATATTGCCAAAAGTATTTGCTCACCCATCCAAATTATTGGAATCAGGTGTTCCAATCACTTCCATGGCCACAGGTGTATAAATTCAAGCACCTAGGCATGCAGACTGTTTTTACAAACATTTGTGAAAGAATGGGTCGCTCTCAGGAGCTCAGTGAATTCCAGCGTGGAACTGTGATAGGATGCCACCTGTGCAACAAATCCAGTCGTGAAATTTCCTCGCTCCTAAATATTCCACAGTCAACTGTCAGCTGTATTATAAGAAAATGGAAGTGTTTGGGAACGACAGCAACTCAGCCACGAAGTGGTAGGCCACGTAAACTGACGGAGCGGGGTCAGCGGATGCTGAAGCGCATAGTGCGAAGAGGTCGCCAACTTTCTGCAGAGTCAATCACTACAGACCTCCAAACTTCATGTGGCCTTCAGATTAGCTCAAGAACAGTGCGCAGAGAGCTTCATGGAATGGGTTTCCATGGTCGAGCAGCTGCATCCAAGCCATACATAACCAAGTGCAATGCAAAGCGTCGGATGCGGTGGTGTAAAGCACGCCGCCACTGGACTCTAGAGCAGTGGAGACGCGTTCTCTGGAGTGACGAATCGCGCTTCTCCATCTGGCAATCTGATGGACGGGTCTGGGTTTGGCGGTTGCCAGGAGAACGGTACTTGTCTGACTGCATTGTGCCAAGTGTAAAGTTTGGTGGAGGGGGGATTATGGTGTGGGGTTGTTTTTCAGGAGCTGGGCTTGGCCCCTTAGTTCCAGTGAAAGGAACTCTGAATGCTTCAGCATACCAAGACATTTTGGACAATTCCATGCTCCCAACTTTGTGGGAACAGTTTGGAGCTGGCCCCTTCCTCTTCCAACATGACTGTGCACCAGTGCACAAAGCAAGGTCCATAAAGACATGGATGACAGAGTCTGGTGTGGATGAACTTGACTGGCCTGCACAGAGTCCTGACCTCAACCCGATAGAACACCTTTGGGATGAATTAGAGCGGAGACTGAGAGCCAGGCCTTCTCGTCCAACATCAGTGTGCGACCTCACAAATGCGCTTCTGGAAGAATGGTCAAAAATTCCCATAAACACACTCCTAAACCTTGTGGACAGCCTTCCCAGAAGAGTTGAAGCTGTTCTAGCTGCAAAGGGTGGACCGACGTCATATTGAACCCTATGGATTAGGAACGGGATGTCACTTAAGCTCATATGTGAGTCAAGGCAGGTGAGCAAATACTTTTGGCAATATAGTGTATATTGGATTCCTTATAGTTACAGAATCACTTTGGTAAAATAAATGTAGAATATAGGCAATAAAATGAAATTATGTAGAATATTATATGAAAGAGCATCATTCGTTTTTTAAGTAAAATAGATTCCCTGGTATTGACCAGGAATCTAACTTTTTCAAAATAGAATATGACTAAATTTACATCGAATTAGATTTAATTACCCCCTTTAATTACCCCGTCGACTAAATAATACTTTATTTTTATGGAAGCTTAAGTTTAAGTCAGGAACAGTGAGAAAATGTAAACAAAATTCATTTTAAGATTTAAATCTATTTAGCAAGAGCAAATATTAAATTTCAAAGATATAAATAATGTTAAAAATGTCCCAAAAACATTAAGCAGTACATTATTTCTTTATTTTTTAGGATTCAATCTGTTAAATAAGGGCTTATTTCACATACCTGGTATCAGATGTGAGCTTCCACGCTCTGCTGCTCCTGTTCCAACACCTGAGGATCAACTGTGACCACAGACACTTCTGCCATCAATAAATGCCACCTCAACCTCTTATCACGACTGTAATTATTAACAGCAATTATGATGAAGTCACCCAGCTGCCGGACACCTGCCTTACCCTTGACCATTGTTCCCACTGATAGACGTGAAGCGCAACTTTTAGTGCAGAGGAGGACGTAGACAGGACAGAACATTCTAGCTATTGCGAAATAGAAATAAAAGTAGCAGTTATAGGAGGGGGCAGATCCAAGGGTTCGCTGCTGGGGTTTGTTCTGATGAAGAAAGACCAAAGCATTAGCTGTAATCCTTTTATTTTATGATGAAAAAGCCAAACTTCTAACAAGCAGAACAGTAGAGATAAAGTTGATGCAGTCAAAGTGCTGAGAAAGCTCTGAATCCCTTCATTTGGGTGGAATGTAAACATCACACCGTGTGAATGACCTCATTTAGGTTTCAGCTCTGAATTAAGCAGAGGAAACATCTCTCACAGCGCTCTGCTCCAGCTGGGAAACATGAGTTTAATCAGAAAGATCCATCAAACAAGCCAAGGCTGAATTACCTCATCTGATATCAGGAATAAAAGTCACAGTATTTATCACTTTTAATCTGACAGTTTGGATTGTAGATTTCCTGTCAGATATGAGAAGCCCTAATAAATCTCTATGGTCCGATTGGGATTTTTTAGAAGGCAGTTCTGAAAATCACCAAAAAAACGGTGGTCATGTGACATGATAATGAGTGATAAATTACACAGAACTGATTAATATTTAATATTTGCAGGAAAAATGATGCCACTGTTTACCAGTTTGAACTCTGTGCTCATTTATGGCCCATAAATCAAGACAATGCAGACCTATATGTTTTCATGTGCAGTAAACTGCTGTTAAAGAAAAAAAAACAATTACTTCTGAGAAAATCCACTACTGGGTCAAAATGACCCAACCGGTCTTGATTTAACGCAACAATGAGGGTCAAGGGTCGGCTTGAGTTTACAACATTAGATTTAGCTTATTTAGCTTTTAATTTTCCCACTTTACCCCTTCGCCAAAAGTAGCCATTTTATTTAATGTACTTTATTTATACTATTTTTTAGTATTTTCATTTGTGTTAAGGTTAATTTTACTTTATATTCTTAAGAAAAGTATAGTAGAGTATAGTCTTAGAAGTTGTAATATAAAAAAATTATATTAAGACTTATTATATTATTATTTTTAGTTAAGTTAATTTGTACCTATGATTTAAACTTTTTTTCTGCCACAAAGTTCTGCTCCTTAAAATATCTCCATCAACATATGGAATGAGAAAAGAATACTTGTAGTATTTAATTGTAGTATAACTTAAATATTCCTTAATAAGCTAAAATATGAACCGCAGTGTATACCTTTTACATTGGCAGAGGTGTCAAAAGTATTAATGTTTATTAGTCTAGTTGAAGTAAAAATGCTGATGTTTAAAAACACTTTTATAAAAGTTACAGGATCTTTAATCTATTAAAGGAACATTTTCTACAACTTCCTTAGACTTCATTTTCTTAGTTTTATAACTAATGGTAACAGTGTCACATTTAACTTTGCATCATCTTGAAAAACTGATATTTTTTTCAAATACCAACAGGCCATAAAACTAATAATGAAACAAAAATAATGAGTTTATTTTTAAAAATTTAAGGACTAGAAGTAAAAAATTTTTCCAAAAAAAGAATTACTCCAGAAAAGTATTGATCGTAATCATTTCTACTGAAGTAATATAAGGAAGTATTTATACTTTGTTACTTGACGCATCTGTACACTAGTAGTAGAAAGATGAGTATATAGCTGCATACTTGACTCTTTGTTTGACCATGTAATGTCATATTAAAATATATGCAAACATAAGAATATCCCAATTTAATCTGAAGATGTATTCAATTGTAGTACTTTCAAGTAACTAAGTACATTTGCTATACTTAACAGAATTAACCTCTGTTAGAAAATGGGTATACAGTACATGATGCCAACATGCACTCGGCTGGGGATTTACCATTAGGCAATATTAGGCAGCTGCCTAGGGCCCCAAGTTCCTGAGGGCCCCATAAAACTCTGTTTCCATGTACAGTTAACACAACTATTCCTTATTTGTGCACATTAATTATGCTTTTGCTAAAATGCCATCAGAACGCTGATAATATTAAGTGTGTCTCAGCCCCCCCCCCTTCAGTGTCCACCATATTGGATCAGTCCATTTGCTGCACATGTTCAGAAAGGTCCAAACAGACAGCAGCAAACCATTTGAAAACAAACCATGCAAAGAGCAGTGTTGCCAACTTAGCGCTTTAGTCGCTATATTTAGCCACTTTTCAGACCCCTCTAGCACTTTGATTTCTAAAAAGCTCCTAGCGCCAAATCTAGAGACTTTTTTCTGCTACTGGAGACTTTGGAGACAACATCTAAAAGCAGCGAACTCTGCTCTCCAGAGCAAGTAGATTGGTAACCCCGCCTCCTGCTCTCCTCTATCTTGTCTGCTGTCATGATTCATGCAGCTATTATTTCATCCAAATGAAAAATGGAGAACAGAGAAGCAGATCATGGCTTGTCTACAGTGAAAAGAAGGACTGGGTTATTTACTTTGGCCTTTTTGGAAACACAGGAAGGAGCAATCAGCTAAGTGAGCTTAGTGCTTGGAAAAAATCTTTCATTCCTTTAGAGACAGCATGAAAAGTCAGCTGAGTACAAAACATAGAGAGGAAAACAAGAAGAAAAGGGACAAGAAGAGAGGGACCCAACCTAGAACAGATAATGGATGTCTATTCTATTAACATTTCTATATCTGGAGAATGGGGCTGTTTCATGTGTTGTCTTCTCAGTTCAGAGGGCCCCTGCCTCTCTTAGCCTAGGGCCCCATATTTCCTAAATCCGCCCCTGTATATACTATTTGAGAGCAGAAGCTCTTTGAAAAGAGAAAATTATGTATCAGAACCCTAATGCAGCACCAGAGGGTTTTGGAGAAAAGCTTGCACAAACAACAGCTTTATTATCTCTAATGAGACTTTTATTATCTAACACTTCCCTTCTGATAACGGAATTAATGCTCTATATCAGGTCCAATAAAGCAGCTAAACTCAGTGTGTGGTTTGAACCGGCAACGGCCATCAAAAAATATAAATATTGAATAAAGTAACATTTTCAGAAATGCAGAAAGTTTTCACATTGTTTCTACAGTTAAATTGCTCCTTTAGAGGCAGAAGAAAGGGTTTCCCCCCCTCCCTCTAGTTGCTTAAAGCAAGGGGGAGGCGGGAGTTGTGTCATGATGACAAGTAAAGTTCTAACAGTGATAAGAGAAATGAATTGTTTTAAATAGTTGTGTCATAAATAGAATTTCTCTATGATGGTAACATATATAGTTGGTAGAAGGGTTGAGGTGCGGCTTTTAGGGCAGCAGTGCCTCACCTTTAATAATGTGGTGTCACACACCGACTGATGCAAGCAGCTGGTATATACCTACAGACCAGGCTCAGACTGGTAATCTGTCATAGCGGGCACTTTCCTGGTGGCCCGGTCCTAATCTCAGCGTGCGAGGGCCGGCCCTCCTTCAATTATAGCGGCTCCAACACGGATGAAAGCTCCTACCTGTGACAGTAAATAACTGAAGGAGCAGAAGAAGTAAGCCAATATTAACTACCTAAATGATGCATGCAGCCCTTCCTGGTCATCCTTGTGACTTTGGCATATGGTGTCATTTTCTTTTTCTTCAAACTCTAAAATCCTTGCAACAAACTAAAATGCTTTCTTTAAACCAAACTACAATGTTCCTCTTATATTTGGCAAATTCATGTTTGAATAATTTGCAAAAATATGATGCGGTGCATGACAGGGTTTTGCATCTAAAGGCTAACGTTTCCCGTCTTACATGCAATATTGCCAGGTTGGGATGTTTCCCAGTCTGGCAGTTCAGGACGGCCGTCTATGGGTTAAAAATTGGGTGAGATTTCATCCAGCCGGTTTATAAACATTTTTTGTGCTGGAAAACGTGAGTCAGTGACATCTGGCAACCCTGCTGATGTAGTGAATATGGACGTTACGAAGCAGCAGTCACTGTGGCGTCCTTGTTAATAACCAGATGGAAAAATGCCAGGGCCGAAAATCGCTCCCAGTCTCAGCCTGCCTATAGATGTTTCTGCTTATTTTTTTTTACATGCATGTGTAACACACATACGGATACTCAACAACCTGCTGTTAGGACTCCTGTCTGTGTGGTTGTCTTCCTTCCTCCACCAGGCGGCGCCTGGTCCTGCTTCACCTCCTCACACACCTGCGGAGGGTTACCTCATTAACGGAGTGTTCTTAAGCTGATGACTGCCAATACCTCGACGCCAGAGTGTTTGTCAGTTTTGGGTACTCTAGCCAAGCTGAGTTAAACTGAGTTTTTGTCTTTGCCTCTCGACAGGAAGTCATCCTGCAAACTGGATGTTTCGGACCTTCTCTTCCTGGAAGGATCATCTGAGCTTCAAACTGAGCTGGGGATTTAAACTGGAGGTATGGATCCACTTTCCTCCAACAGATCATTTGAGTTTCTCACTGAGCAAGGGATTCATCTGCACCACAGTCCATTCAAGTACCGCAGGAAATCCAAGTGGCAGTCAGTTTCTTCATTCTCCTACAAACAACCACATTCTGGGTAAACCCTGTCCGCCCTCCACCGAATGAGACAAACACTGGGACACCCCACACCGACTGGAGTCAAGGAGTTCGAGAATCAATTTTCCCACTGAACCTGAACTAACCGCAGTGTCTTCCCCTCACCTTTCAGTTCCGGTTGAGCAGTTTTTAGAGTAGAGACTGACATGGGAGTGTATTTTCACTCCTGTCCCGTCCCACTCCCACAGAAAAAAAATGGTGTCCCGTCCCGATTCCGGGCCAGAGTAGAAATCTAAATCCTGTCCCGTCCCACTCCTGGTGAAATTACTCCCATCCCGCTCCCATTCAGAATGACTCCCGCTCCTGCACCACTCCCATTCTTGTTGTTTTTGAGCGCGGGTGAAAAACTCAGAGCGAAAGTTACTATTGGTTTGCTCCCACTCCCGTCTGCTCCCGTTAATGTTTAATCCTGTACCGTCCCAATCCCGTAATCGTTACTAATACTGACTCCCATCCCACGGGAATCCCGTGACCCGTGGGATTCCCGAAAAAATGTCAGTCTCTAGTTCAGAGCAACACTGGAATCTTCACAAGCTTCTTAATAAACCTGACATTTTTCCCTTGTCTCTCTGTATTGGTTTCTCTGCATGTGGGTCCAAGCTCTTGATAAAATCATGACACCTGCATGAATGATCAAATAAATAAAATAATGTTTCTTTTTAATTCCCCATTAAAGGAAAAGTTTGGTCAGCAAAGAATAATCAGTGGATCATTATCTTTACCAAAAACTGTAACTGTCATATTAGTAGGATTTAACTTTGCTTTAGAGAATATTAGCAAACATTTGCAGAAGAGTTTATTGACCTAAGAAGAAGTTTGATGCAGCTTTTCCATCTGAAAAATGTCTGATTTAACATGAGGTCACGTCGTTCAAGACAACATATCGACTGATGCAGGATTTGTAAGGTCGATGTCGAAAACGCTTATTGTGACATAAGGGCTGCGGATAATTCTGGGTCAATTTCTATCATTTTTACCTGCTCTGCAAAAGCTGCAGCGGAGCAAAAACACCTTGTTAGATTTTCCAGAGCTATATTACCATGAAAATAATATATCACTTTTATCAGTGTATTGCAATAAATGGTATTGTGATGCAGATCGTATGGCCAAAATTTTATCCGCCTACAATGCACATCAGTTCAAAGAGGACATGTACCGTTTTTCTTCGAGACATGTTGGTCTAATAACCTTTGTTCTCTGCTGGAAATCACTGTTGAAAAACATCTTCAGTGGTTTGGAATGTGGGAAAAAATAACAGACCTTTAGGGAGATGTATGCTTTTTCACTCCTCTTTATGGTCTGATAAGGACACTTTAACGGAGCCTGGAGGAAAGCAGGTAAGTGGTCTAATCTCCTGTTTTATGTGCTCTACATGTGACTTTTAGCATGAAGAGGTTCCAAACATGCAAACCGTTACCCTCACACCTCATATCATCCCTCTCCTATAGCACTGCAGCCTTAGTGAACCCTCTGCAGCAGAATTTCACAAGATTAAAATACAGCGTTAGACATTTATTAACCTGTATAAAACAGATAATGTGGATGCTTCAACTGATCTAATCTGGGTTGCAGAGCTGTTGGGTTTTGGCATAATAATGCTACCATCAAGATAGAGAATAAAAATGTGAATCTGAGGGTAAAACGCTGATTTCCTTGCTGCTATGAGTCTGTCTGGTGTTAATTTTATCTATAAAAAACAATAGAATCAACCCACTGATAATGATTAACATCCTAGAAACTAATCAATAAATACAAAAATATATCATATAATCCTCAGTAACAATATTTAATCATGATAAAACTGATCCAACAATGGAGAGCATTTAAAAATACAACAGCGTCACTTTTCTGCTGCCAACTCACCATGACTCATTATCGGGATAAAAAACTTTGAGTTTCTGATATTGTCTGATAAAAACCAAAGGATAATAAAGTAATAATTTATGATATGTTTCATGTTTAATCAGTTTTCTTTGCTTACAACAGTTTTTTTATGCACCTGAATGCATGAATCAGTCAGTTAAAAACATTATTGTAGTAATAAATAATTTTGGATATTTTATAGATATTTTCAATGTGAAAAAGAAGAATTATAGTTTTAGAGCATCGTGCCAAACTAAAAGAGGATAGTGTCACCTCCTGACACGGCTCATTAGCTTGGTCAGACAGCTCATTGGGAATATAATCCCTAATCCTCATCCAGGATCTGTAGCAAATTGGACTCAAACAAAAAAAATTAGGTAATTATCTAAAGCAGGCATGTTTAAAGTCGGTCCTAAAGGGTCGCTGTCCTGCAGGTTTTACAGGTTTCCATGCTTCTGCACAGCTGATTCTGATTATTGCAGTTCAGCAAAAGCCTCTTGATCAGTTATCAATGGAAATTACCTGAACTGAAGGAGGGACCCTCCAGGACCGGCTTTGGATATGCCTGATCTAAACTATCACTCAAGTAGAGTAAAGGAGGAAAACGGCAAATAAAATGGTGGAAATCTAAGCAACATGAAATATATCTTTAAGCATTTTGGATCCGTCTGCATTTATATGCTGGGATGTCTAATGTTGGCGTTTTCAGGAAGTCATTTACTTTGACAATATTTCAAAAATATTTAAGCTAATCGGAGAGATCCAAATCTTTGATTTTGTGTCCCTCCCAGTGTGATCTGTTGTTCAGACTCGTTACTCCTTGCTGGAGAGCAGGTGAGAAAACATGAAGAAAAACAGGACTTTTAGGTTAATTGTTTACTGTGTGAGAGCATGCTTAATGACGTAGGAGTCTCAGTAATGGACTGGCCCCTGCCCTTCTTCCCAATGACCTCTGGAGATGTTTAATATTAAAACAACAATTTCTCAAATAAAAAAAACATCTTTTAAAAAATAAAATGTTGGTTCTGGTGACATAAAACTTATGCACACACAGGGTAATGTCTGCAGATTTTACGGTGCAATTTAGCAGCAGGGAGAGAGTCTAAGATTAGTCACATTGAAGAGAAACAACACTATGATGGAGTAAAAATACTCTTAGAAGTAATCTAGGGAGCAAGAACAATGTCTGCCCTGGTGGTCGGAACAGAAAGCAGTGAGGGAAACGAAGGCCGACTGTGCTTCTAGGAAAAGAGCCATGGTGTTATCAGACTGATAACTGCAACTATAAAGGGTCTCGACAGTGATAGATTCAATTGATCTCAGCAACACTGACGTAAATGGGTATCAGAGGATTAGCCTCTTTAGGGGCAAAGGTGATTTAAGGATTCCACTCCGGGCTAAGGTGTGTGTCACTGAGTTAATTTGTAAATGTAAGTCAAAAAACCTACATAAATTTAAGAGTTTTATTTGTTGCTTGTAGTCAACTTATACATCTGACATGTTTCTTTTATTAGGAAGCAAGTTTAAAACTTATAATTATGCAAAACTTCAAATACAAACTACATAGTGATCCCTAAATTGAATCCTTTGATCTGTGATTCATGCTCATAAATGTAATCATATATTCATATATGTAAATATGTGATTCCTTCTCATAAATTTGTCATTCGTTCTAGGAAATCTGTAATTCATTCTAATAAATGTGTGATTAAATCTTATAAATGTATCATTCCTTCTCGTAAATGTTTGATTCCTTCTCGTAAATGTTTGATTCCTTCTCGTAAATGTTTGATTCCTTCTCGTAAATGTTTGATTCCTTCTCGTAAATTTTTGATTCATTCTCATGAATTTCTGATTCATTCTCATAAATACTTGATTCCTTCTCGTAAATGTGTGATTCTTTCTCGTAAATGTTTGATTCCTTCTCGTAAATGTTTGATTCCTTCTCGTAAATGTTTGATTCCTTCTCGTAAATTTCTGATTCATTGTCATAAATGTGTGATTCATTGTCATAAATGTGTGATTCATTGTCGTAAGTGTTTGATTCCTTCTCGTAAGTGTGTGATTCCTTCTCGTAAGTGTGTGATTAATTCTCGTAAATGTGTGATTCCTTCTCGTAAATCTGTGATTCCTTCTCGTGAATGTGTGATACTTTCTAGTAAATGTGGCATTCCTTCTAGTAAATGTGACATTCCTTCTCGTAAATGTGTGATTCATTGTCGTAAATGTGTGACTCCTTCTCGTAAATGTGTGACTCCTTCTCGTAAATGTGTGACTCCTTCTCGTAAATGTGTGACTCCTTCTCGTAAATGTGTGAGTCCTTCTCGTAAATGTGTGAGTCCTTCTCGTAAATGTGTGATTCCTTCTCGTAAATGTGTGACTCCTTCTCGTAAATGTGTGACTCCTTCTCGTAAATGTGTGACTCCTAGTAAATGTGTGAGTCCTTCTCGTAAATGTGTGATTCCTTCTCGTAAATGTGTGAGTCCTTCTCGTAAATGTGAGATTCCTTCTCGTAAATGTGTGACTCCTTCTCGTAAATGTGTGACTCCTTCTCGTAAATGTGTGAGTCCTTCTCGTAAATGCTTGATTCCTTCTCGTAAATGCTTGATTCATTCTCGTAAATGCTTGATTCCTTCTCGTAAATGTTTGATTCATAATCGTAAGTGTGTGATTAATTCTCGTAAATGTGTGATTCCTTCTCGTAAATGTGTGACTCCTTCTCGTGAATGTGTGATACTTTCTAGTAAATGTGGCATTCCTTCTAGTAAATGTGGCATTCCTTCTCGTAAATGTGTGATTCATTGTCGTAAATGTGTGATTCCTTCTCGTAAATGTTTGATTCCTTCTCGTAAATGTTTGATTCCTTCTCGTAAATGTTTGATTCCTTCTCGTAAATGTTTGATTCCTTCTCGTAAATGTTTGATTCCTTCTCATAAATTTTTGATTCATTCCATTGAATTTCTGATTCATTCTCATAAATACTTGATTCCTTCTCGTAAATGTGTGATTCCTTCTCGTAAATGTGTGATTCCTTCTCGTAAATGTTTGATTCCTTCTCGTAAATTTCTGATTCATTGTCATAAATGTGTGATTCATTGTCATAAATGTGTGATTCATTGTCGTAAGTGTTTGATTCCTTCTCGTAAGTGTGTGATTCCTTCTCGTAAGTGTGTGATTAATTCTCGTAAATGTGTGATTCCTTCTCGTAAATCCGTGATTCCTTCTCGTGAATGTGTGATACTTTCTAGTAAATGTGGCATTCCTTCTAGTAAATGTGGCATTCCTTCTCGTAAATGTGTGACTCCTTCTCGTAAATGTGTGACTCCTTCTCGTAAATGTGTGACTCCTTCTCGTAAATGTGTGAGTCCTTCTCGTAAATGTGTGACTCCTTCTCGTAAATGTGTGAGTCCTTCTCGTAAATGCTTGATTCCTTCTCGTAAATGCTTGATTCATTCTCGTAAATGCTTGATTCCTTCTCGTAAATGTTTGATTCATAATCGTAAGTGTGTGATTAATTCTCGTAAATGTGTGATTCCTTCTCGTAAATGTGTGACTCCTTCTCGTGAATGTGTGATACTTTCTAGTAAATGTGGCATTCCTTCTAGTAAATGTGGCATTCCTTCTCGTAAATGTGTGATTCATTGTCGTAAATGTGTGATTCCTTCTCGTAAATGTTTGATTCCTTCTCGTAAATGTTTGATTCCTTCTCGTAAATGTTTGATTCCTTCTCGTAAATGTTTGATTCCTTCTCGTAAATGTTTGATTCCTTCTCATAAATTTTTGATTCATTCCATTGAATTTCTGATTCATTCTCATAAATACTTGATTCCTTCTCGTAAATGTGTGATTCCTTCTCGTAAATGTGTGATTCCTTCTCGTAAATGTTTGATTCCTTCTCGTAAATTTCTGATTCATTGTCATAAATGTGTGATTCATTGTCATAAATGTGTGATTCATTGTCGTAAGTGTTTGATTCCTTCTCGTAAGTGTGTGATTCCTTCTAGTAAGTGTGTGATTAATTCTCGTAAATGTGTGATTCCTTCTCGTAAATCCGTGATTCCTTCTCGTGAATGTGTGATACTTTCTAGTAAATGTGGCATTCCTTCTAGTAAATGTGGCATTCCTTCTCGTAAATGTGTGACTCCTTCTCGTAAATGTGTGACTCCTTCTCGTAAATGTGTGACTCCTTCTCGTAAATGTGTGAGTCCTTCTCGTAAATGTGTGACTCCTTCTCGTAAATGTGTGAGTCCTTCTCGTAAATGTGTGAGTCCTTCTCGTAAATGTGTGAGTCCTTCTCGTAAATGTGTGAGTCCTTCTCGTAAATGTGTGACTCCTTCTCGTAAATGTGTGACTCCTTCTCGTAAATGTGTGACTCCTAGTAAATGTGTGAGTCCTTCTCGTAAATGTGTGATTCCTTCTCGTAACTGTGTGACTCCTTCTCGTAAATGTGTGACTCCTTCTCGTAAATGTGTGATTCCTTCTCGTAAATGTTTGATTCCTTCTCGTAAATTTCTGATTCATTCTCATGAATTTCTGATTCATTCTCATAAATGCTTGATTCATTCTCATAAATGCTTGATTCATTCTTGTAAATGCTTGATTCCTTCTCGTAAATGTTTGATTCATAATCGTAATTGTGTGATTCATAGTCGTAAATGTGTGATTCATTGTCGTAAATGTTTGATTCCTTCTCGTAAGTGTGTGATTAATTCTCGTAAATGTGTGATTCCTTCTCGTAAATGTGTGACTCCTTCTCGTAAATGTGTGACTCCTTCTCGTAAATGTGTGACTCCTTCTCGTAAATGTGTGACTCCTTCTCGTAAATGTGCGCTTCCTATTCCTAAATGTGCGTTTCCTTCTCGTAAATGTGTGTTTCCTTCTCGTAAATGTTTGATTCATTGTCGTAAATGTTTGATTCCTTCTCGTAAATGTGTGATTCCTTCTCGTAAATGTTTGATTCCTTCTCGTAAATGTTTGATTCCTTCTCGTAAATGTTTGATTCCTTCTCGTAAATGTTTGATTCCTTCTCATAAATTTTTGATTCATTCCATTGAATTTCTGATTCATTCTCATAAATACTTGATTCCTTCTCGTAAATGTGTGATTCCTTCTCGTAAATGTGTGATTCCTTCTCGTAAATGTTTGATTCCTTCTCGTAAATTTCTGATTCATTGTCATAAATGTGTGATTCATTGTCATAAATGTGTGATTCATTGTCGTAAGTGTTTGATTCCTTCTCGTAAGTGTGTGATTCCTTCTCGTAAGTGTGTGATTAATTCTCGTAAATGTGTGATTCCTTCTCGTAAATCCGTGATTCCTTCTCGTGAATGTGTGATACTTTCTAGTAAATGTGGCATTCCTTCTAGTAAATGTGGCATTCCTTCTCGTAAATGTGTGACTCCTTCTCGTAAATGTGTGACTCCTTCTCGTAAATGTGTGACTCCTTCTCGTAAATGTGTGACTCCTTCTCGTAAATGTGTGAGTCCTTCTCGTAAATGTGTGAGTCCTTCTCGTAAATGTGTGAGTCCTTCTCGTAAATGTGTGAGTCCTTCTCGTAAATGTGTGACTCCTTCTCGTAAATGTGTGACTCCTTCTCGTAAATGTGTGACTCCTAGTAAATGTGTGAGTCCTTCTCGTAAATGTGTGATTCCTTCTCGTAACTGTGTGACTCCTTCTCGTAAATGTGTGACTCCTTCTCGTAAATGTGTGATTCCTTCTCGTAAATGTTTGATTCCTTCTCGTAAATTTCTGATTCATTCTCATGTATTTCTGATTCATTCTCATAAATGCTTGATTCATTCTCATAAATGCTTGATTCATTCTTGTAAATGCTTGATTCCTTCTCGTAAATGTTTGATTCATAATCGTAATTGTGTGATTCATAGTCGTAAATGTGTGATTCATTGTCGTAAATGTTTGATTCCTTCTCGTAAGTGTGTGATTAATTCTCGTAAATGTGTGATTCCTTCTCGTAAATGTGTGACTCCTTCTCGTAAATGTGTGACTCCTTCTCGTAAATGTGTGACTCCTTCTCGTAAATGTGCGCTTCCTATTCCTAAATGTGCGTTTCCTTCTCGTAAATGTGTGTTTCCTTCTCGTAAATGTTTGATTCATTGTCGTAAATGTTTGATTCCTTCTCGTAAATGTGTGATTCCTTCTCGTAAATGTGTGACTCCTTCTCGTAAATGTGTGACTCCTTCTCGTAAATGTGTGTTTCCTTCTCGTAAATGTTTGATTCATTGTCGTAAATGTTTGATTCCTTCTCGTAAATGTGTGATTCCTTCTCGTAAATGTGTGATTCCTTCTCGTAAATGTGTGACTCCTTCTCGTAAATGTGTGACTCCTTCTCGTAAATATGTGCTTCCTTCTCGTAAATGTGGTATTCCTTCTCGTAAATGTGTGATTCATTCTCGTAAATGTTTGACTCCTTCTCGTAAATGTTTGATTCCTTCTCGTAAATGTGTCATTCCTGCTCATAAATATCAGACACATATCCCATATTCATCATCCCAGATCACATGTAAGGCAGGATTCGTCCTCCATAGATATTAGAAGTATGAGAAAGAAATGTGAAAATGTTGAGGTTATCTGAGCTGGGATTAAAATTTCTGCATTCCAGCAGCAGATCAAATCTGTGGTTCTGAACTCATGTCTAAAGCCGGGAATACATTGTTTGTATTTGTTTCATTGATTTTTTTCAACGTTTGCTAGCAGCTACAGCTCACACTGTACAACGAAACCTTAGGGTTTAAAAGTTCCCAGCTCACCATGTTGTTCTCACACTGTGTGACTCGACGCTCTGATGTGATCTACCTGCTCACACTGTACGTCTAAAAACCAGCTGGGACTCAGCTCCGCAGTGAGATCGAGCTACTCGGACTCGTCTATCCAGAAGCCAAACCAGTAGCAGAGGAACATGAAGCTCACTAGAGGGAAACGCGCTGCCTTGGATATTTGGGCAATTTAGTGCTGAAAGCCCTAAAAAGAAAAGGAGACGACATATTTGGACAAAGACATGGCTGAGCTAACGTGGCTACTACGGTCTGTCAGTTTGACAGAAAGAACTCCGTTTCACTCATTGCCCCCCCGCCATGCTGCTGTGTTTACATCTGAGAGGAAGAAGAATCCTTGTTTGCTCACTGAGCGATTTGCCTAAGACCACCTTATGACGGCCGACTGAATTTCAAACATGTTTGATTTTCTCCTGACCTCGAGATTCCTGATGGGGACGTGGTCGTTAGAGGCTGATCGCCCCTCGTTACCTCCTGCACACCACGCACCATCAGGGTGAAAAATTCTTGCACAACTGGAGAATCGGCCCCAAAAGGGCAAAAAACTTTCAGTGTATGCCTGACTAGAGACTGAATCCTTGTTGGAGCGGAGTTTTGGTTTAGGAATTCCTGTTAGGTACAAACCGGCCAGCTGTTGCAAAATCTAATTTAATTTTAATTAAGTTCAGCTGTTAAACTGGATTTTTCAGATACTTTTTCACGGTGGGTTGTGGGTTTGATGATTTGCTTCCATTTCTGATTCATTAGCAGTCAGACCTATGCTTCCTGGTGTTTTCTGTTTTCTAAACAGCCACGGTGTTACGCCTGTAACAGTTATAAGATGTATTAACCCCCAAAATGAGTTCAGATTAAAGATTTTCATTTAAAGACAGATTTGTATCTACTGTATTCCATGCAATCCAATCATCCACCACCACCTGACAATGAGTGAAAATAAAAAAGAAACGGACTATTTGTCACACTTTGGTACCGCGAGTGCACAACTAGGGGTCCTGCAGGGGAGAGTTTAATCCTGATTGAACAACTGGAGAAAATGTGGAACCATTTTACGAAGTTCCTCTTTGTTTGATAAAAGGACAAAGCAGAAATTGGTCATGGACTGTTACAATTGACCCTAATTTATTCTGCGTGCTCCTGTTCTCCCAGAGTCCAGACTTTCCTGGGTTCTTCTCAAGAACATACTTGGTGAGGACACGAGTCCGTACTCGCATTTTAGTGAATTGAGAAACGGCCCATGAATGAAGACAGATATAGCAGCATCTTAATGTAAAAAACAAAAACAAACTGATTTTTAACAGCCACCTTAGAACAACCTTGAAAGAGCCTGGATCAATCTGCTATAAATCTGGCTATCAGAAGAGTAAATTTTGTGATTTTTGTGTTTCTTTTATTTTTTATGGGTTCTTGTAGCCCTTTGGGATACTTAAACAAAGTAAAACTAATGTTTATGATAAAACAAAAGCTTTGTCATATTTTGATGAAAACACAACAATGTTGCATCCTCTGTTTGGTTTCCAGCAGACAATTCAAAAACCTGGAATATTTGTTTCAAGAAATAAATAGAAAGAAAGACAATCTTCAGGCTGGAGCAAGAATTTCTGCTTTGCTGACAGTTTTAAGTACAATCATATGAACACAGTTAATCCCAAAATTATTTAATCTGATTTGCCATTAGACATATCTGCTTTCAACAGATTTATCTAAAACCAGAAGCAACGGAAGACCAAACCCTCCATTTCCTCAGCTTAAGGTGATTCTTTCCGCTAACATGAGCTGTAAACTCATTATGGGCAATAAATATTAGCAACCACAGATGGTGAGAATAACAGTGTCAATATCTGACTGTGCCAAGTTCTTAACTCTGCAAGCAGATATATATTTTTATAAACTGAATCAAATATATCTTACCCTTACAGAAAGTCCAGCTGCTCTGTCTAAGTCCTCCAGGAGGCTGCTCTTCTTCTTCTCCACTAACTGTTCATCTCCTGCTCCTAAAATGGCCTTCCTCAAATCATTGGCCTGCAGAAATGGGTTTGGATTGTGTGTACGCCTGCAATGAAGCTTTTATGTCTTACAGCACCAGCCAGATCTCATCTAAGAACAGTGTTTGAAGAATACAAGTTTGTTTTTAAATGAAAATCCATTTGCTGAACGATGCTGAAGCTGGGCCTCTGGAAGTGCCCCAAACTGGATGGGCTGATGATCCCTGAGCAAAGCCAGGTGGGCTGTGGAAAATCAATGGTAAAAGCAAAATAAAAACATGCAAAAGAACAGGAAATTCTAAAAAAATAAAAATGTGCCAGCTGGTTCAAATCAATTCAGTTTATTTATTAGTCAATACCACAGTAAACTATTTCAGTTTTCACCCTTGATTGTAAATGTTCTGTGAGTGAAGTATAAACAGTTTCTACAAGACTGAAATCGAGAGCAAGTAACTAAGAAATGGGCCATTTCAATGGGATACCAGTACATACTCTTATCCCCTTTAGCCGCTGGCAAAAAAAAGCTGTTTAAACACAGGAACAATGGGCTTTTAGTGGCAGTGGGAACAGCTCACTGACGCATGTCTACCCGGACAAACGACTCGGACAGCGACCCGCGTTAAAATCTCCTCGGATCTGGTGAGAGGGACTCAGGCAGATAACAGAGAGAGACAATAAAGCACACTGACTACGCCCTGGCTTCCTTTCCTGTTGCTCTCCATTGTTTACTTTCCTGATTTCTGTTGCAGTGGTGACTAACCCGGTGTTAAGATGTCACCAGACACGCAGCTGCAGGGGGGACAGAGGCGACACAGCTGCCAGCGAGGGGGTAGAACAGCTTCTTATGCCAGTGGGAGCAACATGCTGCTTATTAACCAGTCGATCCATGTTTGAAAAATGGAGCCAGGGCAGAAGTTCAACTGAAGAAACTCATTGCTCTCCTGCATCCACCTGCGACACAGCCAATCAGCTTTGAATCACTCCTCCACGAAAGCCAATAAGCATCCAAAGTTCATCTTAAAAGGCCCCCTATCCACACTTCTCTACTCCTGTGCGCAGGCGGCGGATGCGCTGTGTGACACCGTTCATTCAAATGACAAGTGAGCTTTGGATCCATCGCCCTGGCTACGGCTCGGATCCTATCCTCTGACACACCTGTTGATCCAAGCAATGTTGCAGAGATTGGCGGCTCCCCCACTCCCTGTTCTCTCGTCTCCAAACATTTCTGTGTTTCAGCCATCAGCAGTCAGCTGGCTCGCTCTGCGTTCAGCTCACGATTCTGTTTAGGTGAGACGCATCGCTTTAAGGCTCTAGTGTTTCCTCATTCATACCTTTAGCTCTTTTCTCTATCAAAAATATCGCACGCATGTGCTTCTCCAGCTCACAGCTTCTCGTCGTTAATTAACATCAGTCCTATGATCTTTGCCTTTGCCTGTATAAAAACAGGCTGGTTTTTTATACAATTTTCTCTGTCAATTATGTCATGGCGATTTAATCAGCAGATTGTCCGCTGCTTTGATGGATAAATCACGTCATTCCCGCGTTTCTTTCCGTCTGTTTCGATTTCAACTCATGCTTTGTCACAGATTTAAATTTTAAGGTAGCCTGAATAGAAAAACCAAAGTTGGGGGGAAAGTAGTAGTTTTCTATTGCCACTGACTTTAATTAAATAATTTGAACCCAATATTTAAAATATTTTTGAATAACGCTTTGGTCTAACCGCATAAAAACTGTCCTGCCCAGTCAATCATTAACACTAGTTAATCCCAGGTTATCCTTATTTTAGATGAATAAATCTCGAGTTACTGGAACCCGAATTCCTTGTCACACTCAATTAATCCGTTAACTAATTTAATGTCACCAGGCTAAACTTGATCTACTGAAAGCTGAGTAAATATTTACGTCACTGAGTCTATATTATTTAATATATGAAAAACAACAACATTCTTTTACGTATGGCTTATCACGTAAATTCAATCAAGTCTTCACTTCACCATTTAGATGGGGTGAATTTCCTAGCGTACGTCTCGTCACTCTTAATGATAGCTTAAGCTGCAGCCTTTTCTTTACAGAGACGATCGGCTTATCTCCTCCATCGGCGCGTTGAGGTTGAGATGTATTGATCCCTTTGCAGACTCTCAATTTTATCACTTTTAAACCGATCATTGTCATTTTCAAACCTCGTGGAGTGGTTGTGGATTTTCTTCTGGCACTCCACCGTGTTTTACTGTATTTAATGACCCCGTAGGAAGCTATGTCTCTGCTACGCCTATTGTCTGGTTGCTGATTATGTAGCTCCCTGAATTCATAATCTCTGATTCTAGTTTCAGATCATCATCAACTGCATGTCTCAACGTCAGAACAGTCAGGCATTCCCCTCAGCGCATTGTTTCTATCGAAGTCTGCACCATGTCAGACATCGTGGCGGGTGCCCTAGGCACCCTCCATCCATTGCAACAAGTGCTTATGGCATTCCTTCTTATCGATGCAGGTGTTATGAAGCCCTCTATCACCTGGGCAGGTGGTTATGGTGCCCTTTTGCCATCACTGCAGGTGCTCATGGTGCCCTCCATCCATCGCGGTGGGGACTCCGACAGCCTTTTTCCATCCCTGCAGGTGCTATGCCACCCCTCATTCTCGCGCCAGCGCTCACGGCACCATTTTCTATCGCTGCAGGTGCAATGGCACTTTCATTGCACGCCGCTTCATGGTGCCACTATTTCATTCGATACTAGCTTATGGCATCCCTTTTTCTATTGCTAGAGGGGCTTGGCACCCTCCATCCATCCTAGAAACGCTTATGGCGCCCTCCAACCATCTCTGCAGGAGCATCATGGTGCATTATATCTGTTGCGGCGGAAGTTTCTGGCAGTTACAGGCACTCATTCACCCTCATTCAGCACTGCATGCGATTACGGTACCCACCATCATCGTGGCAGGGGACTCATTGGCCCTTGCATCTTCGCGGCAGGCCTTTTATGCCGCTTTCCATCTTCGCTGCGGGCGCTTCATGGCACCTATCATTGTGGGCGTTTATGGTGGCAGCTCCGCGGCGGCCATTTTATGCCACCTTCTAGCATCGCGGCGGGCACTCCATCGCGCCCATACCCATTGAGGCAGAAGCATCCATGAAGCCCTTTTTCCATCTTAACCAGAGTATTACGGCCACCAACTCTTAGCCTTAGATGCATCGTGCTTTTAACCCATCGCAGCAGCGCTTATGGCGCTCTCTTTTCGTCGCAGCAGGTGCATTACAGCCCCTCGGCTCATTGCTCCAGTCGCATCGCACCCAAAACCATCATGCGTTCGCATTACAAGGCGCTTTTCTTCGAACCCCTGAGCATCATGGTATACGTATCTCAGCTGAAACATCTCATCATCAACTGCAACTGCACAAGCTTAACGAAGCTTAACCATCGTGACTTGTTTCTTCTTCAGTCATTGCGGCTTGCAAGTTAGCTAGATCATCGCGTCCCCATCTCACCTTCTTCAGATTACCATCCTGCCTTCAAAGATTATTTCTCTGTGGGAGCCGCTCAGACCCCCACATACCGGCGCTGCGCTGTCACTGGGAATCCCCAGCAGCAGCTGCCTCAGGCCCGCTCGCCTCTTGGGGGTTTTCCCCTCCTGTTGGTGGCGGCTGGAAGTAGATGTTAGCGTTTTTCAGGTCTGTGCTACAAACTGCAGGCAGCAGGATAAGAAAAGCCAACATATTCTGCCGGAAGGTTTCTACTTTTTAAGTTAATTTAGACGTTAATAAACTGTTTCAGAGGAGTGATCATAGCGCTCTGCATCAGCAGTGCTGCGTCTGACTTCCTGCCAGCTCCCAGATCAGCTTCTTTCATTGGTTGATGCGGCGCGTCCAGCAGCTAAAGTTCAACTTTTCCAACTCCAGCAGCTGCTGCTTCTGAAGCGCGTCATGCGCCTCAAATGCTCAGAAGCTCATGAGAGCTGCTTCAGCTGCTCTAGATGTGCTGCAGGACCTTTTTCCGCACCTTGATGCATGTCAACTATTGACTTTGCATGTAAACTAGCTGCTTCTGCAGCGTGCAGTCGGAACACAGCTAAAAAGTACCATTTTTAAAATACTTAAAGTATAAAAGTAATGCTGGAAAAAATGTTAAGGCCAGAAGCTTTACTGCTCTACCCTTTTAAAGGAAATTTTTTTCTGCAATTCTGGATGATAACTTCGTCAGACTTCCAACCACACAGAAATGAATTGTCAGGATATAACTAATTATTTTGAAGGTTTTTATTCTTTTTAAATACCAACAGGCCATAATGAAAATGAGCTGAAATAAAACAAAACTAATGTGTCTATTTCTAAAATGTAAGGAGTAGAAAGGAGAGATATTTGCAAAAATAGTAGAAGTAAAAAGTTGTCTAAAAAATAATATATAATATTATTAATATAATAATAATATAATATAGATATAGATATAGATAGATCTTAAAAAAAGTATTTGTTATTGATATATTGGTATAGATCCAAATTCAAAATACAGGCTAAGTGAGCAGTATTGCCTTCTATGAGTGTTTGGTTTTCAATTATTGTCTCAAATGAAATGTAAATGTTGAGGTGGGCTAGAGGTTGGTTAAGGACCCAAATGCAGAGTTTATGAAGGCAGAGATGAGTTCTTGCAGGTTTAATTACATCAAAAAGGGAACAGAAATAAAATCCAAGAACAAAATGCAAGGAACTAAAAACCAGGAGATATCAGGGGGGAAACACTGATGGGGAACCAAGAAACATCAAGAAACCAGAAGAACTGCACTGGCAGTTATAGGAGACAGAACAAAGACTGGGCTAATCAGCTGATAGGGAGCAGGTGTGGATAGAAGCAACTAGAAGGGAGCTGGGGGGAAAGAAGAGTGGCACGAGAGGGGAAACAGAGAGTAACTAAAGACTGCTTAAATATAACACAAAATAGAAAATAAAACAAAGATTAACAAAGCAGAATTACTGATAACTGAAAACTAAATCCTCAAAGTCAAGAAGGGGAAAACCATAACAGTAAACTGAACATGATATAAACATTCTTATGAGAATGTCACAGAAATATGAGCATTTACAAATAATAATGAGGTGTTTCTGTTCTGCTCTCCGTTGTTTACATGGAAGTCTTAAACATGTAAAGCTACACCCAATATTTGAACATTTAGAAAATGTCTGTATCACTGGTGAAGCTATCAGAGCGGAACTATAGTGAATTAGAAAGCTGTTTCCTCTGGATACCAGCCAGCCTCATTGGTCCTTGCTTAAAGGTAAAGTTTGTTCATATTAGACTTAGTCTTAGACAGAACTTTATTGATCCATTGGGAAGACTCCCTCCGGAAATTAAGGTTACCAGCAGCCTTCAGGGCAAAAAAATAATTAAGTTAAATTAAGTTAAAATTAAGCAACAAAAAAGTATTAAGTTAAATTTAATTAAAATTAAGCAAAATACACGTCTTTTTGTTTTCTTTTTGAATTCATGTCTTTGTGCACCTTTGAACCCCAACAATACAGAACAATCATACTTCTTTTGGGTGGAAGAGAGCTGCAGCCACACTCTTTTTACTATCCCAGTGGTGTTGGGCTGCAGTACCCCACATATGAGGTCATGTGAGAACAGTGGTGTCCAAAGTTCCCACATTTGTTACTGAAGTAGAAGTATAGATCCTGCAGTTTAAAAACACTCTGGTAAAAGTTGAAGTATCAACTTGACCTCTTTACTCAAGTAAAAGTGAAAAAGAATGTGCTCCAAAAACTACTTAAAGTATAAAAGTATAAAGTAACCTTTAAAAAAAAAACAGCCAGATGCCGCTATATGAATATTAAAGATACATTTTTCGACTATTTCTAAAAGTTCTCTGAGATAGGGCCGAGGATGAGGGAGGTCTTGTTGGTCTCCGTCTCCCGATACGCTCTCGCCTGTGTCCGACCTTTCAGACATTTCAACATCTTTTCCTGAATCCCACATCGTAGCATGGCATAGACAATTCACGTTAGCAGTTTGAAGAACACCTGCTTGCTTCTGATGATTTCCTTTAGCTAACCAATGAGTGTTTGCGTTCTATGACTCATCCAGTCACACTAGTTTTCACTAGATGTGGGCGGAGCCAATGATCTGCATTGGATGGACCACATGACGGGAAATATATATTTACAAACATTAAACCAGAGGTAACCAATTAAAAATCAGTGGGTCTGAATAAAGAAAATACATAAAATGTTTTAAATTGAAAAAAACAAAAAAACAAATTGCCAAAAATTGCATCCTGTGTTATTTCAGAGGAGTTGACACTTATATGACTGTATTCCTATACATCCATCAGTAGTTAAAGGTCAAGGGTCAGCAAATGCAAATTCTACCTGTAAAACAATAACAGCGTAATTGTCGCTGTCTGATCTGAAGCCTCATTTGGAGCTTCTAAACTTGCTTTTGAAAAACTTTGATAATTTGCTGCTAATATTACAGATTTTTTTAGAATAAAAAACTAACAGATGTGCATAATCAAACAAAAATTAGAATTACAATTATAGAGCAATCAGTATTATAAAAAAAAAGCCCACACTGTTTCTGAATGATACATTATTGCATTAGTTAAGTTCTGTTCCATTTATGTATCTTTCTTTGAAAATATGAAATGTCCCATGCTCCTGAATGCACCATAGCTATCTGACGCTCATGAATGCATCACACTGGTCTGTGAACGCTGTGCTGTGTTGATGCGCGTTTGATTTTCCGCTTCAGACAAAGCTTTGCAGTTTCCAAACTTACGTCGGCATCACTGTTTATTGTTGTGTGTGAAAAACAAGAGACTAGAAAAAATAAATCAGCCATACCTCGGTCAAAATCTTTGGATTAAATGTTGTTCATAACACCCATATATTTTTAAATGAATCTTCCATATAATCACAAATGTTTTCCCCAGGAAAGGAATATTTAAACGTTTTTATATCATTAATATAACAACAAGTAGCTCCATGGGTCATAGTTTAATCCGTTTCCCTCGTTGGTATGTGGTTGTACGGAGCGAGGCGCGTTCTCAAATCTTTGTTTCTTCTCTCAGATTTAATGCTTCTTGCACAGATATTTTCTCCTCTCGCTTGCCTCCTTCTCTTCGCGCACAAACCGCGCTCTGCTCGAGTCTCAGATACGCTCGCAAACCCGTAGGCTCTGCTTGCAGGGTTTTTTTTGCTCTCTCTCGGATTGCAGTTGGATCGTCGCCTAGCAACCATTCCAGCCAATAGAACGACAGCCTGGGAAAGGGTGCGCTTTGAGCTACTGAGTGTGCCTGTGCTACTACACCACTTATAAGAGCGTCAGCTGAAACTGCTATTTACAGTAGTTTTGTGGCTCGATTCAGCAAAGTTCAGTACTTATGGATGACCCAAACAATTCTGAAGTAAGTCATTTTAAACAATGAGTGGTTTGTTATGTACAAGAGCAAAGAACCGACATATTAAATTATCAGTCAGGGATAATTCTCCCATATTCACAGCTCACGATTTATGTTCGGCCCGACGCTCTGATGCGATCTAAAACCCCGTCGGACTCAGCTCCGCAGTGAGATGGCGCTACTCGGACAAACCAGTAGCAGAGGAACATGAAGCTCACTAGAGAGAAACGCGCTGCCTTGGATATTTGGGCAATTTTGTGCTGAAAGCCCTAAAAAGAAAGGAGACGACGCATTTGGAAAAAGACATGGCTGAGCTAACGTGGCTACTACGGTCTGTCAGTCTGACAGAAAGAACTTTTGCACACAAGAACATTGCACCCCCGCCATGCTGCTGTGTTTACGTCTTAGAGGAAGAAGAAAAAGAAGAATCCTTGTTTGCGCATTGAGCGATTTGGCCACGACAGTCGGACCGACCTTATGATTCCTGATCGGGAGGTGGTCGTGAGAGGCTGATCGCCCCTCGTTACCCCCTGTAAACTACACCAAGCACGATTAGGCTGAATGTCGGCCCGATCGAAAAATTCTCGCATGACTGGAAAATCGTCCCCAAAAATTGCGCAGTGTACGCCGGGCTTTAGGTATGTTGAATGGTAAGACATTGTGTCCCCTCAAATAGGGGCTTGAATCATTGCATACCTATACATTAAAGAAGGATCAAATAGGAGTTGCCTGGTTGGTGGTTTTCTAGCTTATTCGCTGTAGCTTTATGCTCACTTGTTTAGGTCCAAAAACTATTGCTTAAGTTTTGTTTTGATTTAGCTGATAAAAAGTTTGGTCCATCCCTGCTTTGCTGTTTTCTCTGCATTTACTTAGAGTTGGAACAGGTTCATTGTCACTAGTGTTGCACTGATACTGATACCAGTATCATGCGGGGCTCCAATCCAGCACTAAAATGATGGTATCCGTATTGGTGAGTACCAACCAATAGGGCACCGATACCATTTTTAGAGAGTTTCTTCAACTATTGTCACCCATTCCAGGTAGGCAATAAAAACTTCTACTGGATTCATTTTGTTTTAGTCTTTTTCCTGCTTCACAAAGCTGGGCAGCAGCTTGACATGAAGCCATGATGGCAATTATTTTACATCCAAGTAGTCTGCAGTTCTTCATTTATACACACACATTAATTTCAAACAGATGGTATCGGTATCAGCCGATACTGCACAGCCAGGCACAGGCGTAACTTTCTGAAGGACTGCTGTGAACATGTCCCCACCAATAATTTCCACTTTTTTTCCCCTTTCCACTCATTTACTTTAGCCAAATGTAGCAGAGGTTGGGTGCAGCTATCTGTGTTCAGAGCGTTTGAGTCCCTTTTTTTTCCTCTCTGTCCTGCTGCTCCCTTGTCCCGCCTCTCGGTGTGACATCATGGGATCTGTCGCTTTGAGACGTCTGATTTGCCGTCGCATTTCACCGCGTAGAGAGTCGCTATATGGTTGGAGGAGAGACAAACGGCAGCATTAAATGGCAGCTACTGCGATGAATGTTTGAGTAAAAGTTAGGAGACGGCTTGGTTAAAAACAATTAGAGATGTCACCAAAAAATCTATTTTTTAGACAGACTGAGCTTTTTCAGCTAAAAATGGCAACAGATTGTAAGTTTAAACAAGTTAGTATGATAATGCAAGAAGCTTGAGAAAACACAGTTTGTTCTTCTTTACTAGTTAAAAAAGAAGGGCTTCCAGAGGACCATGACTCCCAGTTACAGGCTAAAATTAACACATTTTCTTATTGAAACAGCAGCATCAGACTGCAGTGCTTCTACATATCTAGAAATGTTATTTCTGGCATCATTATATTAGTAAAGAGCTTCATAAATCTTTTTAAACAGAGAAGAGAGAGAAGAAGGGAGAGCTGCAGACTTAAAGGTGAAACAGATTTACTGGGATATGCAACATGCAATAAAATATATCTCCAAGTTTCCCAGAAAGATTGCAAGAAAGAAATATGCAATGCTATAATTAAAATGCAGCATATTCATTTTTTTCTGGATGGATGGAATTGAAATTCTAATTCTAGGGATACATGATATATCGATTTTGGCATCAGAATTGGCTGTTAGTTGTTATTTTTTTATACATTTTGGACCCTATATATATATATATATATATATATATATATATAACTGTAGGTCCATCAGGCCCCTCCCTTATAGCGCCTCCACCCTTAGAGCGCCCCCACCAATTTTCATCACAAAGTTACACCCTTGCAGCCAGGTATCGGTATCGGGGCCAAAAAATAGCATCGGCGCAACACTAATTGTCCCCTGGTGACATTGTCATGTAAAGCTGTATGTCGTCTGCATACTGTAGTAACATAGTGACTTTTAAACAAGCTTAATATAGACACAAAAACCGCATTTGCAATTCTGTTTCAGGTTTGATGAATCATATCAGCAATTCTTCCTTCCACTATTTTGCATTTTCAGATCTTAATCAGTGCCCCTGATTAGAAGATCAGCTTTGTGCTCTAATTGTAGTGAACATTTTCTCTGTTATTGACATGAGACCAATTTCCATTATTACTTCCTTCTTATCTGTGTGAGTCTGATTCATGTTGGGTCTGGAACAGGATATCAGATTTCATCACCACATAAAAGCCTTTGGGACAAACAAGATGTGCTTCAATGTACGCGTGGATACATTCTTCCCCCACAATAATAATTAACCCGCTTCCTTAGCAATTCAGTTATAAAAGCTCACATTTTCCGCCATGGAAAATTTTTCTTCCAAGGTCATCAAAGTTTATTGTGTTGTTTTTCTATGTCAAGAAATTCACTTCCAACACCTCCATTAAATATAACTCTGGTGATGAAGACATTTTTCTTTATCAACTAAGAATCATTTGTTATATTGATTGTAAAATAAAACCAAATGATCAGTGTTATTTGTTTGTAGTATAATTACTAATAAAATTAAAATGCATTAATGAAGAATTTGACTCAAACACTCACAGCATAGACAGGCATAAGATTTGCATAAAATTGGATGTAAAAAGATAATTTTTTTGTGTGTGTTTGTAACAAAATACAAACTAAAAGTGATGCACAGATGCAAACTAATCAGGCTGTTAGGTGTTTAGCTTCTGGAAGGCAGCTGGTTTTTTGAAAATAGTGATCTTTAGTGCCGCCCTGAAGGTTTGAAGGTTCAGTTTTGAACAGTTTGTGTGCAGCTTCTGCAGGTCGGCAGAGATCATGTCCTTATCAGAGGTGGGAGATAATGGAGCCATCAAGTCATCTCTATGTCATGTATCTGTTCATGCCACTATACCAGAGTCCAATATGCTCAGTGAGTTAAACTGTGCAGATTGGACACACCTGGTTCAGTGGCTGGGCAGATTAAAATATGACCCGATGGCTCCACATCTCCCACCTCTGGTTCTGGACGGAGCAAGGTCGGCCCTAGTGGTGGAAATGTATGAAGACAGAATTCTGCACACGTTTAAATTTTCATATAAGAAGAGGTGGGCAGAGTACCCGAAAAATGCACTTAGGCAAGAGTAGCACACCAGTATAGTTAAAAAGTAGTCATCCAAGAAAAGATTCAAGTGAAAGTAAAAAAGCATTTCGTAAAAATGCTCCTAAAGTATTGAGTAACTGTCTCATTATCTCATTATTAGAAAAGCAGACTGACTTTGAGAGCGAGTTTGGGTATTTCAAAGACTCAAGTGCATAAAATATACAAATAAATGTCATGAATATAAAACAAGAAATTTATGCAGAAGAAAGAACTTAAACAAATGATGTTTTCTACATGAAGCTCATAGAAAACTAATCCTCACAGTGAGAACTGTCTATATCAGAGTCCAATTTCACTTGCGCTGCTTCTCCTGTTAATACGGTAAAGCCCTCTGTTTAACCTCCATTTTTTCCTTTTATTTGAGACCAAATAGGCCAAAATATTGCTGGGAATGTTTGAAGAGGTAACTTTACAAAGAGAACCTGATAGCAGCGGCTATTTAAGAATTAAATCGTTAGCATTGCCAATCATTGCCAGTTTTGTTTAGTCAAAAAGAAACATGTTCCTCCCTCTGACTGCTTCAAATCTGTTTTTCTGGTTGAAATGGAAACAGACTGAGGGGGAAAGGTGTTGTAAAGGTTAAAGGGGAAGGAGTCAGTCAGTGCATCAATGGAGCTGAGTTTGCTTGTTTCTCTTCTTCAGGTACAAAAGTTTAAGCAGCTATTAAAGATTTTTTTGCTCCATAACAAAGGAAAACTTTTCTCTTTTTATGTGATAGACCAAAGGTCTATCACATAAAACAGCTTCTCCTGTTAATACGGTAAAGCCCTGGGGAGCGTCCGGCTCCAGGCTGCACGTGATCCAAATGAGCCAATGAGCTGTCAGTCTGGGTTGCTGCTGCTGCTACTTTTAGACACAGCAGGCAAACCTGTGGCAAGCCGGGCGATGGGAAAGAAGGAGAAGACGATGAGAAAAAGAGAGCAGAGAAAGTGTGGACTGCTGGAAGAACTGCGGTGAACTGGTGAAAGAAAAGTGAAATGGCGTGCTCAAAGATGACCCTGCACATTTAGAGGATGTTTGGCTCAACCTGCTGCTGTGAAGCAGGATTCTCCACCATGAACAGAATCAACAATAAATCTGGATCCAGGCTCAGAATGAGCTCCTTGATATGTGCTTGAGAATGGCTTAGTCTCCGGTTAAACCCAGGTTTAAAGCCTTGCAGGGCAGCCTAAAGCCCACTGCCAACATTAAGACAGAAAAAAGAAAGAAAATAACAAACCATCAGTTCAGGGGTTTGAGAAAATATGGGAATCAGGAAATTATCTGTAAACCAAACTGAACGATTGTTGTTCTCTCATTTTATTTCAGTGGTAAATTCTGTAACAGATTACAATTAAAATGTCTTTACTGGTTATTGCTTTTCTTTATTCCGACCGTGCTAAGTTTTAATTGGTTACCTCTGATCTATATGTTATGATAGGATCATGAACGTCCACTGATAAAATGTTACTGCAGGTTCACCTGATCTTGGAATATTTAAAATCACTTACAGTGGACAGAGTAGTCCTAACAATTAAGTAAAAGTAGCGAGACTTTTTTGATAATATTACTCAATATTTACTCAAGTAAAATTAAGAAATTTGATACAGTAAAACTACTTATATAAGTCTCTTTATTTCAAAATGTTAGTCAAGTAAATGTAACTGAGTAAACTAGTTAACTAGTTACTATCAACCTCTGCATCCGAGCAGTTTTATTGAAAAGAATCGCACTGTAACCATTCGACTTTTGAACGTTTTATGTTTGCAGATTCAACCCAGAGGCCTTGACTTGTTTTTATCCACCTGTAGATTCTCACATGAGGAACTGTTTCTGTGTTTCATCTCAGCTTTTGTCGCTTTGAGGGTGGAACCACCTGAGAAAAAGGAAACTTCCTGATTGGCTACTGTTCAGGAAATCCCTCCCCTTGAGACGGCATTTATTTCTTCCTTGTGGTTTGTAGGAGTGGTTTTCATTTTTATCTAGATCAGGTACCTTTGTTTACTGTTTATCTTTGGAGACTTTAATGAAAACTGCTTCCTGTTTGCTTTTGTTGTACATTTTAAATGCCCAGCCTGTTAGAATATTTCCTTTACTGCCCCTCTTCCATTTCTTAGTGTTGAGTTAATTAGTTTCTCAATCCTTTTTGTATTTTTAGTGTTGCATCCTAATCCTGCTAAACTTCATTTAAAGGGTTACTAACTTCCTCTCTGTCGTTTCAGAGGCTTTATTCTCTCACCAGTCTCATTCTGGACTCGGTGCTGTGTTTAGACCTGCTGTCCGGTTGGTGACTCAATCTGTCTCACTCTATCTCTAAAGGCCCGTATCACCACCCCTCCAGCACCATGCTTGATAGTACTAGAGTCAATGACTTGCTGCAGTCCGCAGTTTCTTTAGATCCAAACTGTCTCTATGATTTGATAGACTGACTCTATAAAGAGTACATGTGGTGTGAATTGGTGCTATATACATAATCTGATTGAATCCATTTAGGGAAATCCAAGGCAGATGGATATCTGTTCATTTCTTTTTGTGGTGAATATTGAAAAGATAAGTTACATCTTCCTTAATTGTCATAGAGAAGCTTGTTTTTCTGGAATAATCACATTAATCTGCTGTAAACTGTGTCTGGACTTTCTGCTGATGATTCTCCTCAATCCGGCTCACTGAAAGAAAGAAAAAAATCTATTTACTATAAAACCTGACAAGTTATAATAGTATGACGTACCACTCAGTCATACCTTACCCTAACCACTGTTGTATAAAGTATTGAAATCTTGGAGTTAAGTAAAAGTATAAGTACCTCTCCAAAATATGACTTTGGTAAAAGTCCAAGTCACTGACTGAAATGTTACTTGAGTAAAAGTCTTAAAGTATCTGAAATGGCTCGTACTTTAGTATGAGAATTACTGTAAAAATAGATGTACTCAATTAAAGTAGTGAAAAGTATAAGTAAAAAGTAGTGCAGTTTGAATGACATTTTTTTTTTACATTTTGGTAAACTTTGAAGGTTAAATTCATTTAAAATAATATTAACAACCAGGTGTAGGATATATTTAGACTGGCTTTGCCAAACAGGCGAATCCTATTGGTGTTGATGAAAAAGTCATTAGTTGGGGTCAAAACACTTACGTTTCTCTTGTTTGTTTTTTACTTAGTAACTAAACCAAACATTGAAAATGTATCGGAGTAATGTAGTGAAGTAAAAGTGAAAGATCTCAAAAACCTCCAAAATATACTTAAGTACAGTAGCGAAGTATTTTTACTTGGTTACCATACAACACTGACCCTAACAGCAGATACTCACCCTGATATTTGTAAAAACATGACATCTCCAAAGACAGTCAGACACTAAAGGTGGGAACAGCACGCCCCCTACTGTTAGATTTCCAGACTTTTAGAGGCTTTAACAGCTGAACAATGAAACCAACTCTTTAAGTCACTGGGGCTTTAAGTCTACAAATAGAAAAAATAAATGTGTATCGGCACATATCACTTCCAAAAGTCCACATGTAAATGTTGAAATGTAAAAGTTTTCCAATTGTTCAAAATTTAACCTTACAGATCTATTATTAATTGAAAAATAATTCACCAATGTGAAACCTCTTAAACTAATAAATGGGTTTAAGCTTCTCTTGGTTTCCCGTCAACCATCTGTTGCAGCTAATTAATCCAATCCAAATGTATTTATAAAGCACTTTAAAATTTCTCAAAGGATCAAAGTGATGTAGAGTGAAACAACATAACACCATTACACAGACTCAAAAAAAAAACATACAAGCATAAAAGACAAAACTAAAATCAGAACTATACAATCCATATTAAAATAAGACTAAAAGTAATTTAAAATAATGTATCACAGACAAGCACTGCTGCCTTGCAGCAGGAAGGCTCTGGGTTCAATTTCCATCCCGGTCTTTCTGCATGGAGTGTGCATGTTCTCCCTGAGCATGCGTGGGTTCTCTCCGGGTACTCTGGCTTCCTCCCACAGTCCAAAAACATGACTGTTAGGTTAATTGGCTTCTCTAAATTTTCCTTATGTGTGTGTGAGTGTGAATGGTTGTTTGTCCTGTTTGTCTCTGTGTTGCCCTGAGATGGACTGGAGACCTGTCCAGGGTGGACCCCGCCTCTCTGTCCAGGGTGGACCCCGCCTCTCTGTCCAGGGTGGACCAGGCTGGACCCCGCCTCTCTGTCCAGGGTGGACCAGGCTGGACCCCGCCTCTCTGTCCAGGGTGGACGCCGCCTCTCTGTCCAGGGTGGACCCCGCCTCTCTGTCCAGGGTGGACCCCACCTCTCTGTCCAGGGTGGACCAGGGTGGACCCCGCCTCTCTGTCCAGGGTGGACGCCGCCTCTCTGTCCAGGGTGAACCCCTCCTCTCTGTCCAGGGTGGACCCCGCCTCTCTGTCCAGGGTGGACCAGGGTGGACCCTGCCTCTCTGTCCAGGGTGGACCCCACCTCTCTGTCCAGGGTGGACCAGGGTGGACCCCGCCTCTCTGTCCAGGGTGGACCCCGCCTCTCTGTCCAGGGTGGACCCCACCTCTCTGTCCAGGGTGGACCAGGGTGGACCCCGCCTCTCTGTCCAGGGTGAACCCCTCCTCTCTGTCCAGGGTGGACCCCGCCTCTCTGTCCAGGGTGGACCAGGGTGGACCCTGCCTCTCTGTCCAGGGTGGACCCCACCTCTCTGTCCAGGGTGGACCAGGGTGGACCCCGCCTCTCTGTCCAGGGTGAACCCCTCCTCTCTGTCCAGGGTGGACCCCGCCTCTCTGTCCAGGGTGGACCAGGGTGGACCCTGCCTCTCTGTCCAGGGTGGACCCCACCTCTCTGTCCAGGGTGGACCAGGGTGGACCCCGCCTCTCTGTCCAGGGTGGACCCCGCCTCTCTGTCCAGGGTGGACCCCACCTCTCTGTCCAGGGTGGACCAGGGTGGACCCCGCCTCTCTGTCCAGGGTGAACCCCTCCTCTCTGTCCAGGGTGGACCCCGCCTCTCTGTCCAGGGTGGACCAGGGTGGACCCTGCCTCTCTGTCCAGGGTGGACCCCACCTCTCTGTCCAGGGTGGACCAGGGTGGACCCCGCCTCTCTGTCCAGGG
This sequence comes from Cyprinodon diabolis, assembly GCA_030533445.1. Lineage (NCBI taxonomy): Eukaryota > Metazoa > Chordata > Actinopteri > Cyprinodontiformes > Cyprinodontidae > Cyprinodon > Cyprinodon diabolis. Next base: position 7,250,948 of record CM060078.1, on the reverse strand, counting down.
TGAACCCCTCCTCTCTGTCCAGGGTGAACCCGTCCTCTCTGTCCAGGGTGGACCCCGCCTCTCTGTCCAGGGTGGACCCCGCCTCTCTGTCCAGGGTGGACCCCACCTCTCTGTCCAGGGTGGACCAGGGTGGACCCCGCCTCTCTGTCCAGGGTGAACCCCTCCTCTCTGTCCAGGGTGGACCCCGCCTCTCTGTCCAGGGTGGACCAGGGTGGACCCCACCTCTCTGTCCAGGGTGGACCAGGGTGGACCCCGCCTCTCTGTCCAGGGTGAACCCCTCCTCTCTGTCCAGGGTGAACCCGTCCTCTCTGTCCAGGGTGGACCCCACCTCTCTGTCCAGGGTGGACCAGGGTGGACCCCGCCTCTCTGTCCAGGGTGGACCAGGCTGGACCCCGCCTCTCTGTCCAGGGTGGACCCCGCCTCTCTGTCCAGGGTGGACCCCGCCTCTCTGTCCAGGGTGGACCCCGCCCCTCACCCACTGACAGCTGGAGATAGACACCAGCAGCCCTCGCGACCCCACTTGGGATTAAGCGTGTTAGAAAAAGGATGGATGGACGGATGGAATCACAGACATAATTTAGATAAAGAGGACATCAAATCTGTCCGTCCTCATAGTGGAACCCGTCAGGAGGATGGGAGGGAGTCGGGAGCAGCCCTGAGAAGGCTGCAGTATACCGTATACTATACTATATATAAAAATATATAATAAAAAATATAAAAATATTATACAATATAAAACAAAGTAGACTTAGACAACATTTATTGTCATTTTATATACACAGAATGTATATAAAATGGTACAAAAGAGGATTAGGGCAAATGAAAAAAAAAAAAAAAAGTTAACTGATTTTCAAATATTATTTCAGTTTAAGATGGGGAAAAACCATAATTCTGACTTTTTCCCCTAAGAATTCTGACTTTAATCGTAGAATTTTGTCTTTGATATCAGAATTCCGACTGAATGTCAGAATTCTTGCTTGAATCTAAGAATTCTGACTTTAATCTCAGAATTCCATCTTTATTCACAGAATTTTTACTTTGATCTCATAATTCTTTCTTTAATCCAAGAATTCTGACTGAATTCTGACAGCTAACAATCATGTTAGCATCCAGCTGTGTCCATGTCTGTTTTAGAGACTAGCTCTCTGGTTTTAATCTCCTTCTGCTCTTCCATTAATCAATCAGCATCAGCAGGGACCCTCAGGGACGGAAAAAGTCTCCTAATTCCATCATTTTCCACCAATGTGTTCCTGTTTCTCCCAAATAACTCCCATCTCTGTCAGTGAAGCTGAGAGCTCCACATCTCTGCCTTCATGATGCTCATCTACATTAAGATCCACAATTCTGAGATTAAAGTCAGAAAATTAAACTGAAATAAAATTAAACAGTCAACTTTTTTTTCAGCGGCCCTAATCCTAATGGTAACTATAATATAAGAATATGAAATTATTTAAAACGATATAATAAATATTTCATAAATACCAATATAATCTAGTATTTTAGATAAATATATAATCATCAGTGTTTGTCTGTTATGTAATGAGTTTTCGCTGTGGGTTGGGGTTGGGGTGGGGGGGGTGAGGTGGGTGGAGTATCTGGAGGGAGGGAGGGGTGTGGGGGGGTGGTTTGCCGGTTCGTTCTTCAGCAGCAGCAGATCGGCTCAAGAAGCAGGAGTCAGTCTAATCTACACATTTCTATCTTTTCTCTTTCATCCTCCTCTTTTTCTTCCTGTCTTCTTCCTTTTATTTTTTATTTATTTAGTAATTTATTTATTTTTTATAGCTGGTAGATAGAAAATAAAAATGTCAGCCAGACCCGGATTCTACCGGCAGGAGCTGAACAAGACCGTATGGGAGGTTCCGGAGCGGTACCAGAACCTGACGCCGGTGGGCTCTGGAGCCTATGGCACTGTGTGGTGAGTTCTGCGGTGCGGTGCGGTGCGGTGCGGGTGGCGGGGCGAGGCTTCACTGTTTACTGTGAGTCCCGCATCAGAAGGCGTTTATCCAGACTTCCTGCAGCAGAAGCAGAAGCAGAGTTCTGTTAAAGATCCAGAAGGTCTGTTTGCATCATTCACTGCTGCTTTCAGTTTCAGCACCGGAATTTCCCGAACAGCTCCCTATCAAACCCCCCCTCCTCCCACCGCATCTCTGCAGGTCTGGACATCACCTCCAGACTGGTACCCTGAAATCCACCTGCATCATCATCATCCTGATCATCATCATCATCCTCTTCTTCTTTGCCCTGCCACCTGCTACACTCTTTGTTTCCACCCAGCTGCTTCATTTTGGTTTCATTTCTTCATCAGCTAGTGGTACATGGTTGCCATGGCAATCTGTCACGGTGAAGACCTCATCTAGCAGCCACCCATCATTAGGCTCAGCCAGCAGGTTGCATAAAGGGTGAAAGGAGAATTAAATATGATGAAAACATTCCTACTGATTCAGCTGTGGAGTGAAAATGGTTCAATTATTTCTGTAAACGGAACAAATGGAAAAGTGAGAAGAAATGAAATCTAGATATGAAACTTTGTAAAACTTATTTAAGAGGAATGCAACTGGTAAAACTTAATCTGAAATAAGGAATTTGAAAATATATATATTTTTAAAAATACTAATATTTAGATAAAAAATATTTGAAAAAAATATAAAAAGGTAGATGAAAAAGGTAACAACAATAGAAAAAAAACAACAATTTGAACAAAAAATAAAATTGTGTAAATAGCGATGTTGCTTTCTAACCTTTTTAAAAATTAAGACATTTGTTTAAGTCATATTTTTTTGGATGACAGATCCATTTACAAAACGTGTTCTTTGCTTGCAACAATAATGGAACGAAGTTTACTCCATAGTCTAGGGCGGAGGTCTTCAACACCTGTCTCATCAACCAGGAATCAGAAATACTTTAATAATCCCAGGGAGGGATTACTTCAGTTACATTACTCCATCTGTAATAGAGTGACTATAGGACAAGTTTTATATAATACTATTTAATACTATTTAATACAATATATATGTATATATATATATATATATATATATATATATATATATATATATATATATATATATATATATATATATATATATATATATATATATAATAGTGGGTCCCCGCCCCATTTCACCATCAGTTTGGGGTCCTTGGCCTAGAAAACTTTGAAGACCCCAGGATTTAATGTCAGAAAACGTGAAAACTTTTATGACGAATAAATAATGCAGGGCAATCTAAATCTTGATTCTTTTTTACTCCTTCTCAGGGAATTTATACCAACAGCCTCCAGTTTGTTAGTCCCGACCTGAACAGTGGTTTTGACGTGTACTACAGTACAATCATTTGTGTAACAGGAGCTCTGATTCTGCAGTATGGGAGGATGGACGGGGTCAGATTACACTCAAACTCAGGCTGTTTAGCTGCACCTAAAGCTGCATGGGTCTGCATTCTACCTGCTGGGGTAACGGTAGTAAAAATAGAGCGACTATTGATATTCTTCTCTGTTTGCTGTGTAACTCAGGCCTTTGCTCGAGTACTTCGCTTCTCGGAATAGCAGCAGATTAAAAATGTATGGCAGGATCACGACTTCTGTTGCAGTTTATCCGTCTGTCGGTGAAACAGCGCTAATTTAAAAAAGCATAACGTCTTTTATCCTCAAGACTGCAAAATAAAAACTTGGCTCAATATAAATCCGATCTTTGTGCGCAGGAATACATTTATATTTCAGACGGGATAAATTTGGTTTTGCTTACACTTTTCAATTATAAATGTACAGAAACGAAAAAGAGACAAAATTCATAAAATGTTTGTATGACTTTAAGATTATAAGCCTTTTATCTGTTAACAATTTAAAAGGTAAACTTATCTATTTAATTATTAAAATGTTTAAATAATTCTAATTATGGTAATTATGAAGGCTTGTTACTTGAGTTATTTCATTCCTTTTACTTGTATTTTGATAAAATACTAAATTATTAAATCAAGTCTGTTGTTTCTCCAATCAGTATCATAACTTTGTGGATTAATATTAAATGTTCTTTATTTTATGTAGGAGAGATATTTGAAGTGGCCGAAAGAATTGTTGGTACTTTTCACTTCCAGCCAATCAGAACGCTCGCTCTTGACCAATAAAAAACTGCTGATGTGCAGCAGACCAATAGAAAAGCTGCTCCAGAGTAAAGTGAGTCAACATGAGTGAAAAAATGTGATCTAAAAAATTAGAATAAAATGCTATTCATAGAACATAAAATAAAAAAATAAAATGTAAAGTTATGTAATTTGAAAAAAGAAAATATGAAAAACATTTTTGTAAAAATAAAATTTGAAAAAGGACAGAAATAATTCAATGTGAAACATTTATTTTAAAAAATTTAACCAAAAAGTCACACTTAAAACCTTTTAGTTTCATTCAGGATTTCATTTTTTTCTATTTCCACTTACAAAACTTTTTTCCTCTTTTTGCAAAAATGATGGAACAAAACTGACTCCATATTATTGGACTTGTTACAGTTAGACCATTAAGTCAGACAGTTGGTCCTGGTATCAGTTTTATTTTTATTTTCTTCACCGGGGCTTTCAGAGTGTTTGATAGTTTTCTAAGAGAAGAAGTATTTTCTTATAACTTAATATTCTTTGTGATAGTTTTATGTAGTCTTTGCAGTAAAGTATTATGAGTATTGCGACACTAACAGAGCTACTTTTGATCTCCAGCCTCTGTCACAGATTTTCTCACAGTGGGGTTTATTAAACAAAGGGAGGGGGATGGGAGATGGGGCTGTGAGATGCTCTCATGTGATGGGAGTTAACAGAGTGACTGCTCTTTTCATTCTTTTTTAAAACCCTCTTGAAATCACTGACCTCAGATCAGGGATGTGTTTCCTTCATGAAACTGGCTAAAACTAAAGCTAAAGAATCTGTTCCCTAAGGCCAGACAGAATGACAATACAGAATATGGGATTCAGATTAAGGACTGTCATAAATCCTGAAAACATTTAATAATTAAACTTCTTTTTCTATGAGACTCAAACTTAATAAAGGACTTCATGCTTTTATGTTCAGAATTAGACATTAGACAGAAAGTTTGACTACATTTGGTCAAGAGTGATAAAACGAGAGAAAGCATCAAGCTGAACCCGCCTTGCATTTTGTCGATATTATTTAAAGTTGTAGGGAAATCATATTTCAATTTCAATTCATTCTGGCTTAATCATGTATATAAATGTACTCTTTATCAGACAATATTGTCCCAAAATATAGAAAATTTCTATTTAAAAAAGCCTAAGAACCTGCCAGCCAGAATGTTCCCACAGCATGACGCTGCCCCCATCATGTCCCAGTTCGGGACGGATGATGTTCTGTCCGACCAGCATACCCATAGTCAATGCGCGAGACATCAGATTTGGATACGCATATGCTAGTCCCGTTTATCCCTTTAGTTATGTACAAAAATAAAATTTAAACCACCTCAAAGGGCATGTATCCCTTTAGTCATGTACAAAAAAATAAACAATTTAAGGTCAGATCGCCATAATTTTCAAAAAACACCAAAAAGTAAGCAATAAAAAAGTTTTTTTGTACATGACTAAAGGGATACACACCCGTTGACGTGGTTTAAAGTCTATTTTTCTTGCAAAACTAAAGGGATAAACTAAAGGGTTCAATGGTATTAACTATGACAGAGGTCATGGATTAGCGGACCGCAGTCCGGACCCAACCTGATTTAAAACATTTATAAATTACCGCATGTTGTCTGACGACAGTGTCTAACTTCACTTGCTCCTCTTCTCCTGTTAATACGGTAAAGCCCTGGGGAGCGTCCGGCTCCAGGCTGCACGTGATCCAAATGAGCCAATGAGCTGTCAGTCTGGGTTGCTGCTGCTGCTACTTTTAGACCCAGCAGGCAAACCTGTGGCAAGCCGGGCGATGGGAAAGAAGGAGAAGACGATGAGAAAAAGAGAGCAGAGAAAGTGTGGACTGCTGGAAGAACTGCGGTGAACTGGTGAAAGAAAAGTGAAATGGCGTGCTCAAAGATGACCCTGCACATTTAGAGGATGTTTGGCTCAACCTGCTGCTGTGAAGCAGGATTCTCCACCATGAACAGAATCAACAATAAATCTGGATCCAGGCTCAGAATGAGCTCCTTGATATGTGCTTGAGAATGGCTTAGTCTCCGGTTAAACCCAGGTTTAAAGCCTTGCAGGGCAGCCTAAAGCCCACTGCCAACATTAAGACAGAGAAAAGAAAGAAAATAACAAACCATCAGTTCAGGGGTTTGAGAAAATATGGGAATCAGGAAGTTTTCTATATACCAAACTGAACGATTGTTGTTCTCTACAACATGGATTCATAAAAATCTCCTTTTACTTTAGTGTTAAATTCTGTTTAAAGTAACAGATTATAATAAAAAAATGTTTCTCACATCTACAGATGTAAAAATGTAAAAAGTAGTTTTCTTTCCAGCAGATATTTGTTGCGCCTCTCATTTTGTAATCTGCGTTGCATCAGGAGCTGTTATGTTGCCAAAAGGGAAAAACAGAAATCAATGAGCCTTCTCAGCTGTGGGTGTGTGGCAGCAGAGTGGTCAGCATGTATGGAAGCTGGCAGAGGACAAAGCTAGATGCTGTGAGGCCTGCTTCTTGGGTAGTTTCCTTGTTTCTGCTGCGGACATCAGGCATGGCAGCAGGACGCACTCAGCTTCATTCAACCATGCAGACCTTCCAGCCCATTGGGAAAGGCTTAACTTTAGGAACCCGTGATGAGAGGGAGTGTTTTTTTTATGCATTGATTTAAAGCTAAAATATCCCCCATATTCTCTCTGTTTAGTTTGGTTTTAAATAACTGATTTTTACATGTTTCATTTCCTCTCTCAACTTCTGCTGTGCTTGCCAGAATTTCTCAATTCTCTCCTGTGCTTCCTTCCTGTCTGTCTGATCTGCTCTCTGCCAAACACATTAGCTGGAGGGAAAGACATCGGCCCATGAACCCGGTGTTCTGTCAGACCAGCATACCCAGTCTGACCAGCATACCCAGAGTCTAAACCTATTTATCCCATTAGTCCTTTTTATGAAATGTCATATACAAAAAAATATTTATTAATTGCTTTTTGGGTTTTTTTCAAGGTTATGGCCATGGGCGGTTCCTGACAGGGGCCAACGGGGGCCAGTGCCCCTGTAGATCATGTCCTGGCCCCTTTTATGGCCCCTGAACTGAAGACATAATGCTAGTTATTTTAAAACAATAAGATGATAGCTTTAGTGTTAGTGAGATAGGATCCCAGTGTTTTTATTGGCTAAATGTTTTTTTCGAAAAAAAAAAAAAAAACAAATTTTTACAGCTGAATTTATCTATTTTTCTTGAATTCTAACTCAGATTTTATAGAAAACGGTCATTTTGACTTAAATTAAGTCAAAAATATTTAAAATTCCTAAATTATGAATGTATATTGACCTAATAAGACATAGAATTTTAATCAAGCCTAATGGAATAGAAATTTCACTTGAATCCCTGCCCTGTTTTTATTTCATGCTTTTCTGGCCCCCTTCTGGGCCCCTGGTACATTTGGTCTAGAACCGCCACTGCAGAGGAAAAGAATATCACATGGCAGTTAACCAGACTTTAAACGATTTTGATTCATAAGATTTTTTAATTTTTTTTCTTTTAACTGTAAATTAAAACAAAAAACATTCAGTTTTGAAACAGGGATTAAAATAAGACCTTTTACTGAGTTAAATACATAAATTGTAACATTAACTTTTTATCAGTGTATAACGGTGTAATGCCCCCATGAAAACACACTGGCCCCCTCCTGGCCCCCTCCTGGCCCCCTGGTACATTTGGTCTAAAACCGCCACTGGTTATGGCGATCTGACCTTAAATAGTTTTTTTCCGTACAAAACTAAAGAGATAAACACAAATCTGATGTCTTGAGCATGCATACTGACTATGGGTATGCTGGTCTGATGTTGGTCTGATGCTGGTCTGATGCTGGTCTGACGGGGTATGCTGGTCTGATGCTGGTCTGATGCTGGTCTGATGCTGGTCTGATGGGGTATGCTGGTCTGATGCTGGTCTGACGGGGTATGCTGGTCTGATGCTGGTCTGATGCTGGTCTGATGCTGGTCTGATGCTGGTCTGATGCTGGTCTGATGGGGTATGCTGGTCTGATGCTGGTCTGACGGGGTATGCTGGTCTGATGCTGGTCTGATGCTGGTCTGATGCTGGTCTGATGCTGGTCTGACGGGGTATGCTGGTCTGATGCTGGTCTGATGCTGGTCTGACAGGGTATGCTGGTCTGACGGGGTTATTCTGGTCTGATGGGGTATGCTGGTCTGATGCTGGTGTGATGCTGGTGTGATGCTGGTGTGATGGGGTATGCTGGTCTGATGCTGGTCTGATGCTGGTCTGATGGGGTATGCTGGTCTGATGCTGGTCTGATGCTGGTCTGACGGGCTATTCTGGTCTGACGGGGTATGCTGGTCTGACGGGGTATGCTGGTCTGACTATGGGTATGCTGGTCTGATGTTGGTCTGACGGGGTATGCTGGTCTGATGTTGGTCTGACGGGGTATGCTGGTCTGATGCTGGTCTGATGGGGTATGCTGGTCTGATGCTGGTCTGATGCTGGTCTGATGCTGGTCTGATGGGGTATGCTGGTCTGATGCTGGTCTGACGGGGTATGCTGGTCTGATGCTGGTCTGATGCTGGTCTGACGGGGTATGTTGGTCTGATGCTGGTCTGACGGGGTATGCTGGTCTGACGGGCTATTGTGGTCTGACGGGGTATGCTGGTCTGACGGGCTATTCTGGTCTGACGGGGTATGCTGGTCTGATGCTGGTCTGATGCTGGTCTGATGCTGGTCTGACAGGGTATGCTGATCTGACGGGGTTATTCTGGTCTGATGGGGTATGCTGGTCTGATGCTGGTCTGATGCTGGTCTGATGGGGTATGCTGGTCTGATGCTGGTCTGATGCTGATCTGACGGGGTATGCTGGTCTGATGCTGGTCTGATGCTGGTCTGACGGGGTATGTTGGTCTGATGCTGGTCTGACGGGGTATGCTGGTCTGACGGGCTATTCTGGTCTGACGGGGTATGCTGGTCTGACGGGCTATTCTGGTCTGACGGGGTATGCTGGTCTGACGGGGTTATTCTGGTCTGACGGGGTATGCTGATCTGATGCTGGTCTGATGCTGGTCTGATGCTGGTCTGATGGGGTATGCTGGTCTGATGCTGGTCTGATGCTGGTCTGACAGGGTATGCTGGTCTGACGGGGTTATTCTGGTCTGACGGGGTATGCTGGTCTGATGCTGGTCTGACGGGGTATGCTGGTCTGATGCTGATCTGATGCTGGTCTGACGGGGTATGCTGGTCTGATGCTGGTCTGATGCTGGTCTGACGGGGTATGCTGGTCTGATGCTGGTCTGACGGGGTATGCTGGTCTGATGCTGGTCTGATGCTGGTCTGACGGGGTATGCTGGTCTGATGCTGGTCTGATGCTGGTCTGACGGGGTATGCTGGTCTGATGCTGGTCTGATGCTGGTCTGACGGGGTATGCTGGTCTGATGCTGGTCTGACGGGGTATGCTGGTCTGATGCTGGTCTGATGCTGGTCTGATGGGGTATGCTGGTCTGATGCTGGTCTGATGCTGGTCTGACGGGGTATGTTGGTCTGATGCTGGTCTGACGGGGTATGCTGGTCTGACGGGCTATTCTGGTCTGACGGGGTATGCTGGTCTGATGGGGTATGCTGGTCTGATGGGCTATTCTGGTCTGACGGGGTATGCTGGTCTGATGCTGGTCTGATGGGGTATGCTGGTCTGATGCTGGTCTGACAGGGTATGCTGGTCTGACGGGGTTATTCTGGTCTGACGGGGTATGCTGGTCTGATGCTGGTCTGACGGGGTATGCTGGTCTGATGCTGGTCTGACAGGGTATGCTGGTCTGACGGGGTTATTCTGGTCTGACGGGGTATGCTGGTCTGATGCTGGTCTGATGCTGGTCTGATGGGGTATGCTGGTCTGACGGGGTATGCTGGTCTGATGCTGGTCTGATGCTGGTCTGATGCTGGTCTGATGCTGGTCTGATGCTGGTCTGATGGGGTATGCTGGTCTGATGCTGGTCTGACGGGGTATGCTGGTCTGATGCTGGTCTGATGCTGGTCTGATGCTGGTCTGATGCTGGTCTGACGGGGTATGCTGGTCTGATGCTGGTCTGATGCTGGTCTGACAGGGTATGCTGGTCTGACGGGGTTATTCTGGTCTGATGGGGTATGCTGGTCTGATGCTGGTGTGATGCTGGTGTGATGCTGGTGTGATGGGGTATGCTGGTCTGATGCTGGTCTGATGCTGGTCTGATGGGGTATGCTGGTCTGATGCTGGTCTGATGCTGGTCTGACGGGCTATTCTGGTCTGACGGGGTATGCTGGTCTGACGGGGTATGCTGGTCTGACTATGGGTATGCTGGTCTGATGTTGGTCTGACGGGGTATGCTGGTCTGATGTTGGTCTGACGGGGTATGCTGGTCTGATGCTGGTCTGATGGGGTATGCTGGTCTGATGCTGGTCTGATGGGGTATGCTGGTCTGATGCTGGTCTGATGCTGGTCTGATGCTGGTCTGATGGGGTATGCTGGTCTGATGCTGGTCTGACGGGGTATGCTGGTCTGATGCTGGTCTGATGCTGGTCTGACGGGGTATGTTGGTCTGATGCTGGTCTGACGGGGTATGCTGGTCTGACGGGCTATTGTGGTCTGACGGGGTATGCTGGTCTGACGGGCTATTCTGGTCTGACGGGGTATGCTGGTCTGATGCTGGTCTGATGCTGGTCTGATGCTGGTCTGACAGGGTATGCTGATCTGACGGGGTTATTCTGGTCTGATGGGGTATGCTGGTCTGATGCTGGTCTGATGCTGGTCTGATGGGGTATGCTGGTCTGATGCTGGTCTGATGCTGATCTGACGGGGTATGCTGGTCTGATGCTGGTCTGATGCTGGTCTGACGGGGTATGTTGGTCTGATGCTGGTCTGACGGGGTATGCTGGTCTGACGGGCTATTCTGGTCTGACGGGGTATGCTGGTTTGACGGGCTATTCTGGTCTGACGGGGTATGCTGGTCTGACGGGGTTATTCTGGTCTGACGGGGTATGCTGATCTGATGCTGGTCTGATGCTGGTCTGATGCTGGTCTGACGGGGTATGCTGGTCTGATGCTGGTCTGATGGGGTATGCTGGTCTGATGCTGGTCTGATGCTGGTCTGACAGGGTATGCTGGTCTGACGGGGTTATTCTGGTCTGACGGGGTATGCTGGTCTGATGCTGGTCTGACGGGGTATGCTGGTCTGATGCTGATCTGATGCTGGTCTGACGGGGTATGCTGGTCTGATGCTGGTCTGATGCTGGTCTGACGGGGTATGCTGGTCTGATGCTGGTCTGACGGGGTATGCTGGTCTGATGCTGGTCTGATGCTGGTGCTGGTCTGATGCTGGTCTGATGCTGGTCTGACGGGGTATGCTGGTCTGATGCTGGTCTGATGCTGGTCTGACGGGGTATGCTGGTCTGATGCTGGTCTGACGGGGTATGCTGGTCTGATGCTGGTCTGATGCTGGTCTGATGGGGTATGCTGGTCTGATGCTGGTCTGATGCTGGTCTGACGGGGTATGTTGGTCTGATGCTGGTCTGACGGGGTATGCTGGTCTGACGGGCTATTCTGGTCTGACGGGGTATGCCGGTCTGATGGGGTATGCTGGTCTGATGGGCTATTCTGGTCTGACGGGGTATGCTGGTCTGATGCTGGTCTGATGGGGTATGCTGGTCTGATGCTGGTCTGACAGGGTATGCTGGTCTGACGGGGTTATTCTGGTCTGACGGGGTATGCTGGTCTGATGCTGGTCTGACGGGGTATGCTGGTCTGATGCTGGTCTGACAGGGTATGCTGGTCTGACGGGGTTATTCTGGTCTGACGGGGTATGCTGGTCTGATGCTGGTCTGATGCTGGTCTGATGGGGTATGCTGGTCTGACGGGGTATGCTGGTCTGATGCTGGTCTGATGGGGTATGCTGGTCTGATGCTGGTCTGATGCCGGTCTGACGGGGTATGCTGGTCTGACAGAACACCGGCTGCAGCAGGGCTTACTGTCTGGTGCTTTGAATGAAACACTTTAAAGAAACGTGACGTCCTCTTTTCCTGTGTTCCACCACATCCTCTTTCACTCTCTCCTTCTATGTGTGCCTCTATCAGCCCGTCTCCCATCATCAGACACAGACGCGATCAGCAGCGGCGGATTTCTGGTTTAAGACTTTAGGTTTTAGGAACTTTGCATTCTCTGTAGACTCATGTACATTGCTGTTAAAATACATTTATTGCCAAACAGATTGTTTTGTTTTTTTCTTTATGTGTCAAAATCATTTTGGTTAAGATCATCTCAGATAAAGACATAAATGAATACAAACTTAGTTTTCAGATGAATGCTTTTTTTTAGGGGGCATAAACGATTCAAAACAGACTTGAAAAAAAGGTTAATTAATTAACTGCCAATAATCACAGTTGTAGAAAACTTAGGTCAGAAGTTAGAAAGTATAGAAAAGATCAAAAAAGCGATGCGTCCTGAAATAATCTGAAGACATTCAAGAAGAAAAGAACAGAGTCCACCGCTGATATCTATCACTTTCTAAACTGTTTTCCTGTTTCCCAGCCTTCAGAGCTCCAGTGAACAGCAGCAGGAGCCTTTGTATATAAATAGATCAAATGTTGAACCCAGTATTGGCTGTCCTAGCAGAACTACAATAGAACAACATCAACCACTCATCGAGGAGGTCACAAAAACAACAGATTTCAACATCTAAAACGCTGCAAACCTCACTTCTCTCTGTCGAGGTTAACTTCTATGATCGCTGTACTTCTACCACCACGCTTACACCATTTCAGAGTAAATATACAGACATTTAAGGATGCTGGTTGCTGTTTGGTCTGGAGCTGCTTTCCTACCGCTTCACTTGGATAACTTGACATGATTAATGCGGCCATTAATTCTGTTCTCAACTGGAAAAAACTTGAGGAAGATTATATGCACTGGAAAAATCGAAATCTAGATAGTCCAGGAAACACACAGCCAGGCAGACGAGCTCCGAGCCAGCTCCCATGTCAGAGGATGAAGAGAGCACATCCAGTTAGTCACAGTCAGAGAAACAGGACTACACTGGAAAACAGGCCAAGCTCCAACATCTAGAAACAAAGGTGTTGATGGAAGCAGCACAGCTGATATTTCTCTCCAGGATGGAGTCACAGCCAAACAGGAACAGACCAGATGAAGCTACTATGAGAAAAAGCAGAGAGAGCAGAACGTTAGAGATTGAACTAACAGATTCTGCAGAGTGGGAGAATAGAGATAGAATGAAGCAGAATGATGAAAAAGGGGTCCCTATGTCCTCCAGCAGTCTAAGCCTATAGCAGCAGAACTATAGAGATAGATCAGGATAACCTGAGCCACTCTAACTAGAAGCTTTATCAGAAAGGAAAGTTTTAAGCCTAGCCTTAAAAGTAGACAGAGTGTCTGCCTCACGGACTAAAACTGGTTTAACACAAACAAACAAAAACAAAACATGATGATGTAATAACACTTTTCCGTATCTTTCCTCTCCTGCAGCTCGGCTTATGATGTCGTCTTGAGGCAAAAGGTTGCAGTGAAGAAGCTTTCCAGGCCCTTTCAGTCGCTGATCCACAGCCGTCGCTCCTACCGGGAACTCCGACTTCTCAAGCACATGAAACACGAGAATGTGAGTGGTGCTTTAAAAAAAGATATCAAAACACCCCGTGTGTGACTTAGTGCTTTAGCTTGCCCACTCATCAGCTCTGCTTACGTCCGTCTGTTTTTCTGCAGGTTATAGGGCTGCTTGACGTCTTCACGCCTGCGGGGAGATTAGAGGACTTCAATGAACTGTAAATCTCTTTTTACTTGGTGTTTATTACAAGCTGCACAGGTGTTACACCTCCTAGCCACAAACAGATAATGCTGTCTTCATGGGGAGGGATGTTGGGTGGTCTTAAGGGGGATTAAAGGCCTGCAGAGATCTCTGATGGTTGCCATGGCAGCATCACTAATGCTCCTACATCTACCATATTCACATGGGGATTTACCATTAGGCAATACTAGTTTCTAGGGGCCCCATAAAACTCTGCTTCCATGAATGATTAATACAACTATTCCTTATTTGTGCACATTAATTATGTTTTTGATACAAATCCTTTGGCTAAAATGCCATCAGAACGATTATAATATTAAGTGTGTCTCAGCCCCCCCCTTCAGTGTCCACCATATTGGATCAGTCCATTTGCTGCACATGTTCAGAAAGGTCCAAACAGACAGCAGCAAACCATTTGAAAACAAACCATGCAAAGAGCAGTGTTGCCAACTTAGCGCTTTAGTCGCTATATTTAGCCACTTTTCAGACCCCTCTAGCACTTTGATTTCTAAAAAGCTCCTAGCGCCAAATCTAGAGACTTTTTCTGCTACTGGAGACTTTGGAGACAACATCTAAAAGCAGCGAACTCTGCTCTCCAGAGCAAGTAGATTGGTAACCCCGCCTGCTCTCCTCTATCTTGTCTGCTGTCATGATTCATGCAGCTATTATTTCATCCAAATGAAAAATGGAGAACAGATAAGCAGATCATGGCTTGTCTACAGTGAAAAGAAGGACTGGGTTATTTACTTTGGCCTTTTTGGAAACACAGGAAGGAGCAATCAGCTAAGTGAGCTTAGTGCTTGGAAAAAATCTTTCATTCCTTTAGAGACAGCATGAAAAGTCAGCTGAGTACAAAACATAGAGAGGAAAACAAGAAGAAAAGGGACAAGAAGAGAGGGACACAACCTAGAACAGATAATGGATGTCTATTCTATTAACATTTCTATATGTGGAGAATGGGGCTGTTCTATGTGTTGACTTCTCAATTCAGAGGGCCCCCTGCCTGTCTTTGCCTAGGGCCCCAAATTTCCTAAACCCACCCCTGCCCATATTCATTGTTATTTTCTTTTTGCAGTTATCTGGTCACCAACTTGATGGGTGCAGACCTCAACAACATCGTCAAGTTTCAGAAGCTGTCTGACGAGCATGTGCAGTTTTTAATTTACCAGCTGCTCCGTGGCCTTAAGGTAAATATCTGCATGGAGAACAGAGGGATTATGATCCCTCTAATGAGCAGTAAGGTACAGTCTGAGCGGAGGTGTTAACGGAGGGGGTTTGTTATATTTCTGTTATCATGAGGTTTATGCCCGGTCCAGCTGCTCGGTAAGGCAGCTGGCTGATCCGACCTGCCCGGTTACCATGGAGAAGACAAAAGCAGCCTCCTTGTAAGGAGGAACTAATGTGGTGAACTGATCTCTGACCTCCGTCTCCTTTATGTCCTCTCCTCCTCCCCCGCTCCCCTATTGCCCTCCTGCCCCACCCCACCGCCGGCTGAACAGTACATCCATTCAGCGGGATTGATCCACAGAGTGAGTAACAACTTTCACATTCTTGCCTGTTGGGTGAGAAGCAGAAAAGATAAACGTCTAAAAGAAAAAAATTCTTCACACTCAGTGTATTTTATAGGATTTTATAAAATACAGTGTATTTGTGAAGCCAAGGAGAAAAAGTAAAAAACTGACAACTGATTGGATATAGATCTTGACTTTAATTTGGGTATTTTGACAGATGAATGTTCTTGGATGTGAAACATGGCGCCGTCGGTCCGACTGTAGGTCAAGGGTCCAAACCTGTCCTCCTGTTTAAAAGATGTCTCCGTATTTCTCTGTTCTGTTTCAATTCATACGTTTAACCCGCATCCTTTATTCACATCTGGATCAGTCAAAGAAAGGGTCTAAACTATGGAGTGAATTTTATTCCAAAAAACCTTCAAGTTTGAGTTTAATTTTATTCGAGAAGGAACCGAAAAAAAAAATACATGAATACACATGTTTTATGTTCAGTGCAGAGAGATATTTCTATTTCTCTTATGTTTCTGTCTCTTGGCCAAAGGTTTGTTAATGTTTGGTTTTAAGTTAGAAATGTCAGGGTTGGGTTAAGGTTTTGATGACACAAATGCAGAGGTGAGTTGTTGTAGATTTAATTAAATAACTGAGTTCATAACTGAGTAACATAAGTTCAAATTATGGGTCCTCTTTACATGGTTCCTTCTCTAAATTTCCAAAAATTAGCCGATATTTTTGTTCATGTTTTCTCCTCATATAATATCATATATTTATATCACATAACATACACGTATTACTACCTCCTCTACTTGTTATCCATTGTTAAGGTTTTAATTTGTTTTCAAATGTGTCTTTTTGGATAGTATTGAATCATTACTTGTATCATTGTGCAATTTTTATCATGTAAATGGGAAATATCAGCTTCAAAAAACAGCCCTAAAAATATCCGATTCCTTTTGTTCTCAGTTACCCTGATGCCAAAATATTTATCGGCTTTGAAAAAAAAGCTGTTGTAGCTCTGAGTATCGGCATGGGTGTTAAGATAGGATATTTGTCACAATACTTTTAAAGTATCGATACTTGTTAAGATAAAAAAGCAGGTGCTGAAAACGTTCCTCAGGAGATATTGATTGTAAGGGCACTTGAAGGCAAATTCATTTATAGTTGTAAAAAGGTTAAAATACAAAATTGATATTTTTTTTTTGTTAAGATTTTAATTTAAGTTTACAAACTCTAGCATTAAAAGCATAGAATATAGAAATACAATTTGTAATGCATAATTTTGGGCTTCCTGCGTGCTGTAATCTATACTTGTTTTTTCTTGTTTGCTTTTACGTCCTGGAAGAACAGATATGCTGGAAGCAACACAGATTTTAACAGTTTATATTATGAGTGTGGATGTTCTTTTATTTTTGTTTTCTTTTATTAAACATCATAAGTTGAAGAATAATATCTGGTTTTGCTCTCGTTTCCATACTTGTTGCTGGACTGATTCCTCCATGCGGTGCAGAAGAAACTAAAGTAGCTGGAGCGCCGCTACATTAAACATTTAGTTATTTTTTTATCCATGTTGTTTGGGGTTTGAGTCGGTCTGCACAGAAAAATTGCTCCACAGCGCCATCTGCCAGAGGTTGCACATTTCCCCTCATTGTCTTTTTTTTTCTTAAATCGATGCTAGGAACTGAAAGACCGATATCGTATCAGACAGCCAAAAATTACGATGTATCAGCAAATCGCATTTTTCCCATACCCCTGTCCCCAAGATAAAGTTTGTGGTTTTATTTTAATCTAAATTAGCTTCTTAGCACCTTATTGTATTTAATACTGAAGACAAGGATTTACTGCTTCTCTGTCTCTCATAGTTTTCCTTACTTCTTGTGTTTTTATGTCTCTTCTAGGACCTTAAGCCAAGTAATGTGGCAGTGAATGAAGACTGTGAGCTAAGGGTAAGATCAGCTTTTTCTTTAGTGTTAAAGCCTCTAGTCCAGAGGTCACATATTAGCGGACCACGATCCGGACCCACCTGCTGGCTAATCTGCACCCAACCTGATTCAAAACATTTATAAATTACTGCATGTTGTCCGTCGGCAGTGTCTAACTTCACCTGCACGTTTCTCCAGTTAATACGGTAAAGCCCTGGGGAGCGTCCGGCTCCAGGCTGCACGTGATCCAAATCAGCCAATGAGCGGTCAGTCTGGGTTGCTGCTGCTAGCTCAGTGTTGGCAACTCAGCGACTTTGTCGCTATATTTAGAAACTTTTCAGACCCCTGCAGCAACTCTTTTTCAAAAAAGCGACTAGCGACAAATCTAGCGACTTTTCTGGTGTCACTAGCAGCTTTTGAAGGCTCTTACATGAAAGCACGTATCGTTCTTACTCTTGTTCTCCAGCGGCAGGTGCTGCCGTGGGGCGCCTCCCCCGTCTCAACCCCGTTCTCCCGCTTCCGCAGGAGTCCCTCGCTCTCAGCGCTGCAGTCAGAGACAAAGCACGTTTACCCAAACAGAGTCCAGAATGCAAATGCACCGCGCGCATGCGCCGGGATTGATGGCACAAGTTGATCACGCGGTGCCGCCACGCCCTGGCTTACATTCAGGGCAGGAGCGAGCGGGATGTAAAATGTTATTTGTTCTAAAATAAATAACTGAATTTGAAATGTAAATAACTAATAAATAACGCCATTTCATTCACACAGCCACAGTCAGTTGATCAACTTGTCCATTGTGTTTTCCTCTATAATATAATGATTTGTAGGCTCCTTAGTGGACCACAAGGGAAACAAGAAAAAGTTAAAGAAAAAGTTGAAAAATTAAAATAAAATAAAAATTGTAACTCCGCCATAGTGTCTCTTTATGGTTCATTTTGCCGGTCCCAAGCCCGGGTAAAGGAGGAGGGTTAGTATTGTAATAAAATAAACATTAAAAAAATTAATTAATTTAATAAAGTAAACATTAATGGACAGAAAAAATAGTGTTTTTACTCACATTCTCTCTCTTTAACAACGTTATTTCTTCCACAGCGTCAATAACATTCACAACACATCATGCGGCAGATTATGCGAATTAGGCAATGAGGTCATTCAGCGACTTCTAGCACAGCCAATAGCTGCTTTCCTTACTGTGGAGTTGGCAACACTGTTTTAGACCCAGCAGGCAAACCTGTGGCAAGCCGGGCGATGGGAAAGAAGGAGAAGACCATGAGAAAAAGAGAGCAGAGAAAGTGTGGACTGCTGGAAGAACTGCGGTGAACTGGTGAAAGAAAAGTGAAATGGCGTGCTCAAAGATGACCCTGCACATTTAGAGGATGTTTGGCTCAACCTGCTGCTGTGAAGCAGGATTCTCCACCATGAACAGAATCAACAATAAATCTGGATCCAGGCTCAGAATGAGCACCTTGATATGTGCTTGAGAATGGCTTAGTCTCCGGTTAAACCCAGGTTTAAAGCCTTGCAGGGCAGCCTAAAGCCCACTGCCAACATTAAGACAGAGAAAAGAAAGAAAATAACAAACGATCAGTTCAGGGGTTTGAGAAAATATGGGAATCAGGAAATTATCTATAAACCAAACTGAACGATTGTTGTTCTCTACTTCAAAAAACACTTTAGATTTAAAAATGGACATTTTTTTTAATCATTTTTATTTAAAAAATTCAATGTATAACATGGATGCATAAAAAACGCATTTTATTTCAGTGTTAAATTCTGTTTAAAGTAACGGATTATAATTAAAAATGTCTCCAGACCTTTACTGATTGATATTTTCTTTATTCGGACCCCGATGGTTTTTAATTGGTTACCACTGCTCTAGTTGATCCTCTGTTAACCCTAAATAATGGTTTTATATTCCATCAGATCCTTGACTTTGGGTTGGCCAGGCAGACTGATGATGAAATGACAGGATACGTGGCGACTCGCTGGTATCGAGCACCAGAGATCATGCTGAACTGGATGCATTACAACCAGAATGGTGAGATGCTGTCAAACCGTGGATGTTTAGGAGCTAAACTCATTAAAGGCTTCTTCTTCGAGCGTTTTATTTTTCTCTTCCAGTGGATATTTGGTCTGTGGGCTGCATTATGGGAGAGCTGCTGAAAGGAAAAGTCTTGTTTCCTGGGACCGACTGTATCCTTCATCATGGTGGCAAACGTTCTCCTCTGCTTTGCAGGAATTTCTCATCACCTCTCAGGGCTGCATAGATCTCTCCCAGATTTGCATTACAATCCCACATCTGTGAGACATGGAGCTCTGCAGCTACGAGGAGTGAATAGGAGCTATGAGAAAAGGCTGAATTATCTGGATTCTACTATTCAGAGGCGAAGGACTGGGCTAAATATAATTATATCATCTGGTCTTTGAGCTTCTGATTCCTATAAAAGCTTTCTGCGGTAATTTGAGCTCGTTCCAGTGTCGTACACTCATGTTGGTCTGTATGAGACTATTCACTCCCTGACCAAATATTTCTTTTTTTATATTTTAAATTATCCAACAAATTTAATATCAGAAAAGGATTTAACAAAATCAGAAAAATAAATTAGGCAGAACCTGTTTATCAACATGAAGTAGGCTTCTTTGATGCCTGTCCGCATTAAGGTCAGACGTCCAGTTTGTCCAGATGCTTCTGCTGCTCCTGTGTTCGATGCCAGAGAGCAGCTTTGCTATATTAGCTGTGATCAGCGGGTAAAAAGTAGTTAGAATCTATGTTGAAGTGAGAAAGTCCTCCTGAAAACATGGTCTGTGCAGTCAGTTCATCCAGATTACCATCCTGCCTTCAAAGATTATTTCTCTGTGGGAGCCGCTCGGACCCCAACATACCGGCGCTGCGCTGTCACTGGGAATCCCCAGCAGCAGCTGCCTCAGGCCCTGTTAAAACGAAGGGAAAACTCAGATATTTCCCTGCGATTTGGCCTCTAGTTTCTGTCATGATTTAATTAAAGGTCTGACCCAAAATGCAGAAGACCAAACAGAGAGACCCGGGAAAAGTTTAACAGGTTTATCAAGAATATGGTGATGAATCCAGTGCTGTTCAGAACACTGTCTAACCGGAACTGGAAGGTGAGGGGAAGACACTGCGGTTAGTTCAGGCTCAGTGGGAAATTTGATTCTTAGGCTTAAATTGGAGGAATAGTTTGCAGACTCACTTCTCCAGAAAAAGGTGTCCTTTATGGAATCCAGTCTGTGTGGAATGTTCCAGTGGTTGTCTTGTTTGGTGTTGGGCGGACAGAGATTACTCAGACTGCGGTTGTTCCTAGGTGAACGGAAAAGCTGACTGCCACTCAGGTTTCCTGCGGTACTTGAACGGGCTGCGTTGCAGATGAAAACTTTGCTCGATGTGAAGCTCAAACGACCTCTTGGGGAAAGTGGATCCAAACTTCCTGCTTTGAACCCCTGCTCAGTTAGAAGCTCAGTTGATCCTTCCAGGGAGAGAAGGTCAGAACAAATCCAGTTTGCAGGATGACTTCCTGCCGAGAGGCAAAGACAAAAACAAAGTTAAGACTCAGGTTGACAAAAACTCAGTTTAACTCAGCAAAACTCATCTTGGTTAGAGTACACAAAACTGGCAAACAAAAACTCAGGTTAGACTCTGCTAAACTAAGCATGGCAAGAGTACCCTGTTTAGGTAAACATTCTGGTGTCGAGGTAGTGGCAGTCAGCAGCTTAAGAACGCTCCACAGGTAATGAGGCAACGAGCTGCAGGTGTGGATTCCTGACAGTTTACACCAAAACCCTGTTTTTATCCCAGAAAACGATTACTTTTAAAACCTGTGGCCAAAGCGGAGATTTCTGATAAGGCCGGTTATGTGCTGCCCTGTCAACAGGGATAAATGGCGTTTTAGCTTCTTAAACGTCGCATTATGCGCCAAAAACTCCTGGGAACACCTGATTCTGAATATATACATGAAAACTGGGCGAGTAAAACACAACCCAAGCTGCATCAGTCCAAACATGACTCAAAGTTGTTTTTTTATTCTTGAAAATAATTAGTCTTTTTTGAACAGCAATAATAAAGACATTCTTGCTTGTTGTGGCTGCTTTGTTTACATTTTGACATGCTGCTATATCTGTATTAATTGTGCTTTGGTGCTCGCTATGTCAATAAAATGAACTTGGTGGTTGAATAGTGCAGAAACTAAGCTTTCCAATGATGTCTAACATCTATAGTGGTAAACATTTTACCTGTGTAATTTTCATGCATTCTGAGTTATTAGCTGTAAAGCTGTGGGTTTCTAGAGGTTAAATCAACTCTAGTTAATATATAAACTTGACAGCTTAAAACTGAATATTTATTTTTAATATTTGTTAATAAAATGTGCTTGATGGTCTGAGACCAGAAGCAGAGGAAATCCGTATCTCTGCTGATCAGTGGATTGGCTTTAACTCCTCATGCTGTCAGATATCGACCAGCTGAAGAGAATCATGGAGGTGGTCGGCACCCCGACTCCAGACCTGCTGAAAAAGATCTGCTCTGAGCATGTGAGTAAGAAGGGAAAACACAACCTCTGGTGTTATTTCCATTGATCTGATTGATCGGTCGTTGCGTTCACAGCGTTGTTGATTGAGTTGTGGGTTTGTGGGAGTGGGGGGAGTCCATGCATCACTGGCTGTCTCTATTTGCAGGCCCAGAAGTACATCCAATCTCTTCCCTTCATGCCTCAACAAGATATGGAAAAGATCTTCAGAGGAGCTAACCCGCTCGGTGATGCACCGCAAATTTGATTACGCACCATTTTCAGAAATGTGAAAACGGATGAATGTCTGATTTCTCTGACACCTGCTGCTCTGTCCCTCCTGGAGGGTTAGAGCGCGGTGTCTAAAACCTCCTCCTCTCATTTCTGTGTTTCTGTTGCTCTGTTAGCCATCGATCTGCTGAAGCGGATGCTGGTTCTGGACTGTGATGAGAGGATCTCGGCCAGCGAGGCTCTGTCCCACCCTTACTTCTCCCAGTACCACGATCCAGACGACGAGCCAGAGGCCCCGCCTTACGACCAAACACTGGAGAGCAAGGACCAAACTCTAGAGGAGTGGAAAGGTGAACCCTTTGAGCTTTTCACCGATTTCGTTTAATGTATGGAGCGAAATTTACCCCATCATTGTTTAAAGCAAAGAAAATTTGCTGAAATGAAAAAAAAAAACATTTTTATTGATTGTATTCTTGTCATCTTGCGATTAAGGTAAAGAGAAACTGATCTGCAGCACTCAATCTGAAAAAAAGAAATTTGAAAAATAAAATGTGAAAAAAACTCTGTTAAAAAAATGGAAAAAAACAACTTGACAAAATAAATAAAAAATCAAAACAAAGAAGTAAGCTGATCTCGTCTGTTTGGCAGACTGTTCAGTGCCTCTGGAGGGAGACGCAGTGCTTTGCTAACGTCCCTGACACACCTTGACGTTTTAATCCAGCGTATACCTTATGTATGAAAAAAAAATCAGAAAAAACACAGGCATACGGTGGATAAGTTAAGGGTACATTTTGTATAAGTTAAGAACGCGCTGAAGTACGGTGAATCACGTCAACATACGGCGAGTACGTCCCCGCCATATGCCAACGCCTGCCATCCGTGGTCCGTCAGTTCCAGGTCAGTTATCTGATGGTTGACATCAGTGTCAGTTCCTCATCAGTCGTGGCGTCTAGCTGATCCTAAACCTCTGAGTAACTTATCCAGAACTTCTCTCCAGCGCATATCAGCGTATCTGCCGTGTTCCAGACGAGCGCTGAACGTGTTTCTAACTTCCAGCTACTGTATAATGGCGTATTGGCAGCGTTTTGGTATAAAGGGGGTTCACAGGAGGAAACCGTCAGTTCTCCTCCAGACTTCATCCCCATCATAGGGGGAGCCAGAAGGTGAGTGACGGATCCTCCCTGCGTTCACGCCCACCACCAACACACTTCCTAGCAGACATGACGCTCAATCTGCTGCCACCAAAAACCTTCTTTCTTTCTTTCTTTCTTTCTTTCTTTCTTTCTTTCTTTCTTTCTTTCTTTCTTTCTTTCTTTCTTTCTTTCTTTCTTTCTTTCTTTCTTTCTTTCTTTCTTTCTTTCTTTCTTTCTTTCATCTTTTGTTTTGGCGGGCGGTAAACAGCAGCTAGGTTAATACCATGATCAAAGACATCTTTTTATACATAATGCTGGTGCATCATTTCGTGGGCATTACGCTGCCGTGCTTTATACAAAAGTTAGGCTGTCATTGGAAATAAGTTGTAGACTCGTTATGAATACTTTATGTATACACCCAAAATTGAAAAAGTACATCAGCAAGGTGTGATAGGGCCCTGTCACACGCGGGTGCATCACCTTTGACCCTGTCTACCCGGTTCAAATGACTCGGACAGGGACCCGCGTTAAAAATCCCCTCAGTTGTGATCGGCATGCTGTAGGAACACCAGAGCCGGGTCGACCTGCTAAATTACGTGATACCATTGAACACAGCGTACAGACGTCAACGCACCGCGCCAGTCGCTTCTAATCTAACCAGCAGAATCAACTCTGTTTCCATGGAATAAACATGGAGCAGCTCTGGTGAGAGGGATTCAGACAGATAATAGAGAGAAACAATAAAGCACACTGACTTCACCCTGGCTTCCTTCCATGTTGCTCTCCATTGTTTACATCCCTGATTTCTGTTGCACTGGTGACATCATCAACACTAACCGAGCAGGATATTAGTGGTGGGCATAGATATATTATTTTAATCTAGACTATTTTCACTCCGTAAAAATTCAAAAAATATCCACTGGACTTGGTTCAGTCCAGTGGATATTTTTTTAATTTTTACGGAATGACTATGACCTGGATGACTGAGAACCTTCATCAGCACTATTCTCACTGTAATCTTGGAATTAATCTAGATTAATATCACTCATTTGAATTCTGCCAAAGTAAATCATGATATGTGTGTGCTACCTAAATAATAACCTGTTCCATACATTTTCCCTGCATCCATGTTTAACATGTTCTCAGACGCTGGTAGAGTTTCAGAGTCAGACATCATTTATGAAAACACAGATTCCTTCATAGACAAACATCCTTCTTTCCCACAATCATTTTCTAAAATCACCAGCTTTGCTTTCTGTAGTGATGGATTGTTTCTCTGCAGCACAGCGTTGTCTGTCGTATTACATGAATACAATTCATAAATTTGATCAAATATTTTTCTTAATAACAATATCTTTTGATTTATTTTATTTTAATTTAAACATCTCTCCATATAACTGCAAAAGGTTTCTGTACTATTTGCAAAGGGAGGCTAAATCCAAGAATAATGGCTTTTTCTTTCACATTAAAAACCCCTAAGATACACAGAAGGTTATTTTAATAGTGTAATAAAATATAACAAATTCAAATAGCGTAAAGTGCTGCAGCTAAAATGGCCATCACTGTTTGCTAACATGGTCTCTCTTCCCTTTCTACCCGTGTTTTTCTGTAGAGTTGGTGTTCGAAGAGGTGAACAGCTTTAAAGCATCTGGCAGCAAGACGGAGAGCCTTCAGGTGGAGCAGTAGGCTCCTCCCCTGCCAGGGAGGAACCACGTACGTACTATCTGGATGGGAAACGGACTAATGAAAAAAAAGCAAAAGGAAATGAATTGTGTTCGTTTCTAGGAGTTAATCTAACGCACAAACATGGAGCCTGTTTGGGATCAAAAGGACACATCCGGAGCAGAAAGTTGCTTCCTGTTACATTTCTGCTTTCAGTCGGAGAAATGAGGAACTTTTCGACGTCAAACGGACTCCTGATGGGGCTGAAGGAAGAAGATGAAGATGAAGAGAGGACAAAAATGTGCACACTAGGATTTCCAAAGCAACATCAGGGACACATAGCATCACCCGTCAGTTCCTTCCACTTTTCTTATACTACCTTTATGTTTAACTCTCTGGGTTCCGCTAACCGTCATCGTTTTCCACATTCCAGTCATGCAAAATGGTGGATTAAGAGTCAAAAACATTTTAAAAGAATTTTAGAAAATAAGGAATAAATGAAATTAAATATGGAGTCAGATATATGCCAATATAAGCCTGGTATAAAAATACTTAAATGATGAGTTTTATCTAATACACACACATGCACTCAATAAGTGCAGGCAGAGTAGTTTATGTATGTGGCTTTTAAATAAAACTGCTCGTCTCAGCATTTATCACATGTGTGCACACTTTGCACAAGTCTGACTTCTTACAATCTGCATTAAAACAACCACAGATATAGAAAAATAAAATCCAACAAGTGCAAAAAATCCAAGGGACCCAGGAGGGTTAAAGGCTGCCTGCATTATACTGAAGCATGATTTATCACCATTTAACAGTCGTGTCTTATATCTGGTACTGTATTATAACCTCCCACTGTCTGTATGGCACAGTTGCAAAGGAAGATTCACTTTCAACTTTTGCGTCCAAATGAGAGGTGGGCAAACAGCACACAAACCGCTGCTCCTTCTCTATGGAAATGTAAACACCAACTTTGCTGTTATAAGAAAGCTCATGAGCGATGCTGCAGGTCTGTGTTTACACTGTAACCGTGCTTCTCATATGCACATTCTGCTGATGGCTGATTGTTGATTACCTGCTATCTCTGGCTACTCTCCCTAAGGCTCCATCCTTCATTTAATCTCACTTTAACCCCCTTCTTGGCGTTTGCAATGATCAATATTAAATGTTGTTTACAGTTAGCATCAAATCTCAAATGGTGTCCATTCAGTATCTCGTAACAGTGTCATTTCATTTACAGAGTCACTCAATTATAAAAAAAACAGGGTCTGGAGTTTCTTAAAACAGTCGGTTTGGTTGTTATGGCAACCATAAAAGCTATGTTAAACTTACCCAGGTATATTTTAATTTCCCAGGAAATCCAAATAGGGTAAATGACATTTTCTATTTTAGTGTCTCATCCTAACTTAATCATGTGGTGCAGTCCCTTAACTGAAGTGTATAAGTCGCATGTACTTATAGGTTGCGCAGATTATTACAGCATATCGTCGTCTATGTTTTCTCAACTGCAACACTTGAAGTTTTGGAAAGTGGTGGAAGATTACAGTATCTTAGGTTCCCTAGCAGAAAAAAACACTATTAAAAACAATAAATATTGATTTAAATAATGAAGTTCCTGCAAAAAACCAGTTGCTAGCACGTAGCACCTGAGCTACTGCTTGCTACCTGCTAGCTGACTAAATAGGATTTATATAGTAGCTAGTTAGCTGACAAACTAGTTTTTATTTTCATTCTTTTCTTTATGCCTATAAGGTAACCAAGTTAGTCTTAGTTGGATAGTTTAGTTGGCTAACTGCTAATGTAGCTAGCCTGCACCCAACTGCTTTACAAACATGCGCCTCATTACGTGCTAAGTTTTTTTTTAAAACAATGTTACCCTGAGAGTGCTGGCGTAAATGCTGGTGCTGCTTTTGTTTCCACGATATCATAAATGTCCACGTTCTGCACAACAATGCTTCCAAATTATCATATTTATCTTGTCACCTTGACAAAATACTAGTTACCCTTAAAAATTCTGGGCTATCATTTAAAATAAGCTTAAATCTGTCATGATTTTATCAAGAGCTCGGACCCACATGCAGATAAACCAGTCCAGAGAGACAAGGGAAAAGTTTTAACAGGTTTATTGAGAAGTTTTGTGGAGGTTCCAGTGTTGCTCTGAACACTGCTCAACCGGAACTGAAAGGTGAGGGGAAGACACTGCGGTTAGTTCAGGTTGAGTGGGAGAATTGATTCTCGAACTTGAAGAGGAGAAAAGGTTGGCAGACTCAGTTTCCAGAGATTAGGTTGACTCTTAGACTCCAGTAGGTGAGGAAGGTGTTCGGGTGTTTGTCTCATACTGTGGAGGGCGGACTGGGTTACCCAGAATGCGGTTGCTTGTAGATGAACGGAGAAAGACTGACTGCCACTCAGATTTCCTGCGGTACTTGAACAGACTGTTGTGCAGATGAATCCCTTGCTCAGTGTGAAGCTCAAACGTTTCCTCTGGGAAAAGTAGATCCAAACCTCTGGTTGAAGCCACCACTGCAATCGCTTACAAATTGCTAATCGAGCACAAGAAAAAAAAAAATTATTATATGTTTACAAGTACAGTCCTAAATTTATTTTATTTTTGTCCTTTTGAGAAAGTTATCTAATAAAACTGGATCCAAAATATTGAATTTACTGTCCTGCTGAACTGGGATGTTTTCAGACCAATTCATAATTTGCCTTTTTAATCACAATCCAGGCAAATTAAAATACATTTGCAGTTTTTTTCTTAAAACATCAAATTACTTCTTGTGTTTCAAACAAAGTTTTTTTCCCTCTTTGGTTATCATCAGATTTAACAAACAGATGGAGGGTAATCAGTTTGCCTATATTTCCTTTTCACCTAAAGCTGCTAGCCAATGGACTAGCTAAAATGCTAAATGCTAACATATTTCTCCAGCATTAGCTTTGTCATCCCCACTGTGTTTAAAGCGGTTATAATATAAAAGCATTAAATCATTGCAATTTTTGGTTTACATTTCTGCAATCTTACGAAAGAGTATTAGGGCCAGGCTAGAGATTTTTTCCCCCTCTATTTCAAGAATAAAGTTGTAACATTACGAGAATAAAGTCGTAAAATTAAAGTTGCGACAGAATAGTCATAAAATTATTATTATTATTAAAATTACGAGAATGAAGTCATAACATTACGAGAATACAGTCAAAACATTACAAGAATACAGTCGTAACATTATGAGAATACAGTCGTGATATTACGAAGCTTGGAGCTCCGCCCAGCAGATGACGTCCGACCAGCTCCACCAATCAGCAACCAGAGTCCACTTTGACATCCTGCCCAGTTTGATGCTGCTGCTAAAAGATTTCCTGATTTGTCAAACTGATACTAAAGTATATCTTCACATGTATCTCTGCTTCTGTCTCCTTGAACCCCAGTCGGCCTCGGCAGATGGCCGCTCACACTGAGCCTGGTTCTGCTGGAGGTTTCTTCCTGTTAAAAGGGAGTTTTTCCTCTCCACTGTCGCTGCAAGCATGCTTAGTGTGAGGGATTGTATTTGAGTCAATGAGTCAATGCAATCAACTGGTTTTCCTTAGATAGAAAACTTTGTATCAATTTGACTGTATGATCTGGTTGAACTGTAAAGTGCCTTGAGATGACATGTGTTGTGAATTTGGCGCTATATAAATAAACTGAATTGAAATTGAATTGAATGATGCTCCACATTCCTCATTTTAGGGACGAAAGGGATTCTTGTCATAAAATTAGACTTGTTTCTCGTAATTTTAGGACTTTATTCTCTTAATATCATGACTTTATACTTGTATATGTATAAATATTGTTGCAGGGATTTTTTTGTCGTAATGTTCCGACTTTATTCTGGTAATTTTATGACTATTCTCGTGACTTTTTTCTCATAATTTTATGACTTTATTCTTGTAATGTTATGACTTTATTCTTGAAATAGAAGAAAAAAATCTATAGCCTGGCCCTAATACTCCATCGTAGGAATCTTGGGTAAAATTAGCATTTCTATTTTGTTTGGCTAAATCCACTCATCAAAGAGTACCAAAAAACAGAAAAAGAAGTTTACATTATATGTTTACAAGTACAGTCCTAAACTTTTTTTTCTTGTTTTTTTCATTTTGAGCAAGTTATCCAATAAAACTGGATGCAAAGTACAGAATTTCCTGTCCTGATAAATGAAAATGGTCTCACATAATGCGCTTATGTTAATGTTGTATTTGTTGTGGAGCTACTTACTGAATGTAAATGTTAACTGTTTGTATGTTTGTTAAAAGGTATTGGTGATTCTTAAAACATGTCAGCATGTGATTGAGCTGCACGGGTTTTAGATCATTGAAAGGAAGGTCGGCTCTCCGGTTTGCCAATGATTACTGTTCAATTTCGCAAATGGGAATTGTGGAAGTTTGAGATTCAACACAATAAAAAAAGTTTTTTCTTTTTTCTAAATTTTGGGGCATTCTATATTTTGTCAGTGATTTTTGTATGTATTCTGACTGAATAATTAAACAAACGCGATCTTAACTGTACACATTTAAAAGTCTTGTTGGTTGAGACAAAGTTACTGGAAAGTAATCCCTCCCTGGGATTATTAAAGTATTTCTTCTTCCTGGTTGATGGGACAGGTGTTGTGAATGAAACGGTGTCCAGCTTGAAAGAGCTCCTGTGTGTCGCTGAATGTGAGCATTGATGACTGAAAGACATCTTCTGCCTCCATTTATCTGTTTACTACAGTCTGTTGAATTCATGTTCATGTGGATTTAAAGACATTTCAATTAGTGCGAAAAACTGCAGGAGGGAATATAAGAAAAAGTCTAATCAACCAAAACTTTGGCGACCCCCATGCAGTGCCTCCGTGGCCCCCCTAGGGGTCGCGGTCCTCCTGTTGAAGACCAGATTTTAAAATGGAAAAAATTTATTTTTGTAATATTTTTAAAAAATCCAAGGTGCAACATGGAAGCATAAACACCTCATTTTATTTCAGAGTTAAATTCAGTTTAAAGTAACAGATTAAAAGTAAAAATGTCTCCAGTTCTTTGCTGGTTGATGATTTTCTTTATTCTGACCTTAATACTTTTTAACTGTTGACCTCTGACCTAGAGTATTCGGAAGAGGATTAGGGCAACTGGAAAAAAAAAATTAACTGATTTTTTTAATTTCATTTCAGTTTAACATAGGAAAAAAGTCAGAATTCTGAGAAAAAAAGTCATAATTCTGACTTTTTCCCCATATTAAACTGAAATACAATTTTAAAATAAGTAAATTTTTTTTTTTTTTCAGTGGCCCTAATCCTCTTCCGTAGTATTCCTTCCTTTAAGCAGATCTAAGAGAAATGAGAGAGAATCTTGATCAGATGTCAGAGAATCTCTGCGTTTTGTTTGTGGGCAGATGTTCTCCTGCTTCTCCCCCACATGGACACACCCATAGGCTGCCCGGGGCGCCCAGGGGCCCTGCAGACAATGACTGAGCGGCCCCTGTCGGGGTGGGGGGTGCAGTCAGCTGCTCCATCTGCAGAAATTTAGCGCAGCTCCATCCAAACTCTGCGCTCCTCACCTTCAAACCTTCATTTCTTCTGATGAGGTTCCGCTCATGGCGATAGCTGCGCGCTCCCGGAGCGGCTTCTACCGGCAGGAGGTCAACAGAACCGTGTGGGAGGTACCGGAGCGGTACCGGGACCTGAAGCAAGTCGGAACCGGAGCCTATGGGACCGTTTGGTGAGTTAAAGGCTGCAGCTCTGCGGGAAATTACAAATAATGCAGCTGATTGTTGCTGTTTACAGTCACACGTTCATTTAACTTTATTTTTAAATAAAGCAGCAAACAAAAAAAGTAACATCATAAAACAAAATGTGTATTTTAGCCAGATATGATGTACTATTGATGAATGAATGAATTAGTATTTATTTTTTTTTGTTTGTGTTGTTGTATGAAACCAAACAGCTTTGTTCATTTTAAGGCCCCTGCTGGTTCTGCAGGGGCCCCTCTGCATTGTTTAGGGGTTGATGAGGGTCAACAAAGGGCCCCTCTTCCACCATCATTGTTTATGAGAAGTCAAAGACTCTTTGCTAAGTGCAACGAATCTATGGAGGGAATTTAGTTTCATTATTGTTGCAAGAAAAGAACAAAGTTTTGTAAACGAAATTTAAAAAAAGAAATCCAGAAATTTAAATTTAGGAAACACCTTAATCACGACTTACTTTGCTGTTTTATCAGTTTCTGTGAAACTGTTTTCAAGTTTTTTTTTATATAAAAAAAAATGTTTTACTTACAGACTTTATAAAATGAAATTTAAACTGTATTATTATTCTTTTTCTTAAATCTCCACATTTTATAATTTATTTATTTATTTTTTTCCAAAATAAAGCTTAACCGAAAATTTAAAATCTGGAAGACTGTTATTAGCTTCACCTGACCTTCCTTTGATGTCCCTCGTTACGCTCCAGCCAATCATCTCGAGGACCGGACCTTCTCCTAAGCCAATCATCTTTCATGATATCCTTCATCTAGCTCCTAGCTTAGCTTCTCTCTCCCGTACGCAATCAAAGTTTCACCCCCCCTCCCCCCATCTCCTCCGTCACTCTCAGTCCGCCTCCCCCTCTGGCTTATTACACTCTTAATTTCTGGGCCCCGGGGGGAGGGGTGGTTACTAGGTGACTCATCCATGCAAATGTTGATTCAATGCATCAAAACCTTCTGCCGGGGCCAGAGCGCTAAGAACTTATTTCATTTATGTCTTTATCTGCTTCTGTTTCCTTGAACCCCATTGGGCCTCAGCAGATCGCCGCTCACACGGAGCCTGGTTCTGCTGGAGGTTTCTTCCTGTTCAAAGGGAGTTTTTCCTCTCCACTGTCGCTACAAGCATGCTTAGTGTGAGGGATTGCTGAAGAGTCAATGAGTCGATGCAATCAGCTGGTTTTCCTTAGATGGAAGCATTATGAACAACCTTATGTGATACCTGTATAAACAAATTGAAATTAATAAAACTTTTCTCATTTCATCTTTTTTTCTGAGTCTCTCCAGGTTCAAATTCCTCTTTTCAGATTGAATTTAATGAATTGCATAGATCAAAATAAATTGTAGTAATGTAAAAAACTGAAATTTGAAAACAGTATTTTGAATATCTAATTCATAAAAATGAATTTTGCATACGGTTTGCAAAACTGCAATTTAAAAAAATAGTATAAAAAGGAAAAAGAAGTTAAATGTGAAAAAAAAATTTTGCTAGATATAAAAAAAATGAAAAGCAGCAAAGTTACACACAAAATTTTTTTATTAGAATGTTTTGGAAAATGTAATTTCTTGATCACTTTTTCTTTCTACGTTTCACTGTTTGCTTGCTGTGTGCAGATGCATCCCCTCTTCGCCATAAATCACCAAAGTGCTTTTTTTCCACCACAATCATTTTGTCTCAGCAAAACAACAGGAATTACTGATGTTAGTAAAAGTTCATTGAAGATAAACTGATTGAAATAGTTGTCTCTGTTTTCTAGTTCGGCTTGGGACCGCCGTACGGGGACACAGGTGGCCATCAAGAAGCTTCACCGCCCCTTCCAGTCTAAACTTTTTGCAAAAAGGGCCTACAGGGAGCTACGGCTCCTCAAACACATGAAGCATGAAAATGTAAGAATGTTTAGGCTACAATCTGTTCAGAAATAAACAAAAAAACTTTAAAGTATAGTGTTTTCTATAAATTAGAATAGTAGAATATATATCGCGATATAGAATATAATAATGAATTCTAGAAGTTCAGTGAAATAATAGAAAACTATCAGAAGTATTTTTGATATCAATCAGTGTGTAAAAGCTTTAGTTTAATTGCCCTACACATACAGTATATTTAAAGTATATATAATGGCATGATCCATTACTTAGTATACTGTAGTAGTACACTATAATATAGAGTGGAATTGTGCATAACAATATAGTATAATATATTACACTACAATATAGCATATACTGCTTACATAGTAGTATAGTCAGGTATAGTATAGTGCAGTATAGTATAGTATATATTATGGTACAATATAGTATAGTGTTGTGTAGTATAATTTGGTAAAGTATAGTTTAATATAGCATAGTGTAGTATGTCATAGTATAGTACGATATAGTATAGTATGGTGTAGTATATTTTAGTATAGTATAGTATAATATAGCAAAAGATAGTATGATATAGCATAGTATGGTATAGTATAAGATAGGATAGTATAGTATGGTAGAGTAAAACATAGTATGGTATAGTATAGCATAGTATGTTGTCGTATAATGTAGTATAGTATATTATGGTGGCGGGGCTCCATAAGTGGGCTGGTGTAGATGAAATAAATGCCAGGGCTGAAAATCATTCCCAGTGCGAGCCTGGTATGGTGTAGTATAGTTTAATATAGTATAGTATAGTATTGACCAGTCGTATTGACCAGTAGAGTGTAGTACAGGTATACTGTGGTCTTGTGTACTGCAGCCATGTTACTCTGATGCTCCTTTTCTCTGTCCTTCATCTTCAGGTCATCGGCCTGCTGGACGTTTTCACAGCTGAGATCTCACTGGATCGTCTGCGGGATTTGTTAGTTCCTCCGTTTTTCCCTTCCTTCCTTCCTTCCTTGTTTGTGTCACAGCTGTAACCCTTCCTTCCTTCCTTCCTTGTTTGTGTCAAAGCTGTAATCCTTCCTTCCTTCCTACTGTGTGTCACAGCTGTAATCCTTCCTTCCTTCCTTCCTTCCCTCCCTCCTTCCTTGCTTCACAGCTGTAATCCTTCCTTCCTTCTGTCTCAGCTGTAATCCTTCCTTCCTTCCTTCCTTGTGTCACAGCTGTAATCCTTCCTTCCTTCCTTGTTTGTGTCACAGCTGTAATCCTTCCTTCCTTCCTTCCTTCTGTGTGTCACAGCTGTAATCCTTCCTTCCTTCCTTCCTGCTGTGTGTCACAGCTGTAATCCTTCCTTCCTTCCTTCCTTCCTTCCTTCCTTCCTTCCTTCCTTCCTTCCTTCCTTCCTTCCTTCCTTCCTGCTGTGTGTCACAGCTGTAATCCTTCCTTCCTTCCTTGTTTCACAGCTGTAATCCTTCCTTCCTTCCTTCCTTCCTTGCTTCACAGCTGTAATCCTTCCTTCCTTCCTTGTGTCTCAGCTGTAATCCTTCCTTCCTTCCTTCCTTCCTTCCTTGTGTCACAGCTGTAATCCTTCCTTCCTTGTGTCACAGCTGTAATCCTTCCTTCCTTCCGTGTTTGTGTCACAGCTGTAATCCTTCCTTCCTTCCTTCCTTCCTTCCTTCCTTCCTTCCTGCTGTGTGTCACAGCTGTAATCCTTCCTTCCTTCCTTCCTTCCTTCCTTCCTTCCTTCCTTCCTTCCTGCTGTGTGTCACAGCTGTAATCCTTCCTTCCTTCCTTCCTTCCTTCCTTGCTTCACAGCTGTAATCCTTCCTTCCTTCCTTGTGTCTCAGCTGTAATCCTTCCTTCATTCCTTCCTTCCTTGTGTCACAGCTGTAATCCTTCCTTCCTTCCTTGTTTGTGTCAAAGCTGTAATCCTCCCTTCCTTCCTTCCTTCCTTCCTTCCTTCCTGCTGTGTGTCACAGCTGTAATCCTTCCTTCCTTCCTTCCTTCCTGCTGTGTGTGACAGCTGTAATCCTTCCTTCCTTCCTTCCTTGCTTCACAGCTGTAATCCTTCCTTCCTTCCTTCCTGCTGTGTGTCACAGCCGTAACCCTTCCTTCCTTCCTTCCTTGTGTCTCAGCTGTAGTCATTCCTTCCTTCCTTCCTTCCTTGCTTGTGTCACAGCTGTAATCCTTCCTTCCTTCATTCCTTCCTGCTGTGTGTCACAGCTGTAATCCTTCCTTCCTTCCTTCCTTCCTTCCTTCCTTCCTTGCTTCACAGCTGTAATCCTTCCTTCCTTCCTTGTGTCTCAGCTGTAATCCTTCCTTGTGTCTCAGCTGTAATCCTTCCTTCCTTCCTTCCTTCCTGCTGTGTGTCACAGCTGTAATCCTTCCTTCCTTCCTTCCTTCCTTCCTTGTGTCTCAGCTGTAATCCTTCCTTCCTTCCTTCCTTCCTGCTCTGTGTCACAGCTGTAATCCTTCCTTCCTTCCTTCCTTCCTGCTGTGTGTCACAGCTGTAATCCTTCCTTCCTTCCTTCCCTCCTTCCTGCTGTGTGTCACAGCTGTAATCCTTCCTTCCTTCCTTCCTTCCTGCTGTGTGTCACAGCTGTAATCCTTCCTTCCTTCCTTCCCTCCTTCCTGCTGTGTGTCACAGCTGTAATCCTTCCTTCCTTCCTTGCTTCACAGCTGTAATCCTTCCTTCCTTCCTTGTTTGTGTCACAGCTGTAATCCTTCCTTCCTTCCTTCCTTGCTTCACAGCTGTAATCCTTCCTTCCTTCCTTCATTGCTTCACAGCTGTAATCCTTCCTTCCTTCCTTGTGTCTCAGCTGTAATCCTTCCTTCCTTCCTTGTGTCTCAGCTGTAATCCTTCCTTCCTTCCTTCCTTCCTTCCTTCCTTCCTTCCCAGCTGTAATCCTGCCGCCTTGTATCGCAGCTACCTGGTGATGCCCTTATTGGGAACGGACCTGGGAAAGCTGATGAAGATGGAGAAGCTGTCTGAGGATCGCATCCAGTTCCTGGTTTATCAGATGCTGAGAGGCCTTAAGGTGACAGAAAGTTCCTCCCATCGTTCTTTGTTCTTTTTCAGGAAGGAAAACTTTTCCTGAACTTTATTCCTGTTTCTCCACAGTATATCCACTCAGCGGGGATCATCCACAGGGTGAATGACCTTTCACCTTTTAAACTATAAAAGATAAAACACTTCTTTAAAATGTATTGGTGCTTATTATTTACATTAATTTTGTTATCCTGCCTGGTTGACTTCATGTTTATATATTAAATATATAAACAGCGTAAATAAAACTGGAAAATATTTTATATATTGATTTAAAGATGGAAGTTCAAATATTACTTGTTCTCCAACAGGACCTCAAACCTGGAAATCTGGCCATAAACCCGGACTGTGAGCTGAAGGTAGTTCTTCCTGTCTTCATTTAATCTTTATTATTTATGGATTTTAACATTTTAACAGTGCACCCCCCCCCCCCCACCCCCCGCCCATTGTAGATTCTGGACTTTGGCCTGGCTCGGCAGGCCGATGCAGAGATGACGGGTTACGTGGTGACGCGTTGGTACAGAGCGCCAGAGGTCATCCTGAATTGGATGCACTACACACAAACAGGTAAAAAAAAAGACACCTGATGATGTCATCGATCCATTTCTAACGCAGTGACATAAGCAGCGCCACTCTCTGTGTTCCAGTGGACATTTGGTCGGCAGGTTGCATCATGGCAGAGATGCTGCTGGGAAAACCTCTGTTCAAAGGAAACGACCGTATCCTTGTTAAAGAGACCAGAAACAAACATGGACGCCTCCAGTGAAGCACATTCAGAAGAAAATTACTCTGAATTAAAAATACTGATCATTTATTGAACATTATTTAAACATTTCATATTTAACGAACTTTCAGAAGTATGATTTCTGAGTATGAGCGGACTTTTCCTTTAAATTGAAGCGATGATAAAGAATTCAGGTGATGCTTCTTAACTCCTCCCCCTGTCAGACCTGGACCAGCTAAGAGAAATTATGAAGATCACAGGAACTCCGACTGCTGACTTTGTTCTGAAGCTGCAGAGTCAAGATGTAAGGATCGACGAGTCCGAGTCATTTCTATCGTCTGCAGCTCCGCTCACACCCTGAGAACCTCTCCGTCTATCATTAGATTGTTCTGTATTTAGCTTCATTCCATCCTCCCATTATATCCAGCCAGCTACCCTGTCCCTGCTGAAGAAAAGCAGCTCCGCACCATGATGCTGCCACCACCATGCTTCATTGAAGCTTTGCATTATTTCTCTTTTTAAAGATTTTATGAACAGAACACTTTTTATCTTTTTTGTTTGTTGCTCAACAGGCCAGGAACTACATCAGAAGTTTACCCAAAGTGCCAAAGAAAGATTTGTCCTCCATTTTCTCCAAAGTCAGCCCAAACGGTAAAGGAAAACCTTAGAGTAGCTTTATATTCGAAGAACTTGTGCTTTAGTCGTCTTCTGTTTATCACAGCGGTTTGCGTCCTGGAGAAGATGCTCCTCCTGGACCCTGAGAGCAGGGCGAGCGCCTCGGAGGCCCTGGAGCTGCCGTTCTTCAGCGAGTTCAGGGAGGTGGAGGAGGAGACGGAGGCGCTGCCGTACGATCAGACCCTGGATAACACCGACCTGCCGCTGGAGCAGTGGAAACGTGAGACCAAAGCGCTGTTTCATCAAGTTTGAGTCTTTAAACTGTTGTGGATAATCCCTGAATGATCTAAATTCATCTTTTCAGTTCAGTTTATATCAGACTAACTAGCAATGATGCTAACAATCTTCTTTCTGTGTTTACTCAGGTCATACTTTCACAGAGATCCTGACCTTCAGGCCGCCCAGAGACTCAAAGGAAACGTCGCTTTGAGTTTTCATTGTGAACTTTGACCTCCTACTCAGAAATGTTTCTATTATCCAAATGGTTTGATGATGCTTTTACTGTCAATAAAGAGAATTTGTTTTCATTTTCTAAACAACTGAGTCATGTTTCAGACATGAAATAAGAAAAAAAAAAAAAACAGTTTTTATTCAAAATGCAATGAAATCCAATTCTATCAAATTTAATCCAACTTCAGGATCAATTCAAAAAGCTCTTAAAAATAACGTATCTGCATGTTTATCATGAAAATGTGAGTTTTGATTTGCATACATGCTGATATATTTTACTAATGTATGTTAGCATGTGCATTTTTTTATCAACTTAAATAAAAGGTTTTACAATAATTATTTTTAGCTTCAAGGATAATCTGCAGGCATGGAGTGAACTTTGTTCCATTATTGTTCAAAGCAAACAAAACATTTTGTAAAGAGAATCTTGAAATAAACTATTGTTCAGAAATGCAACTCTGAAAACTATCAAAATAAAAATAAAAAAGATTTGTAGAGTAACTCTTGTGTTTTCTTTGATTTTATATTTTATTTTTTTCAACTTTTTTAGACTGAGTTATACAAATTGCATTCTTTTTAAATTGCATTTTACAGATCAGTTTTTCTTCAAGCCCAATACGTTAGCCCAACGTGTTGTTGCTAACGTCCATCAGACCATTAAAAAGGCGTCGTTGCTCCGCCCCCCCGAGGTGAAGAGAACATGTTTGCACTTTGTAAAGAATAAAATTTGAAAAATTTAAATTGACAATAATAAAAAATGACCCAAAAAAAATCTTGCAATATATATATAAAAAAAATTTTTGATTTAAGATATTTTTCAGTTTCATTTCTGGATCCAATTCATTTTTTATTTACATTTATTATTTGGATCAATAATGGAACAAAATTCCCTCCATAGATTACTTACAGATAGATATATGTAGTAAGTATTTACATTAACTCGGTTACATTTATTAGAGAAACTTTTTGGTAAGAAATTACTTTTAGGAGCTGTATTACAGCATTATACTTGAATCAAAATATAATAAAGTTTTAGCTAGAAGGTTCTGGGTTCGAATTCCGGCCCGGGGTCTTTCTGCATGGAGTTTGCATGTTCTCCCTGAGCATGTGTGGGTTCTCTCCGGGTACTCCAGCTTCCTCCCACAGTCCAAAAACATTATCTGCTGAGTTGCTGTGTGGTTTGGAAATTCATCTAAATACTGTAACTATTGATTTTTTATAAAGTTTTAGAACTCAAATGTATTTTAAAAAGTGTTCATCAAAACAAAATGTTTTATTGTGTAATAAATGTTATATATAATAATTTTTATCTTATTCTCTGAAATGCCAGAACTTTTATATCACTTAATATTTGTTTCAGTTTTAAATCATTTTATTAAATCTGTTATGATCATGAGCAGTAAGTAGATCAGTACCTGAGTCACCTTCTTACTAAATACTTTTTTACTCTCAAGTCATTTCTTTAATGTGTGCTTCTTTTACTTGAGTAAAAATATAATAAAGTGATGCTTCTTTTAAGTATAGCAACCTTTGATCACAGATTTCTCTGGTTTGTGATTCATTTTTTTTCCAAGTACTCAACAAGTTAGTTTTAGTCACATTGACCTTTAACCTTGGAGCAGTAACAGTATGTGGTGACTCGATTTATCTTCAATCCATTGATCAGGGCTTCTCAGCTTAAGCTAAAAGGATTTTAGTCTGACATTAAATTCACTCAGAGTATCTGGCTCCTCTGTTCAGTGGCGCTAAAATAGCCTAGTTAGCTAAAGCTGAAAAACAACAAAAAACAGAAGAATTATCAAGGTGTTTTAAATACAAGGCATTTGGCTCCATCTGGTGGCTGAAACTTGAAGCTACAGCACTGATCTAATTCAGTCTGTAAAATGATGTAATGAATCAGGTTTTTTAAATTAACTACTATGATCCATCTTAAAAAATACAAAGAATCAATGAACAAAATAAGAAGACAGATCTCAAAACGATAATTTAGTCAGTTTGGTTTAATTGGCAGATTGAAAAACAAGTGGATCTTTAAAGCAGCATCACTGTAGGATCTAAAAAATGAGAAATAAGCTGGAAAGCCCGATATCTTTCCTAAACTCGGAAAACTCGGTGGAACCAAAGACGCCGAACGCAGCTTTGCTTTTTGCCGTCCCTCCATCATACGCCGTACTTCTTCTGCAGGACTGCGACGGATGACGGATCCAACCCGGCTTGGAGGAGGAAGTCGAACAGCTCCTTCAGCACTGTTAGCGGCGAGAAAAGCAGAAACACAGCAGATGGTTTAGGAGGATCGAAGCTGGAAGCGAGAACCAGAAACAATCGACACCTTTCTTCTCCTGAGACGACATGAACATGACGGCCATGTCGAAGCGCCTCACGCTGGCGAGGCTGCTGAGGGTCTCCAAGATGGAGGCCGGCGGTTCATACCTGCGGTGAAGGTCATGCTGTTAAACCAGTTCAAACCAGTTCAGTGCAGATGTTAGCTCCTCCCTCATTGCTCACTTTATGAAGAAATACCGCAGAGTGGTCAGGATCTGGTTGAGGATGTTTGGTTCCAGCGAATTCTGGAAGATTTGGGCGTAAGACGGCGGACTGATTTGCTGCAGACAAGGATTAAGAAGTTAGAGGTAAGCCTGACCAGTATGGGGGGAATTCTGTTCCATTATTAATGCAATTAACACATTTTGGAGGGAAAAAAATGCAATCCAGAAATGAAATTTTTTAAACTTTTTAAAACATGTTTAAATAATAAACCAGAGGAAAACTCACCCTAAGAAGAGGAAAAAATGGGATCTGGAAAACCCAGTTTGAAAAAAAAAAAAAAAAATTCATTCTAAAAACAGAAAAAAAAATACATTAAAAAACTTAGACTAAAAAATTTAAACAAACAAATGAAATGTAAACTTTAGGAAAGTTACTCTCAGAACATTTTTTTGATTAAAATGCGTTTCAAAGTTTCATTTCTGGACTCCATTTTTTTATTTCTTCAAATTTGTTCTTTGCAATAATAATGCAGCAAAGCTGACTCCATAGCCAGGCGAAGAGTGAAGCTGATGAAGGTAAAGCTCACCCTCAGGTATCTATAAACGCACTCCGACTGGTTTCTGATCTTTCGGAGGTCTGACTCCAGCTGGAAGCTGTTGGCGGGTGCAGGAGGAACATCTGTCTCTGTGGGGGGGGTTTCAGGCAGCGCTTCTGGGGATCGGACGGTTTCCTCCCGAGCTTTACGGCCGGAGCCGCTACAGGAACCAGAATAAACCGGTTAGATGAAGGGAGGGAAACCATCAGCTCACAGCCAGAAGCTGGAAGGATGAGTGTCCGCTAGCTGCTCTTCTAAACCACCTGAGTGGACCAAAATATCAAAAGGCAAGCCGCACTTTTCAGATCCTTTCCCTCCCATGTTTAGGTTATTGCTTCATTAACCAAACCACTGCAGGGTTTCAGCTCCACACCTTCAAAACGAATGTAAATTTCTACGTAGCCTTGCTGCATATTTCCACGTTTTCTAACTGTTATCAGAGTTTAAAATGAATCTAAACATCATGAAATGCTTAATTGTATTTTATTTTGAAAAACCAACGCCTCCAGCTCCTGTCTGACTTACTTAGAAAAGTGTTTCTATCGTTTCACTATTTTATCTCTTATTCAAGCAAATATTTCCAGAGGCAGACTTCGTCCCGCATTAAAGAAAAGGAAGAATTTATGGGATTCAGTGATGAGAAATGAACGGAAAGATTGAAATGCACGGGTTTGCTTTTTGTGTTTACAGCTGAAGGAGGTCAGTCATATTACAAATTATATATTAATAAACTTTGAGTTATCTGTTTTATTGACATTCTTTTTAGAGCAGCTGCATCTAGCAGATGCGAAACGCAACGTCAGCCGCTACTGTAGCTTCTATTCTACACGCTTTATATCTGAAACAACTGTTTGCCATTCATTGAAGGTGCGCCTTATAGTACAGAAAATACGGTAATCTAAACCAATGACCTGATCACCCCACGGCTAAAATCCTTCGCCTCTGGCTACTGTTTGCTAAAACTGGACGTGGATTCAAGCAAAGAAAAGTTAACGTATTTATCGCATTTTAACGGTTTTGTTGAAACTACCGTTGGGGCGTCTCTGACGTGGTTTCTGATATCTCCTCGATCTTGATCATCTTGGCGCTGGGTGACGTGGACAGAGGGGAGGGTCCGTCCTCCGTCTTCCTCTCGGCCTCCTGCAGCGATGGAGCGGCTGCTCCGACTTCGGCCGCCGTCAGCATCCCGCTGATCTCCTCGATTTCGATCCTCCTCAGAGGTTTCTGCAAAATAAAAAACAGCAAAGTACAGCAGATAGGATCGATTCAGGCCCCCTGCTGGTGGGAAGGTGTAACAGCATAAGAGATTAAACGGCATCGGGTGCGTGACGTGAGGCCTAGCTGCTCACCGCTGAGCGCAGATGTTCTGGTTTGTCTACAGGTTGGACCGTCCTCCTCTGCGAGCCGTTCTCTGTTTGCAGATCCTCACCGGAGCCCAGATCCTGCAGAACAGGAAGGTTTTAATTCAGCCGACAGATCAGAAGGCAGCGGAAAATGTATGGAAGGAATTTCGGTCCATTATTTCTGTGGCTAAGAAAACTATTTAATTAATGGACATTTGGAAACAAAAAGGCAGTTCAGAAATGGAATGGCAGGTAAAAAAAAAGCTGTTTTGTAAGGTTTTATTTTCACTTTTCATTTTAAAGTTGGTTTTTTTTGTTTCTTTTTACAGATTTAATTTTTTCAAATTTTTTTCTCTTTTTCTGTCTGACTTCAGATTGCTTTTCTTTTTAAATTGTAATTCTGTAAAAAAACAATTTAGGATTCATTTAAGTAAACTTCCCAAAAAGTGAAAAAAATAAAATCAATCCTCTGGACTTTGTTTCCAAGTCTGAAGACGTTTCTCTTCCATCCAGGAAATGTTTTAAATTCAAAACGTCAGAAATAGCGTCGAGTTCCAGGTTTTATAAAGCGGACCAAAGCAAAGCCTTGTTTTTGTTTAGAAAACATGCAGATTGAGCCGCTTTAGGTAGCAGATCTGCTCAGGGCCCCGCCCCTTCTTATGACATCATCATATGGCAACTCCACTCGGACAAACCGTATTGCATCCGTTTCTTAAGGATCAAATCTCTTTTGGAAACTCATCATATTATTTCCTATATTTTCTATTATTTTACATTTAATCTGCGATCTAAATTAGCCGAAAGTAGAAAACAATCATTGTCGGTCTGGAAGGTGACAAAAAAAAAAGCTTATTTTCATTTCTTTTTCTTACGGTCTGAGGACAAATTAGACATCTTATAAATGAGTTTCATAGAGATTTTAGACAAATAAAACAGTTATTCTACTTGTAGAAAACAAACAGTTGTCGTTGACGTGAAATAAAAAGTATTGTAGCTTAATTTTGCTAATTGAGCGAGCTAAAAGAGGCTAACCTGTTAGCTACAGCTAGCCACAGCGCTACCCAGCTCTTTATATCACGGTCTATCAGTTACTTTGTTCACCTGAAACAGATTTTTTTCAGTTTCTTTATCAATCAGGTAAAACCTTATCGGTCATTAGACGCGCTAACGCTACAGATGCTCCTGACTCGGCACACGGACGCTGCGTGATGTTATTACCGTTGTCTAGGCAACCACAATGTTTTACATCATGTGGCAATGTTCAGCCAATCATGCAGCGTGACGTCACCGGCAGGAAGCAGGACCGAGCAGATCTGACCCCCCCTTAGTAATGGGAAATCGTTAGCGTCGCGGTTGGCCTGGCGTTTTCATCACCAGTTTAGAACTTTTTTTTTGAAAGAATTTGACCTGGATGACTGAGAATCTTCCCCAGCATCTGAAAAGCATAAAAAATTCTAAATAATAAATGTTTAAGAATAAAAAAATTGAAAAAAATAAACTTAGAAAAAAAAGTTTCTCTCAGTTTTATTTTTAACCCTTTATAGGCTGAGTTGCCGTTTTTGTTCCTGCTACAAGCCTAGTTAACAATTATATTTAGGTTCATAAACTAAAAAATGTCAGTGCCAGTATCAGCATTAATGCCTCTAAGGTTATGTTGGACCAAATAAAATGTGTTTCTTTCATTCTCAGTGTTTTCATGAATTTCTTATAGAAGCACTTATGTTGTTTTTCTTAATATATTCGAGCAAGTTGGCGTTTCTTGTTATTACATTGACATAAATTTTTGCCATCAAAATATCCATATTTCTTAATCGT
Organism: Cyprinodon diabolis; assembly: GCA_030533445.1. NCBI lineage: Eukaryota > Metazoa > Chordata > Actinopteri > Cyprinodontiformes > Cyprinodontidae > Cyprinodon > Cyprinodon diabolis. The sequence goes on along the minus strand of CM060078.1, from coordinate 7,207,313 downwards.
TACAAAGGTAATAAGGTCTTATCCTGGATTCCAATAACACTATTGGATTGAATTATGGATTTTCAAAGTATTTCCCTGAGTGCCCTATAAAGGGTTGATAAAGAATTTCGTTAAGTTTCATTTCTGGACTCTCTTTCCTTTCAGTAATAATGGACCAAAGTTCTCCCCATACAGGGTCAGATCTGGGGGCCGTAGACGTACGCTCTGCAGCTTCTGGAGCTCGTTCAGGGCCTGCTTGTTTCCTGGTTCCAGCTTCAGCAGCTGCTGAAAATCTGAAACAGAAACATGAGAGTGGAGAAAAGAAACTGGATAGAAAGAGCGAAGCATCGACGCCGCATCCTGCAGCATCAACGCCGCATCCTGCAGCATCAACGCCGCGTCCTGCAGGATCAACGCCGCGTCCTGCAGTACCTTCCCGCGCCTCCTGCAGTTTCCCCAGCGCCAGCCTGGCCGTCCCGCGGCGGGCAAAGGCCTTGGAGTACGTGTTATCCAGAGAAATGGCGGCGGTGCAGTCCTCCTCTGCTTCCTGAAACCTGCAGGAGGAGCGGCGGCTGAGCTCTGCAGTCAGTGATGGTGAGCGGGAAGGGGGACGCTGCCTCTTACCTGTCCAGCTTGAGGAACGCCATGGCTCTGTTTGCAGGCAGGAGGACGTTCATGGCGTCCGCCTGGATTCCTTTACTGTAGCACTCCACCGCTGCCTCGTACTTCCCTTCTTTAAAGTAAGCGTTTCCCTGGAAACCAACATCTGGTGGGTTTGAACAGCTGCTCTAAGGATGGATGTGGTTGTTAAAAGTGGGCGGGGCTTACTCTATCCTTCTGCATCACTGCTTCCTGTGTCCTCTGCTGCTCCTCCAGATGTCTCTGCTGGTCAGGATCCACCGATGGCGCCTCGGGGGGCTGAGCGTCTCCCGCCGCCGCGTCCTGCTGACGGAGGATCTGAACCAACCAGAGCGTCGGTTAACAGGAAAGGAGAGCGAGCACACCGCACGCCCAGCCGAATCGTCACCCACCTCCTTGATCTTCCTGGCTTCGTTCTGAGCCTCCGTGTTGCTCGGGTCCAGCTTGAGAACCGTCTGGTAATCTGTCCGGGAAGGTTGGACATCCTCACTGGCTCAGATTAACCACAGCGTCGTCTCTGAAGCTCCTCCTACCTTCTAATGCCGACTCGTGCTTCTTCAGAGCGAGGCGCGCGGCTCCCCTCCGAGCGTACGCCTTCCAGTAGCCCCCGTCCAGAGCGATTGCCAGGTTGCAGTCCGACTCTGCGACGGCGAACCTGTGAACAGGACGGCGAGCCGGTTCAGACCGGATTCAACAGAACGACAGATTAAACTTTCAAGGTTTCACTCAATAATCCCACAAACCAGCTTCCTTTTCCTTTAGAGGAAAGTCCTGATGATGGATTCTTTCATTTCTTCTGCTCTTCCTGCCCCTAATCCGGGCTGGACGAAATATCAAATACACACGATTTATCTCCAGTTTTCGCGCACAATAGTTAAAATGACTATCGCAGCCAAATTCGTATGACGACATTAAGCCGTCTGCATCCATTTCACTGAGAGTTTATTTTTCCCACACACTTTGAATGCATCATAAACTCTTCCTCAAAACGGGATTATTTTCTCGCACTACAGCAACCGGCAAACTAAATATGGCGAGGGCACTACATGTTTCAGCTGAGTGATTTACGGCAGCGGTTTGGATTTCACGCCGAGGACGCCGAACTAAAGGCGCCGATTCGTAAGACCTAAATCCATGGCTGCAAAAGGCAGCAGTACAAATTTATTCCAGTACCTAAAAATGTATCTATGCTTCTTTTTCTATGTCTGCTTCTGTCTCTTTGAACCCCAGTGGGCCTCAGCAGATGGCCGCTCACACTGAGCCTGGTTCTGCTGGAGGTTTCTTCCTGTTCAAAGGGAGTTTTTCCTCTCCACTGTCGCTCCAAGCATGCTTAGTGTGAGGGATTGCTGAAGAGTCAATGAGTCGATGCAATCAGCTGGTTTTCCTTAGATAGAAAACTTTAATCTGACTGGATGATCTGGTGAACTGGAAAATGACCTGAGATGACATGATGTGAATTGGAGCTATAGAAATAAACTGAATTGAATTTAAAAAGTCATCGGCTGCTGAATGAATGTTGTAAACTCTGCATGTCAGCGTCTCCTTCCACACTAATCAAAACATTCAATCAATCATCTGTGAAGCCGATGGCGTTTGAAGAATCGATCCCATATGAGAGAAACAGGAAGAGATGGAGGGAAATCAGACGCCATTTATGACGTTATTTCAATGAGGCTCTAACAGCTGTGATGTCATTCAGAGGTTTTTGGCGTTCTCTAAACGCAGCAATGTTCTTAAATTCATAACTTTTTGTGCTTCTTTAAAATTCCCAATGCTGATAGTTTGGAGAGAATCTGTTAACGCTCTAATTTCTAGATGGAATTTCCACTTATTTTTTGTGATTTTAGGTCAATTTCTTTTTTCATTCTGCATTTTTTTAGTATTGCTTTTTATTTTTAACTTGTGGTTTTAACACTGGGTTACACATGTTTTCGCTTTGTTTCCTGTTTTGTTGCTGGGATCTTGTTAAAGGTTTAATTCTGACACATAAAGACAGAATGTGGCAGAAAAGATTTGATCTGGTTAAAATAAAGCTAAATTAAATTAAATTTGAAACCAAAAGTTTGAATGAGTAAATCAGTGCAATTTTATGCCTTTATTGTTTTTGAAGGTGATTTAAATATATTGTGTATCGCGATTATAGTCCATAACCCCCCCGTTTATAGATATTGAACCCCCCCCCAGGTCATTACTGGATCTGGGCTGAAGGCAAAATATTCACCAAAACAAACACAATTTTCTGGCAAATTTAACATTCCAAGTTTCTTCTGGAAGAAAATTTTTCTTCTGACCAAAAAAAAAAAAAAAAACATGGAAAAATCCTGGAAAAACCCGACATCAGAACTTCCACACAGATTGGCAAAGAAAAACATCTAAAGAGGATAAAGGTCTGTTTCAGCTCCTCATCCCGCAGCATGATGCTGCCGCTACACTGAGCAGAGCCCCCCTCCCCGACATGTTTCCTGCGTTCTTACGCCGTTTTCCCAGAAGGACAAACAGCTGCTCCTTCGATCTGTTCAACTAGAAACCTTCTGATCCGATATCAACCGGAAATAAAAAAATATCGGAAAAAAATCGACCAACATCTAAAACCTCTGATGGATAAATTCCCTGATTGGTTAAAAATAAACGCTTTTCTTCTTCCTGGTGTTCTTCGATTCAAACGGTTTAAACCACAAAATACGTAATAAACCTTAAACTGGAACATCTGTGTAGCCGAGTTGTTTTTGTTTTTTATTTATCATTATATTTATTTAAAAAATAAGATCTGTTTTATTTTAAAACTTGGATGACTTTGTTTTCCTATTTGGACACTTTTAGTTAAACTTAATTCATCCGTCTGATTTAATTTTCTGTATAATTTGCAACAGATTTACTTTCATTTTATTTTTTGCTAGTTAGGTCACAGAGCGTTTCCATAGAAACGACATTAATGCTGAACAATTAGTGCGAATCTGGAGTTTATCTTTTGTATTAAATTATTAGTTTTTCTTGTAATGAATGTGAATCTATCCAGTGTTTGTTTCTTTTTGTTAAAATCTTTTTTTGTTGGAGTTTATTTAGCCAATATTTAACTCTCCGTTTGTCAGGTCAGATTTTCTGGATTTTTTTTTATTCGACCTTTTTATTTGGGAAAATGTATCATTTAAAAATCTTTCGTTTGCTTTTTTTGTAAATAAAAATGATTTTTAGGAAATGTTTCCCGTCTCTCTGGCTGCTTTGTTTAATTCGAGACGCATCAGAGGAAATTATACAATTTTACTTTATTTTTTCCTTCTAATATAGATATTTTGAAAGTGGGGGGATCACCACCAGGGGGCGCCTCAGAAAAATAAAAATTCTGCAAAAAAAATAAACAAAAAGGTAAAAATATAGATTTTTTTTCCTTATTCTAAAAAAGATTATAATTTTTTGTAATATTGTTATTAAATAAAACTTTATCATAATAAAACTAAAAACTGAATTTGAGGCTTTAACAAACCTTTGGAAATCTGCCTTTTTGAACTTTACAGACGCTTTGAGCAGATTAAAGATGGACGACGGCGGCCGTATGGCGTTGAAAGGCCCCGCCCCCCCAACACACGCAGCTGAGAGGTTTTATTTATTTCGTTCTTCTTAACAGAATCGTTTCTGATTTTATCCTGTTCAGTAATTATTGAACCGCTGCTCTGATGCTGGCAATCGGTTTGTTTAACGTTACTTTTTCAGCCTGAAGAAGGACGTGGCTCTGTTGGTGGGAAGCACAGGGTTGTACGGATCAGCAGCCATCCCTCTGGTGTAAAACTCGATGGCGTCATCATACTTCCCCTCTTTAAACAACTTGTTCCCCTGAAAAACAAAAAGAAAGAAAACAGCTGCTAGCATGTTTCTGTTTGGTCTGAGCGCCACATGTGAGGCGTCGCTAACCTTCTCCTTCTCCATCAGAGCGGTCTCCTTATCAACGCCGGCTTCCTCAGAGTCCGACTCGTGGGATTCCTCCTTATCCATTTCTGCCAGAGCTTTATCCTGCAGAGAGAGGAAAAGAAAACTGAATAATGTATGGAGGTCATTTTGATCCTTAAATATTGCAAAAATGAAAACTATTTGTAAATCGATATTTGGGGGGAAAAAAATCTGGAATGAAGCTTTGAAAAACATCTTAATCCAAAAATATGTTTTCAGAGTAAATTTGATGCTTTCTCATTTCTTATTTCTAAAAATTTACTTTTTTCTCAGTATTATTTATTCAGTTTATTTTTTTCTAATTCTTGATTTTAGCAATGTTTATCGGCCAACAGCGAGCAATTGGAATTTGAAAAAGTAAATTTTTTTTTTTTTAAAGATTAGAAGAAAATGTGACAAAATAAAGTTTGAAAATAGAAAGCAACCAAATCCATAAAATAAATCTTAGAAAACAACAAACCTACTCTTAAAAAATTGTTGGTATAGGAAGTTTTTCAGTGTAATTTTTTCTGGATTGTATTTTGGTTAAATTTTAGTTTACAAAACATGTTCTTCAGTTGCAAAAATAATGGAACAGAATTGCCTCCATACAGTGGCTGTGTGTTAAAGTTATTGATGCCAACATCTGGAGATTTTTTATGTTGTTTTTATAGCAACATCTGGAGGTTTACCACATCAAACTTGTCCCAGGATGGATAATCGTAGGATTTCAGCCTGGATGCCTGTTGGACCCCCTCTGTTTTTATGTCACCAGCCTCCTTTTTCTTTCTTTTTTCCCTGGATTTGGTTTTGTAGGATTTGTTCCGAACAGGTGGGAGTTTTTTCTATGTAAAAAAAATAAAAATAAACAATTTATGACAAAACAGACTGAAATAAAGAGAATAAAGGATGTGGTTGTGAAGCAGGCCCCCACCTGGAGCTCCTGGACTCCTCCTGTCCTCAGCTCCTCATCCCTCCTACTGATCTCCTCCTCCCAGCTCTCCAGGTCCCGCATGAAGCTCTGGAGATCCTCCGCGTTCTGCCTCACCTGAAGCTGGAGCTCCGCGGCCTTGTTTCCGGCGGACATGCCTGAGAAAAACACATGATGCTTTATGGAAAAACTCTCTTCTGCACTTTAGTCTCCAAACCAGGCAGCAGCAGAAGCAGCTAGCCGCTTAGCTAAAAACGAAGCTTAGCGGATAAAAGGAGGATTCTGTGGACAAATGAACTTATTTATGCTACAAATGACGTCGTTTATGCTATAAAATACCTGCTTCTTCTATCCTCGGTTCACTGTTCATTCGTAATAACTGTCTGTGTAACAAAAAAACTAGAAAAAGTGTCGCTAATCACGACTTTCTGTTTACATCGGAGCCATGACAGCCGATTACCCAGAAGCCTTTGCGCGGCGCACGAGGCATCCAAAGATCGTCAATTTTTACAGAACGACTCGCTTCGCAAACAAAACCAAACAGGAATAATAAATATGAGAAATATGCCCTTTTTATGTAAAAATCAGTAGGGAAATGAATTTATAGCAGCTTAGTTTATGGAAGGAAGGTTGACTCAGCAGTTTTCACCAAAGATTATTTTTCTGCCGAGTCAGAAAAATAAGGAACAGCAGTGGGTTCACTCCTTTACGGTCAACCGGTGAACAATCCGGGTAGGAAAGGTGGCGCAAAAAGATCTTCTGACAAACTAAACAGCCAGATTATAATCTGGGACATAATACAATCTAAGCTAGAACTGATAGAGCAAGTAAATTCATTCTCTTTCTGTTTCAATTATTATTTTCTCAATTCAAAATTATTCCATACGGGAAAGTCAAATAATGTTAATTTTATTTCTGTTCTTCAGAGAATATTCCTTTAGAATAAATAAATAAATAAACGAAGGTTGTTTATTTTATGAATGTATCTACAGTAGAACTAAAACTATAAATAATAAGGTATAAATAATTCACACTCATTATACCTGAGATTAATTACAATTAGATGTGGTCAAAATTCCAACTTCATAAATAGAACCAAATTTTCAAGTTTGGAAAAAAAAACTGAATTTTGTTAACATGTGATAAATAATTCAGGGTTATTATGACCCTGTATGGGATAATAATCACAGTAATCATTTAGTTAATCATTTAGAACAACAACAACAACAACAAAAAATGTATTCACAATTATTATTATTGTTCATATTTTTTATTAAAATATGAAAAATATTAGATTTTTAAAATTGTTCTTTATTTAATCGTTGCTTGTTTCACGCAAAAAATGAGTCAAACGAAGAAAAAATTACAAAACAATAAATATTTGCACAACATCCCTAAAATATAAAAATAAAAAAAACAATTCCCTGAACTTTGTTTCCAAGGTTGAAGACGTTTCTCTTCCATCCAGGAAGATTTTTCTATTCAAAATGTCAGAACGAATAATAAATAACTGCCAGTATTTCTACTTTTCTTCTGTTTTAAAGTTTGCTCTATTTTCTATTCATCGCCCTTACTGTTTACGTTTATGTTCTTAGTTTTAACCCCATGTTCTATTTTCTTTCTACACATTTTATCTCAATGTACAGAAGAGGATTAGGGCCACTGAAAAAGTAAAAAGGTTAACTTATTTTTACATTTATTTCAGTATAATATGATTTTAAAAAGTCTGAATTCTGACTTGAATCTCATAATTTTGATTTTAATCTCAGACTTTGACTTGAAACTCAGAATTCTAACTTTAATCTCAGAATTCTGATTGAATTCTGACAGCTAACAAACATGTTAGCATCCAGCCCTATTCATGTCTGTTTTAGAGACTAGCTCTCTTGTTTTCCATTAATCAAATAGCATCAGCAGGGATCCTCAGGGACGGAAAAAGTCGCCTAATTCCATCATTTTCAACCAATGTGTTCCTGTTCCTCCCAAACAACTCACATCTTTTTCAGTGAAGCTGAGTGCTCCACATCTCTGCCCCCATGGTGCCCATCTACATCAAGATCCACAATTCTCACATTAAGGTCAGAACTCTGAGATTAAAAACAGAATTCTGAGAAAAAAGTCAGAATTCTCAGATTAAAGTCAGAATTCCGACTTTTTCCCCATATTAAACTGAAATAAATTTTAAAAATCAGGCAATTTTTTATTTTTTCAGTGGCCCTAATCCTCTTCCGTATGGACGAGTCGCTGTATACTGTTTGTTATATAAAATAAAATAAAACAATTAATAAAAAAAATATATAAAATAAACTCATGTTTTCTTTCCTGGTGTGGAAGCCACGCCTCCCTGGATTACAGATGAGGCGAATCCCTCCTGTTAACCTGGAGGAAAAATAGTTTAATTATAAATATTAAAGAAAGAAAAACGGATCAAAGATTATTATCATCAGAAATCTCCAATATTATTATTTTTATTCTGAAAATGACGTCAGGCAATATTTGCCCACGGAAACCACGTGACCAGAAGCCCAGCAGTGACCTCTCCTGTTAGCTAGCGGAGGGGAGAAACCGACCCACGGAAAGTTCTGCCGTGACATTTCCACGCCGCGAGGATCCGACACGATGGATGAGAGCAAGCAGGAGGAGGGATTAGGATACGAGCTTTTCCCGGAGAGGAGCAGCGGGAGGAGCAAGAATGGAGCCATCAGGGAGAGCCTGTTCACTTTCAGCCACAAGTGTCAGGTCATGTTAACGTTCGCCATGGAAACCAGTGAGTCTTTGATCTAAAGGAGCCTTTAAAGCCGCCGGTCAAACGTCACATGTGACGCCTGACCGTCTGAGCAGCAGCTGTGCTAGCGATGCTAAAGCTAACTGCTGTGTGTCTGCAGGTCCTTATGCTAAACTGCTGCTTGGAGCCATGAAGAGCTCAGGATGGTGAGTTACTCACAGAGGCGGCTCTAGAGTCTGCAGGGTGGGGGGCCCGGTGCTTATTCATGTAAAAGAAAAATGCATAAAAACAGGACGACAGCAGAAAGTTAACGCTACGTGTGCAGATTTATTTTTGATGCTTGTACAAGTTTAGTTCTGACGCGTACTTGTGCGTCCTCGTGACACGTCATTAGCCTCAGCCCTAGCGCTCAGGTTCACTAGAACAGAAGACTGAGAATGGACAAAGTCCCCGGATGTTGTTCTGGCCCCTCCCTCTTTACCCAGCATGCATCACAGCAGACTTGTCCGTCCGCCAGACTGACAGCTGTCCCAGCATGCACTGCGGCAGCAGCAGTTTCCAGGTTAGCGCTCACAGAGCTCAGAGGATTAAGTTAAAAGTTCTCTTTTCTGTTGCCGTTGTTCAGTAAAAACACGTTTTAAGAATATTTGAGGCGAGAATATTATACTTTAAGCTTCACTATATGGAACATTTACTGATTTAGTGCAGAATTAAAAAAACAAATCGACACTCACTCGACAAAAGTCGAGTGAATTTATTTCCAGTATTGTTTAAAGCTAATAACTTGTTTTTTAAATGGAAATCTAAGAAAAGTTACAATAGCAACAACATTTTTACTGGGCTAAAAGTGAAGAATGTAATCTCCGAAATACAATATGAAGAATGAAATTCATAAAACACAATCTGGAAATAGAAATAAAAAAATTGAGAAAATAACTTATGAGAAGAAATTGAAATAAGGTCTGAGAAAACAGAAACGTCTCAAAACCTTTTATTGATATAAAGGATTTTTAAAGTTTAATCATTTATAAACCATGTTTTTGCTTCAACAATAATGGATCAAACTTTACTCTATACCCATTGTCTGCTAACTATCTGCGTTTTTTTTCCCTTTAATGCCACTAAAGAATCAAACTTCTTTTTTTTGTGAACAGCAAAGTGCTTAAAGACAGACATTTCTCCTGTGAGGACTGCGACGGGACGGTCAGCGGCGGCTTCGATGCAGCCTCCTCTCAGGTAGGAGGCCGAGGAGGCGGCGTACCTCATGGTTTCTCCTTTCCAACGTGTCATGGCTTCTTCTCCCCCCCCCCCCCCAGATTGTTTTGTGCCAGAACAACATCCACCAGCAGTCCCACATGAACCGGGTGGTGACCCATGAGCTGATCCACGCCTTCGACCACTGCCGGGCCCATGTGGACTGGTTCAACAACTACAGACATCTGGCTTGTTCTGAGGTGGGGAGACGCTTTTTAACCCTCGCCGGACGCATCTCTAAGTCGCAGCTTCACGGTTTCTGTTTGTGTTCAGATCCGAGCGGCTAACCTCAGCGGCGACTGCTCCTTCAGCAACGAAGTTGCCAGATTCAACTTCGGCTTAAAGGAGCATCAGCAGGTGAGTTAGAAACGTCCGGCTCTGACCTCCCAGACTCCTTGCCTGTAATCGAACTCTTCTTCCAGGAGTGCGTCCGCGGTCGGGCCGTTCGCTCCATCCTGGCTGTGAGAAAAATCAGCCGAGAGGAGGCGCAGAAAATCGTGGACGAAGTCTTCGACTCCTGCTTTAACGATCACGCCCCTTTCGGACGGATCCCGCACGGCAACACGGACGCCAAGTTCGCTTACAGGGAGTACGCCAACAGGGATCGATACTACGCCAACCTGTAGCTGTGGACGCCTCGGTCTGTACGGAGTTAAAAACAATCCGTCCCGCTGGAGGGGAAGTAGGGAAGCCATTTTCACACACTGGCTGCACCGCATCAGCTGATCGGGACATTTGCTTCGGTCCTCGCAGCACGCCGCTGCACGCAGAGAAGCGTGGGAGTTAAAGCTGCCATGACTGATTCTACAGGTCATGTTTGAAACGAGCCGGAGGGAATTAAAAAAGAAACGAGCAACAATCATTTGATTTTCCCTCTGGACTCTGGTTTGGTGGACTTGGAAATAAAAACGATCAAATGAGGCAGCGACTTCTTTTACTTTCTGTGTTTTTTTCCCAAAGGTCCGATTTCTGAGATGTTTCTTCGGTACGGAGTGAATTTTGCTCCATGATTGTTGCAAGCAAAGAACAGGTTTGATTAATAGAAAAAAAAAAAAAAAGGAATTCAGAAATGAAACTTTAAAAAATCAATCAATAAAAAAAAAACAAATTGAGAGTAACTTTGTTGTTTATTTTTATTTCTTTGTTTGTTTGAATTTCAGGTTTTCACGTTGAGGTTTACAAAATGTAAACCTTTTCACTGTTTTCCTGATCACATTTTTTTTCAGGCCTAATACAAACGCTCGCTCTTGACCAATGAAATATGTTGTTGAATATATCTTTAAATAAAAAAGAAATTTGGGAAAAAATCTTTCAGAAAACTACCATCCAACTTTTTTTGATCCGTTCCATTTCCAGATTGCATTTCTTTCTTAAACATAATCCTTGCAACAACGGAACCAAATCACTATATTAGGTTGGTGGAGAGGTGCAAACGAACTGCAAATATAAAATGACCAGCAGCTACTTCATTTAGAAAATCACAATGCACAAAAACACACAAAGAGGAAAACTAGGAGACAATTATCGACATTTTAAAAACCATAAGCCACTTTAAGCTTTATCAAAAAGGAAAGTTTTAAGCCTAGCCTTAAAAGTAGACAGGGTGTCTGCCTCACGGACTAAAACTGGTAGTTGGTTCCACAGGAGAGGAGCCTGATAACTAAAAAGTGAAATGTCCATTACATTAATCTGATGGATTAGGAGCCTATTTAAGTAGCAAAGGTGGGAATTTAATCAAAAATAACTTTAAGAAAAGAAATGATGGAAAATATTCCTCAATGTCCAAAAACTTTATGTCTGTCCAGCTCCTGTAAAAGGACGTTACTGACAAGTTGATTTAGGTTTAATCCCCCAGAGATTATAGAACAGAGAAAGTTTGGAGTTAGCTTTATAATCCTCCCATCATTTTAACTCTTGTCTCAAAGACAACAGCCTCTGCATCATCATTACAAAGTCATTCTGCCTCGTTTCACAGAGTTTAATATTTCACTCTTAATATAATCCACTTAATCCCACAAAAGGCCAGGATGAGCGTAGGCTTGAACATCAAGGCGAGTGGGTGGGATTAGGTTAATTTTGGATGAAAACGATGAGAACAGCTTTGGAAAGGGAGGAATTAATCCGAGGCGAAGACAAGAAGACAAAAAACCAGAAATGATATTTGGATTTGTGCACCCAGTCAGAGTAAATGAAGGAATCCCACTAAACAATAGTGTTACTAATGGAATCGGGCATGTAAACATGTAAAAGCTTCCAAATACATTTGATGAAATTCGACGTGCAAAATAAGACCATGAATGTGTAAGATGACCGACGTGCTGCGGAGCGGATTCACCTAAAGCCTGAAACACGCTAAAGGTCAGCAGCCAATAGGAAAACACTAAAGTCCTGCAAGGAAAAAACGTCTCATTTTGACAAAGACAAGCTGAGAAAATGAAGCTCTGCTTGTGTTTCAGCATAAAAACGATAAAAACTTGCAGGTTTTCACAGATACGATCCCCAATAATCTGAATATAAAGGTTTACATCTGAGCAGAATTAAAGAAATATAGACTGAATACAAAAACATTTGGAGGTAAGAGATTAAAATATCATTCAACTTAGGAGACACATTTGGAGGAAGAGTGGAAACATAAAATAAAAATATTTTCCCTCGATTTGAAAGGAAAATATTCATTTGAGATGTATTAATGTTACATTTTTTAGGATTACTTATTTCTGATAAAATGAAGTGGAAGTCTTACATGTCAGTCAAAACAAGGAAAATGGCCGTACAGTCTTTAGTCACCATCGCTCTATAATGAGATCAAATGCTGCTCAGAAAGACCTCAGCAGAGTCCAGGTAGCTCCGAATCAGGCAGAAAGACGGACTCCTGGATTCACATTTCCAACCCATCAGAGACTTTCCTGGATGAAAGTCAAAGATAGATCAGGTTGTTGTTCTTTGGTGTCTCTACATAAAACCTGGACTTTACTCAAACCCTTCGGCCTGTTCTCTAAACTATTTACTGCAGAAACAGGTTTAATCCAAAACAAGCTGTTAATCTGCCTCTTTCAAGAACTAATGCATTAAAAACACATTTATTTACCGCAGCATCTCTCTGTGGAATATGGTGCCACGGAAGATTAGATTTATACAAAATCATGTCTCTTTTAAATAAAATCTTAAGACATCTATAAATAATTAGGATATTCTGTTTAACTGTTCTTTTTTAGTAAAGTTGTTTCTACTGTAAGTTTGTTGTTTTTAGTGATTACGTTTTTTATTTAGTTTAAAATGGACCCCAGGAAGAGAATAGCCTCTGCTTTTATAGAGCTAATGGATCCTTAAATCATTATATTATTATATTAAGAATAAAAACGTCTCTGTTTTGAGCAAAGACACATTTTAAACAACAAAGCAATGAGTTCTTAACCCTTTAAAGCCCGATCAAAGAATAAAACAAAACAGAAAATTACTTTTTTTTTGGTTTGAAGTCCTTATTTGGCCTTTTAGCAAAATATGTAAAAAGAAAAAAACAGAAATACATTAATAATTTATTACTATGCGATAAGTCAAGATTATTTTTTGTGTAGTCTTCTGCCCTCTGTAATCAGGTATATCTGATTGTGTAAAATAGGATTTTGAGCAAAGTTTTTACCATTAAATTATGCAAAAGGTATCAGACGCAAAACATTTCAGAAACCGTATGTATCAAATATGATACATTTGGCATTATAGGGTTAACTGTTCTTTGATTTTGCTATTTTTGATCTATTGCTTGGAGGTGTGGGGGATTATAATTTATACAAAAGAGGGAAATAAGAATGATTAATTGTTATTGATGCAGCAAAAGAGCCAGAAGACTATTTATTAAATAAAAACTATTAAACCTGAAGGAGCTGATAGATCTACAAAAACTTAGACTTGCTCTCTATGCACAGACTATATACCAAACAAAATTTAGTTGCAAACAGGAAAGTGTAACAAGATGGAAAAAGATAAACATTACCAATATAAAGGGATCAGAATGTAACAATGTAGGAGACACACAGTTTGAAATATTGATGCAAAAGGGAATTCATTTGAAAAACTTGAGTGCAGTGCAAAATACTGTGGTGCAAAATGAGTTTGGTTCTATTTAAAAGGATGATGAACGTTCTGCAACCTTGGTGCAAAATAATGATTAAAGTTTGATGCAAAGTTCATGCAACTGTCCCGTCTGAGCTTCCGTACCTCCTGGAGCAGCAGGTCAGCGGACCTGAAGAAGCTCAGAGAAGTAGGGAGGGGCGTAGGGAGGGGTCGAGCCATTCAAAGACTTATAAACAAATAAAATAATCTTCAGATGAACAGGCGGCCAATGGAGGGAGGCCATGATGGGAGTTCTGTTCTCCATCTGACGTACTCCAGCTAAAAGGTGTGCAACTGCATTTTGCACCAACTGGAGACGTTCGACAGGCTCACCCCAAAATAAAGTGAGTTACAGTAACCCAGCCACGATGTAACAGAGCCATGGATTACGCTTTAAAAAGCTGCTGTGCAAGAAAACGACAGAAAAAGGCTCAACATGGGGTGGATGAGTGTGTGTGTGTGTGTGTGTGTGTGTGGGGGGGGTAATTCACGGAGGTTACTGGGACCAAACACCTTCACTTCAGGTTTTTCCTCGTTAAGACATAAAGAGTTCAGAGACAACCTTTAATGTCCTTAAGGCATGCCAGTAGTGACGCAAGGATTATTCTATTAAATACATATCTGACTATCATCAGCATAGAAATGATAACAGATGCTGAGCCTTCCTAGAATGGAGCCCAGGGACCCCAGTTCTGGATCTAATGTTCCTGAATTGCTTCTCTGATGGAAGTAAAACCATTCAATTCAGTTTTTTATCTTGTTCAGTGTCCTGTCTGGCGATATGGAAATAAGAATAATTGTCTTGATGCCAAAAAGAGCCCAACAGATTTTACTTTCACGAGTGGAGCAGTACGGCTATCGCCATAGTGTTCCCCTTGTTTGATGCATATAAATAGCTTTATTATAATTCATGCAGGGATTTTTACAGATTATATGGACGGTAGTTCGGTTTTTTCCAAAGCTCCAACTTTTTAAAAGAAATAACGTCGTACTATAAACTAAAATGTGTGAAATCAAAAAACCTAAAAGATATGAATTCTCAATACAAAACAGAGACTTTTAATCTCAGAGTAATGAAAACATCCAGACTTTAAAAAAAAAGATAAAAATTAAATAGAGTCCAACATTATGGCTCTAATTTACCATTAAATACTAACTCACTGAAGACAAACACAGAATACTTTTCATTTCTTCTGGTTAATTAATAAAAACCCATAAATTATATAATTACTTTTATTACATAATAAATAGCTTAAACCTTGCAGGGGTTTATTGCACAGATTTGAACTTTGGGAAAGGTAATAAAGGAGATTTTACATCAGGTGATAAAGATATAAATAAATCAACTATGACTTAAATTGAATTACCTATGATGAAAAAGAAAGATGGAAATGAAATAAAACAATAAATATTTTATTTCAATTAAATAACTTTTAGTGTATCCAGTAGTTGGGGACTTTACCTGACTCAGATCTACATTCATTAAATTAATTTAGTTTAGACACCTACATAAATCCTTTGGGGAGTAAAATTAAGCAACAAATAAATTATATGACAAAAACAAACAAAGAAAAATATGTGGAATTCTTTGTGATGCCAAAGCTGCTTTACAATAAATAAATAGGAATCCTTTCCATGTATTTAAAGTATATTAAAGTAGGAATGTAATACCATCCCTGTCCTCTAGATGGCACTTTTGACCCACTAATTTTTATCATCAGGCCCAATTACACCAGAATCAAACTTCTAAAAGAACCACTTTCATTCTATTATTGCTTGGTATAATTGAATTAATTGACTCTGTTCTGTTGCAGGTGACTGTGGAGCGCGTTATGAGCGCAGATAGGACGCAGTAATCAAGTTGCTGCTGAGAAGACTGACGACTTTCATTATTTTCATCTATTCAAGCAGGTAGCACCCACTGTGATTTAATTAGGATGCTCCAGAAGCACTAAAATCCCTCCACTAATCTGCTGTAGGACAACACATTAACCTCCAGAGCAGTAATGAACTCGTCTCATTAATTAGTATAAAGTCAAATTTAGCAATTGTGTTGAGAAGACAGGGAAAAGCGAGGACAGCCAGCCGCCTCGGCTCAGCTTTGTGGTGTCTGTTCTTCACAGGGGTGGAGCTGATAATGAGGAGCCTAAATTATTCAGCCTTTTAAAGTAATGAGATAAGCATAGCTGTCTTAAATAAAAGGCTAAATGTTGACTTAACCCAGCTTTTACATAAAAAAAGACAAAAAAAAGTTCACTTTTAATTTGAAACACTGCTTTTCCAGGACCTAGATGACTTTAAAATAAACTCTGTGACTGAGATTTATATTTATCTGTCCCATCTGCAGAAGGCAGTCTCTTGGATCTTCATTGGCTTTAAAGCCTGAGGGCAAAAGTCAAATTTAGTTCAACGACGAAAAGGATGTAGATCTAAAGGAGGCCAATCTGGAATCATGTTCTATATACTGGCTTTCCAAAAAAAAGATAAAACCAATCCACTGGACTTTGTTTCCAAGTTTGAAGACGTTTCACTTCCCATTCAGGAAGCTTTTTCAATTCAAAATGTCAGTGTTGGAATGACTATAACCTGGAGAATCTTTACCATCTACATACTCACATCTCTTATTTTGAAAATCCAATAAATAAATGAGATCTATCAGAAAAAATGGGGAAAGTTTCTATAGCTGGGCTTTTAGTTCTTTAAAAATGGGACAAAACATGGTAGCTTTTCAACAAATTGTTTTAAATAATTTAAATTAACAACAGAAATATATTACTAATCAGATTGATTTTATTAGCCAAAAACTGTCTTAGTTTTTCAGTTGAATTGGTTCCAGTTATGGTGCGTTCACACCGAACACGATTCCAGCGACTGGAGCGGGAAACCTGATTCTGCCGCCTGGAAAATGTTTCAGATAAAAGCAGAAGAAAAGCAAATAAAGATAAAAAAATGATGATAAAAGCAGGAAGTAAAGCAGATCAAACAGTTGGACCACAACCTTAAACCAATAATACCTCAGTTAACAGTTTAATAGTCAAAGGCAGCTCTAAACTAACGGCTTTCTAACTCTCTTTTCCGGGAGTTTTCTGGGAGTTTGTTCCAGATCAGTGGAGCATAGATGCTGCTTCCAGGTCTGGGTGTGCACTTCACTTTTTCCACAAGTTCTTCAGGACAGTTTTTCTTTTTTTCAGAACCATGTAGGAAAAACTACCCATAGTGGACTAGACGGCACACATTAAGTCCCTCTCCTTCACAATATGTAAATATGTCTGTTTTCTTTATGCAGTGGAGCATTCAGGAGTGCGTACATGCAAAACAGGGGCGGAACTAGATGGAGGGCCACCCCTGGCCCCCCCTGTGGCCACCCCTCTAATACAGACGGTGGCAGCAGTAATACTGTGAATATTCTCACTTATTTAACATGTTAATTTTTCATATGTTAACAGTTACTTGACAACAAAAACACTGTGGTTAAATATTCACATCAGTATACTAACATTAAAGATGATAAATACAGAAATCAAACTATTTTCAGAATTAGAGTTTATCTTATGGGAAGAAAATTATTAAGTTATCTATGAGTCTTCAGTGAAATCGGAAATAGATAACTACTTTAATAATAAACAATCAGTTTAATGTAGATATTAGAACATGTAAATATTAATATTATGCAGAACAATTATTGATAAAAGTAGGTAAATAATGACAATGAATAAGATGTTCGCCCCAGAACTCAAACCTGAAATAGTTTTGTCCGCTATACCTTTAATTAACACAGCAGGGATGTTTAAATATATGCATCCATTTGTTAACAAAGACTGAAGGAAAGTATAGTTAGTCTTTATTTAGAAAATATGGATGTTTGCTCGTTCCTGTTGGAACGGTTAGATTGACCCTGAGGTTTTGGCGTAGATTCTCTTTCAGCCCCCCATCAGTTTATGGTGGTTATTGCCCGGCCGCCCTTATTAACATTTTCTGGCCACGCCTCTGGCTGCAGCATAAGTAGGGTGACCAGATGTCCCGATGTCTGCGCCACATTTTTCATTTCCGTCCTGCTGTTCCCAAATTTGATTGGACCAAAAAACGAAAAAAAGGTTTTACATAAATCCTCAGGCGCTTTTCCTAGAAGCAAATAAAGTAGAGCTGCGATCATCGTACCAGAGCTGCACCAGTCTGCTCACAATGCTCTTAGACCAGAGGAAGTAAAGGATCTTTACTAAAAATATGACACTGGCTACTATTTGCATTACTTTCACAGTAATTTTACGATAATCAACGAGGAGCATATCACAGTATTTTACGGTAAAAATATCAGTGATTATTCCAAAGTAAGTTCCACCAAAATAACATCTACATGTTGTAATTTCACACTAACGATGGCAGTGGAATCACTGGCAATTAGCTGTATGTTGCAGTAATAAAGTAAAAATAATAATGGCCGCCATCATTGGAAACTAGAGGCTCAGACCTCTTCAAGGAGGGGTCGGAGGTCATTGTGCGACCATTTTAGGTGATGTAACCGCCAGCGTTACATAAGCTGCTCTGTTATTCTTAGTTTCTATTCAGTTTGCTGATATTATTGGTAGATTTCAATGATTCAGTCCAAATTAGCTTGACTTATAGTCAAGATGTGGATCTATAAAGTCTGAGGGTTCATCCAGAGTTTCAAATGGGCTCTTGTGGTGTTTTGCAGTGTTTGATTTGGAAAAAAAAAATTGGCAAGGCTAAATATTTTTCATTTTTTTCTTTGTTTAATCACCTATAAATCAGACACGGTGACATTTAAAATAGTGGCTCCACCTGAAAAATATTCCTCAATGCCTTTCTGTTATACAAATACAAACAATTGTATTTCCAATTTATAGTTTGGGAGCTGAACTTGCTTTAATTCACACATGGAATTTCAGGCGGAATTTGCTGCTATGAACCTCAGGGCCACTACATTAAGCCTGGTTTATGTTAGATTGTGAGGTCCTGATTTTCAGCACCATACTAGAAAAATGTGAAATTATCCGTAAGCATACCAGATGAGCGACACCAGCAACTGGCGAGAGTTCGGATATAAATTAAGGGACTTTTCATACATCATCACAATCATTAAATTGTGAAAAAACTCATACAGACTTTACTGTCGCTCTTGAAAGATTGAAATAAGCTTTAAAATAGTTGGAAACAGCTGTGTTTTTTACTGCTGCTTGGTGTGTGATGTAAGCTTGCAGCTCATACCCTACAGTTGGCCAGAATATTTTGCACAGCTGAGAGCTCAGTTCTGCATATGTCAGGGTTTGGTTGAGGTTCTGAGGACCCAACTGCAGAGGCAGGGAGGCAAAGGTGAGTTCTTGTAGTTTAAAGGAGTGATCACAGGTAACAGAGGTAGGAATCCAAAGATCCAACTTAAAAATGCAAGACAAACCAGACCCATGGAGACATCAGGTAAGACATGCACTAGGAGCCAGCACTGAGGAACTGCACAGGGAGGGTTTATATGGGAGACTGAGCAAAGACTGGACTAACGAGCTGATTGGGAGCAGGTGTGAAGAGAGGATTCTAGAAGGGGCTAAGAAAAAAAGATACCAAAATAATAGAGCAACAAAGAAAAACCTAAGAACTAAAATACCTCCAGAAAACACAACAAAATAGGAATTAAACCAATAAAACTAGGAAAAAAAAGAGAAAAACATGAACCAACGTGAAACTGAAAACTCAAAGAAAACTTTACAGAACCAAGACTGTGACAGCATAGGGCAACCGTAACCCAACCTAAAACCTCCCTTAAGAGAAAATCTGTTTAGAACTGATTGAAAATCTTCCCTTGAATTTTTTTTTTCTTTAGATGTTTGAGTTGATTATTAACAGGCAACAGAGAAAAAGAGTTCAACTCATTGTAATTCACAGCACAAAGTCTCTGGAGGCAAATCGTCCAACCTGACAATTAACTTGCCCAGCAGGAAAGCCCTGCTGGAGACCGCTATGCGCATGTAAATCAATTAATTATGTGTGCTAGTTGAGGATTAATTAAGGAGCTGTTGAAAGTTGGCAAAGATCATCATCAAATCACGACAAATTTATGCGAGTTGAACTCAGCCCTTTGGCCTGGGTGTATTGGCAGGGCCTTGTTACGAAGGAACTCAACCCAAAATGAAAGCATATTTACTAAACGCTTTAGGGCTTTTTTATTGTCATTAATTATGTGATTTCATGGTGATTTTGCATGACATTACGATATGTAGTGTCGTGTTTGTCTCACTAATGGATATTACTTAGCTCTAACTGCAGCTGTGAACATTCATAAATCGTAAATTGAAATGAGGCGGGCGGAGAGGAAAATAAGGCTCCCCTTTTCCCACGTTGTCTCAATGGCAGCAATAAGTCGAAGGATAAACCAGGTTTATTAGAAATGAAAGGAGGGGAGATTATATCAGGAAATCCCCCGAGAATCACAGCTTACACACACATAGGCACGCTCTAGATCTACCTGATACCTCAAAACATCCTGCATTCAGCACAGATTTACCCTCAAATGACTGAAAGGCAGTTAGAGAAAATCTGATGACATTTTTCCACCTCTGTCCCTTAAACAAAACAGTAGATAAAAGCTGGATCTTTTTCTTTAATTGTAGATAAGTTAGGCAGACTCTTAAATATTCACAGAGAAAATGTAGGTAGGATAACTTCTACAATGGTAATTAACACATGGTGGCATTTGGATCTTCATTTTCCCTAATAATATGCATGATATTAATTAGGCCTGAATGATTAACATAACAACCTCTGGACAATGTCCCAGAGCAGAGCTGCTTCCCTTTTTATTACGTCCCCCTAAAGTCGCAGGCTCATTAATAAACCCTAGCAGCCATCTCAGCTAACCTTGAAAAGTAGTGTGTGACTCGTGTGTGTCTAAAAGTAATCTGGTAAACTCTTCAGCCGTGGACTGAAGTGGAGTTTGATGGGAAGGAGGAAAACCGGGAGAAACAGTGAAAGAAGGAAGCAGAATTAAGGAGCTTTAGTTTTCCTCATCTAAACAATGTGCAGAAAGTGACCTTGATATTAGAATATTACAATAGTGTAAGGAACTGAAGCATATGATACCAAGAAAGTTAAGAACAATCTACTCGACCCCAAGTTTCCCATACAGTAAACTTTTTAAATTCAAAATGTCAGAAATAGCGTTGAGTTCCAGGTTTTATCCAACAAAGCCTTGTCTTGGTTTAGAAAACATGCAAATAGAAATGGACGAACGGGTCCACCCCTTTGGAATGGGGGTCATTAGCCTGCAATGCCCCATACCTGTCTATTTCTCTGAAAGGGGGGGGGGGGGGGGGGGGGGGTCGTTAAAGGGAATTACTAACGACCCATCTTTCAGAGACATGGACAGGCCAGATTTATAGAATTACTGACATTTATTCATTCTTTTGCTCTCTTTTCCACATTTCTATTATCCCTTTATTTTAGATTTGTATATATAATATCAATCGAATATTTATATATTATATATATATATATATATATATATATATATATATATATATAATTCCATCCTGTTCAATAAATGATCAGTGTTTTTAATTCAGTGTAATTTTCATGTGAATGTGCTTTACTGGAGGCATCCATGTTTGTCAAAGAACACTACTGCCACCTACTGGTTTGTGACGTCATGGTGCGGTATCGGCTGTTGATCAAGTCCCAGTGCTGTATCTGGTGTTTGTCAAAACGCGCTATTATCCAATGCTATGTTCACACTGCAGGCCTTGATGCTCAATTCTGATTTTTTTGTGAAATCCGATTTTTTTGCGTTGCCGTTCATATTTCCAAATATATGCGACTTGTATTTGTAATCCTGTGTGAACTGCAGTCATGCAACGCAAGTGTCCCGCATGCGCAGTAGAGGACACAATGACGTCACAGGCCAGCGTGCATCCAGCGGTCTTTTCCAACCTTAAAAACTCAATCTTTTCAATATGTTTAAACATAAATTCTGCTCTCCGCATCATCATCTGCCATGGTTGTTGTTTTTTTATGGCTTCTTCATAGCCAGACGCAGAATAGCAGAATAGTGACCTTTAACGGGTATTAATGGCGTTCAGGTCGGATGAATCCGAAAAGATCAGATTCGTTTCGGATTCAGGACCACATTGCCAAGGGGCTTGGGTCAAAATGAAAAAAAAAACGGATCTGTGTTGTTCAGACTGCCATGAAAAGATCAGATCCAGGTCGCATATCAGAATCAGAAATACTTGTATGGGCAAAAAAAATCGGATTTGGGTCACTTCAGGCTGCAGTGTGAACGTAGCCTAAGTCATCTTGAAAACATTCTTCTTCCAAATGTTGGCTACATATTACGGGTTTTTTCTCTGGCCAGAAGTTCGATGGCAAATCCTCCCTCTTCAAGTTGGCGATCCAACGACCAACCCGTCCGTGGAGGATCAGGAATCAGAAAGGTGGAATAACTCTTTATTTCACTTTTCCCCGATGTATTCCAGCATCCAGCTGCCATGCACGTGGGCATTGTCAGTTTCACTATAGCTCTGGTGAATTTCAATGGTGAAGTCCTCTGGAAATCTTCAATAATTGTTGTTGATTGCAGATGTGTCTAGTAGTTCCCATTGATTTAGCTTGTAAAGCGGGGAGAATGGCGCTAGGCTTACCGCACCGTGACGTCACTGCTGGAAGATGGCAGGAGGGAGGGGTTACTGTATTTGGGCAAAAATGGCCGCTCCCAGACTCACTGATCACCATGAAAATGATTGTTTTTATTTTTTTAACTGATTAATGCTAAATTCATTAAATCACCACAAACGTATTAGTTTAAGTTATAAATAATGATCCATTGATTATTCCTTGCTGATCGGACTTCTCCTTTAAAGTATTTCTGATTCTGATCTGATTTGGGACTTATGCAGGGCGTACACTGTACGATATTTTCAATGGTTACTCGCAGCTATAGCTCAATCTGTACGATAAAAGTTCTCAGCTCACGATGTTTGTTCTCACGCTGTGGGACCCGACGCTCTGGTGCGATCTACCTGCTCACTGTACGTTTAAAAACCAGGTGGGACTCAGCTCCGCAGTGAGGTGGCGCTACTCGGACTCGTCGATCCAGAAGCCAAACCAGTAGCAGAGGAACATGAAGCTCACTAGAGTGAAACGCTGCCTTGGATATTTGGGCGATTTAGTGCTGAAAGCCCTAAAAAGAAAAGGAGACGACGTATTTGGACAAAGACATGGCTGAGCTAACGTGGCTACTACTGTCTGTCAGTTTGACAGAAAGAACTCCATTTCACTCATTGCCCCCCCGCCATGCTGCTGGGTTTACATCTGAGAAGAAGAAGAAGAATCCTTGTTTGCCCACTGAGCGATTTGCCCACGACCCCCTTACGATGGCCGACTGAATTTCAAACATGTTTGATTTTTCTCCCCCACCTTACGAATTCTGATGGGGAGGTGGTTGTTAGAGCTGATCGGCACTCTTTACCCCCTGTACACCACGCACCATCAGGCTGATAGTCGACCCGATCGGAAAATTCTCTCAGGTGGAGAATCAGCCCAAATAGGGAAGAAAACTGTGCAGTGCATGCCCAGCTTTATAAGCTAAGGGCCAATCAGGAACTAGCTGTGGGTTTAGATACGGCCAAGGCAGTGAGGAAGCGGGGGATAGTTTGTGTGACAATGGAGGGACACGAGGGCCAAAAAGAGCGGGGATCCAGGTGGAAAAAGGGTCCCAGCGTTCTCGCGCACCTCGCTCTGCTAGCTGCTCCATCTTCACCAGACGTTTTCTACAATGCAAGCAAAACAAGCCGTTAAGGTACCAAACAGGAAATACGCAATTTATATTACAATTTTGGAGAGGTGCACCAGACACCAAACACCAGAGTGTCTGGTGTCTGCTAGCTCTCCTGCGTGAAGATGCTTTGCTAGTGAATATTCTAAATAGTACTTTGGTACTCTTATTACATCATTTAAGATCCCACATGCGAGTAGCAAAGAATATATATGTCCATAAAAGGCAAGAGGGTGCAGAGAGTTTTTTTTCTACCCGGGTCAATAGACTCGGCAAGCTACCTGCGTTAAAATCGTCTGATCGACATGCTGTGGGAACACCACCGAAAAAATAAAGCACACTGACTATGCCCTACCTTCCTTCCATGTTGCTCTCCATTGTTTACTTTCCTGATTTATGTTGCAGTGGTGACATCATCGACGCTAACCCAGTGTGATGCCGTCACCAGGGGTTAGGCCCAGCTTTTTTTACCAGTGGGAAAGGAGCCAAATGCCGATTGTTAGCGGGTCGACCCGACATTTGTCCCAAAATTGTCCCAAAATTTAGAAAAAATCTGTTTTTTTTTCATTATCTTCTGCAGGCCAGTTAGTTATACGTCAGCCTGAACACCTAAATTTGACCAATCATATATCAACGGTCATCTGTCAATCAAATTTCATGGTGAATCCTTTCCTTTCCCATTGAGTTGCGTCCCAGTGTTCACGGGGATGGACGTCTGTGTCTTCGGCAGGCGTAGAGCTAACAGAACTGGCAGCGTTGCGAGGCAAGGGCTCAAACATGTACGGCTGGAAACCTTCTACACCAAACCAAGCTTCTGCCGCCCTGGCGTCCTCTTCCACAACATCTTCGTCCCCGCTTTCCTCCTCTAAATAAAACATGGATGACGGAGGAGACTCATCCACGACCTCCGACACTAAACTCTCCTCCTCTTGCATGTTTCCCTAAGGCTATGTTTCTAAGGCTGCGTTCACACTGCAGGCCTTGATGCTCAATTCCGATTTTTTGTGAAATCTGATTTTTTTTGCGTTGCCGTTCACATTTCCAAATATATGCGCAGTAGAGGACGCAATGACGTCACAGGCCAGCGTGCTCTATGTTTACGGAAGTAAACATGGACGGTAGTGCCGGCGCACATCTAGCGATCTTTTCCAACCATAAAAACTGAATCTTTTCAACATGGTTAGACATAAATACTGCTCTCCAATCATCAGCCGCCATGGTTGTTGTTTTTCTTGCTGCTTCTGCGTAGCAAGATGTAGAATAGTGACCTTTGTCGGGTATTAATGGCGTTCAGTTAGGATGAATGCGACCTGGCCGTCCAGGCACAGGTTGCATTTAAAAAGATCAGATTCGTATTGGATTCAGGACCACATTGCCAAATGGCCTGGTTCGCATTGGAAAAAATTGGATCTGTGTTGTTCAGACTGCCATGAAGATCAGATCCAGGTTGCATATGGGCCAAAAAATCAGATTTGGGTCACTTCAGGCTGCGATGTGAACCAATTTAGTGCTACTTGGTCCTAATGGACTTTCCCATTGAGAACAAGAACCTACTAGCACTAAGTTGCTAACTGGTTAGCAAGATGCTTCCGACAAACCGGCCACAATCGAACCTTCTGCTACAACAATCCCGCCCCCTTGACAATCAACCAATCACATTCACTTTATTCACTCGTGTAAAGTCGGGCACCACTCAGGAGAATTCGGAAATGCAACGATTGGAACAGCCGCTTCCCTACGACTTTCAGAAAGTGAAACAACCAAGGAGTAATTTTCCCCCCTTCCCTTCCTAAAGCAGCCATCTAAAAAGATTTTATCATAAACTTTATCTCCGTCTTCAGGTTTCAGACAGCCAATGAATGCTCTTTCTTGATATAAACAGAACAGGAGAAAAAGGACCTAGAGATTTTATCGATTTTTATTGTTGTTTAGCTTTTTGAAATTTTTTTACATCTTTATATACAAACCTGCTGCTGGTATCTGTGTTAGTTTTATCCAAACTGGTTGTAGATTTCTGATGGAGATCAAAATAACAGGAAATAAAGAAAGGTGAAAGGTGCTGAAAACACCCAGTTGACTTTCAAAGATAAAATAAACTTCAGAAATTTTCCCCTGAATTACTTTTCAAAGTTTGTAATTATGTTGCCTCTCTCCACATCTGCTGAGTTTGGAAAGACGATGCTGCAGATGCAACGTGTTTGCACCCGGCGGGCCTTGAACCTAACTCAGGCTTTGAAATGGAAAGATTTGCTGCCTGTGAATAGTCCAATATCTCCGGCTCGGGTGACATTGGGAGGATCACCTCATTTTCCTCCTCGCTCCATTTGTGAAACACGGCCGTCCATCTTTGAGCTAAGCGGCCGACCGGTGGGAACTCCGATTCATCGAAGGGACAAGTAGGCGAACGCCTAAAGGGTGGTCTCGTCTCCCCGGTGAGCCAATTTACTTTGACCTATCCTCCTCTGTGCTGCTGGTCCTCCAATCTGAGGGGCTTTGTCACACTTCCATGGCTGAGCTCCAGCAGCAGGCGCAGCAGCTGAAACTGAACATCCACAGCTGGAGGGATTTCTGTGTCCTTAGCATGGGGCCTGTTTAAGGGAAGGATTACAGCCTTTCTTCCCTGACATTTGATAGATAGGAACTGGGACACCGGATTGACGTGGTGGCAAAGGAAGGGTTCATAGAGCTGTAGATAAACGTCACTGATGTGATCTTTTAAACTGTTGGAGGATGAGTGAAAAACATGAAGCCAATTCAGAAGAAATGTTTACATATTAACATCTCATCTTTCTTATTTATCTCTTGAAAAAAGTGACTTAAAATTAACTTATAAAATATCAGGTATCAATTATAGCTAGAAATCAGTAAGGACACATGACGCCTAATAACAGCTAAAGCCCCTTTTGTTTGAATAACTCCAGTGAGACCCTTCCTTATCGATATATCTGCCACCTGTCTGAGGAAAGTCACATAGAAACATGGTAGGGGTTATTTCCAATGACATGATATAAGAGTAGCGCCCATAGCTTTCGCCTATGGGCGCCGACCATAGTAGCTTCACCTTTGATTGTAGATGATAGATTTGAGCCTGTATTTCAGTGCTTATTCCTGTTTCTCTCTGCTTAAACTAAACCTGGTTCTGCTGGAGGTTTCTTCCTGATCGCTGTAAAGTCAGTTTCGCATTGCAAGTGAATATCTACTGTCCATATGCTCATCTAGAAGGAGAGGATTGTTAGGGTTGTTAAGTTTCCCCAACTTTAACCTATAAAGAATGAAACAGTGTAAGATTTTTCCTGATCGTGCCTTGCAAAGGGAAAATATACAGAGCTTTGGGATCTCTCTGTGCATCTTCGTCTTGCTCTACGCTTGCAGGCTTATTTATTGAACAGTCAACACATTACAACAGCAGGTGTTAGTTTCGATTACGCAATCTCTTAGACATAGCATGAACTTTTAAGATAGGGAACTTGTCTGGTTTCAGTATACGCTTTTAAAAAAGGTGTCGGGGGTCATGAACTTTTAACTTCTGTGTTTCTTAAATGAAAAACAGGAAAGCATTCTTGCAAAACATTTGACCGTCTTATGACCTGCATACACTGTTTCCACTGATGACAGTAACATAGCAAAACAAATGATAAAAAGCAATATAAAAGATATAAATGAATAAAATGATAAAAAACAACAGAAATCTTAATAACTCCAAGAAGTATCCTGCAAAGTCTGAGCCGATGCAATCAGCTGTTTCCTCAGGAAGAAAACTTTTTTTGCCAATCTGACAGGATGATCTGATTGAATTTCCTGAGTACAAATTTGTTGAGATGACATGAACTGAAATTGTTCATTTGTATATTTCAACCTCATCAGTATAACTCAGTTAAAAGAAATTCACTGCAAAAAAAAGATAAATATCAACTAAAAGTAATGATAGTTTTATTGAAATGAGTGCATTTGTGTAGGTTAGTAAAATGATCTGCTGATAGAATGAGATTTCTGGATTTCAGATTAGAAAAAAAACGACTCATCCCATTGAGAGAAACTAACTTACCTGCTTAAATGAAGGGCAGTTATCTGAACCACTCTTTACTCATTTTTTGATAAACGTTTGCGGTGTTTGTCCATATAAGTAAGAAAAACCGCAGACTGTCTGTCGGTTAATAAAGCAAACCTTTTTTTCTGAAAGGAACCACATCTTCTTTAAACTTTGGTCTGATCCTGACTATAATCTACCAAACTTAGTGTGGATTCATGCTATTCATTACCTCCAACCCTGCCATGCTTCATCTCACATAACTCTCATTATTCACCTGCCGATGAGGCGCTATCAGCTTTTAACAACTCACTCTCCTCTATTGATCTGCTGCCGGCTGAGGCGGACGATTAAAGAGCAAATAAAGAGTAAACACACAAACACTCAGGAGGAGAATACGGCCTTAACCCCCCAGGTTATCCTGGACTTAGAGAAACACGTGAATTTCCTCATAAACTTTGTGGCTCGAGTAATGAGGAGAATCTAGTGAAGTGATGAAGTAACCGAGCTGATCACGCTGACTAACATCCTCCTCAGGTGTAACTTTAAGGTAGTAAAATGGAAGCAAACTCTGCTAATATGATGCCACATCCCGAAGGGAAAACATTCTTAGTCGGGTGTTTGAAATTGCTAAAAACATAAAAAAGGAGGGGAGTATGTTCCACCGCATTAAGGAGCTCTTCGCTGTGACGCAGCATCTCCATCTATTAGAGGAAAGTAGCTAAACTCATTCTTTGGTTTTGGCTTAAAGGGACAGCTTAAAAAAAATGATGCTTTCATAAATAAACATTCTGCAAAAAATAAGGCAAGTGTGGTTATATTGCTAAATCCATTAGCACGATCATTCAGTGATGCACATCAAAGGAAAATGCACAGAGAAAAGTTTTTAACTCCTAACCTGTTAACTGGCCACACAAAAATCCCCTAAATCAATTTAAAAATGCCTAAAAAAGGTATGAATTAAATCAGCTGCTGCTCTTTAACCTTTAATGGGTCTAATCTGCCCTATTAAACCGCTGTAATGGTGGAAAGCAGCCTTATTTTGGCAGGATGAGGCTGAACCGCATATATGCTGACCAGACGGAACATGTAACGGGTTAAACTAATGCTCAGGTAGATCAGTCAAAGGACGCTTTAAAAAAATACATTTTTAATGAAATTATAGTTACCGTTCCCTGGGAGGTTTTTTTTTCAGATTGCCATTGCATACTGTGGTTGAAAAATGTAGATTTCTCTTGTTTCATATATTTAGTTATGCTATTTATCCAGTGAAACATGTTTTTACTCAGTCTGTTTCACCTGCAAGGCCACAAATTGTCTGAGTGAGAAGCGTTTTGCGTTCCAGGAATACTTATCCCATAACAAGCCAAATTCTTTCTCAGGAATTTGATCATTTAACCAAAGTGTGTGTAATTTGTTTAGACTCTGACAAAACCTTCACAGCCTTTTCCTCATTATAGGTAAGGGAGAAAAACTCTGTCTAGATCAGAACAGGGCTGATTACCATAAGGACCGAATGATGAACTGTTCCCTCTTTGCAAAGATATAAAAATAAAGTGCCGACTAAGTGAAATCCATCGATCTCCGTTTATTAACTGAAGGAAATTGTCAAATACTTTTTTCCCTCTACAGATACCAACTAAAAGCTGTTTGGTTCTAGTTCGAGCATCATGTGAAGTTCTACTTTAGCGTCGGTTTGACTAATCAGGAAAACTTTTAGCAGCAGCATCAAACTGGGCAGGATGTCAAAGTGGACTCTGGTTGCTGATTGGTGGAGCTGGTCTGACGTCATCTGCTGGGCGGAGCTCCAAGCTTTCTATCTGAAACGGGTTCATTCTCATAATTTTACAACTTTATTTTCTTAATATTACGACTTTATTCTTATAAAATTACAACTTTATTCTTGAAATAAAAAAACAAATAAATCTCTATCCTGGGTCTAATATTCTGTCGTAAAAGGGATCTTAAATATAAAAGATATAGTTATAGGCAAACATCCAATTCATTTTATTTTATATGACTCTTAAACCTCCAGCCACTAGGTGGCAGTACACAACAGAAATATCTATTACGAGCTGAAGCAGAGCACCAAGATCTTGTGAGGTTTTTGCGAGTTGTTATGAGAATTATCGAGCTACATTATTTTTGTTAATTATATTGGTACACTGGTGGGGAAGGTGGGGGAGTGTTGGCCAAGTTAGAGCCGTGTGCTGTGCTCTGAGAAGGTTGCAAGTACCTGGTTCGAATCCCACTGACTACCACTCTGTGTCCCTGAGCAAGACCCTTAACCCCACACTGCTCCCCGGGCGCCGCACAATGGCAGCCCACTGCTCCCCAAGGAGATGGGGTTAAATGCAGAGAGTGAATTTCTCCAATGTGAGATCATTAAAGTTCAATAATTATTTTCAGAGATGGCAAAAGTACTCACTTTCCGTACTTGAGTAAAAGTACAGATACTTGTGTTAAAAAAATACTCTGGTAAAAGTGGAAGTACTGATTAAACTTCTTTACTCAAGTAAAAGTAACAAAGTACAGGCTTGTAAATTTACTTAAAGTATAAAAGTAAAAGTAGAAACCACTTTTTTCATGCCGTTGCCTACATTTTAAATGGATGTCTGCCAATAGGACTAGATCTCCGTTGTGTTCATTTTCAATCATCTCGTCGTCCATGCTACTATGCTAACGCCACCGCCACCAAGCTGCAATGATTTGCCGCCAATGAATACCGCCGAATCTGTCGATTCATCTTGTAGTGGTGCGTCAAATGCAACGTAGATTCCCATCCAATTAGATTGAATTTGGTATTGATGACGTGAAAAATAATAACGGTAACTCCATTGAAATGATTCAAAACTAAAGTAACGAGACAATTTTTTTAAATGTAAGGAGTAGAAAGTACAGATATTTGTGAAAAAATGTAAGGAGTAGAAGTAAAAAGTCGCCATAAAAATAAGTAGTAAAGTAAAAATATCAGAAAAATCTACTTGAGTACAGTAACATATAAAGTATTTGTATTTCGTTACTTCCCATCTCTGATTATTTTCAATTATACGATACGAATCACGATATTCAATTATGTATCGTGTTACATATCGTATTACCAAGTTCGTGGCTAAAGCTTAATAAAACATGTCATCTGAAATTGGTGTCCAGACTGTAATCGGTTAATCTCTAATTAAAACTCCTCAGTTTCTGTCCCGAAATCCGTTTTTTTATTATTTTTGGTGCATTAGTGGTTAATTTAGCTGCGCTCCAGATATGAAGGTTACATCACCAAAGTGGGACAAACCATCCAATGACACTTTATGTGCAGACCTGCTTTACTTAGCTAGGAAGTTAAATATCATCCAGCCACTGATTAAGAGCCTTGCTCAAGGGCAGCTGTAGCTGATGAGAAAAACGGTGAAGGATGTGATTTCCCTGGAGACTACGAGCATATCTCTGAACCCCCCCCTCCCCCCACAGGGTACATCTGTGTTGGATATACTCTGTGAGTCATGAAGAAATTCACCCTGACTTGAAAAGACACGTTTAACGGAACAATGTTCTGCACAGACGGTTCAATTTAATCACTGAGGCAGCTTCCAAGTTCTTTATAGCTCCTCCAGGGGTCGCTGTTGTGCTGCTCTGTTGCTGTGGTTCACCAGACTTGATTCTATTTGCTATGTTACACTTTGATCCAGGGATTTTTTCCATTAAAACCTCACTAGAATGTTTTCTTTTTTCCTTAAGAGTCTGACTTTACCTTCACAAACTCTACATCCAGCCTGTTAGAATCAAGGTTAAGTCCTTTTATTACTGACTGAAGATACAATTCCTTGCAAAACTATTTCTGTACCTTTGCCTTCGACATTCTTCTGTGTTAAAAGGACAGGATTTGTTCTGTTTGGATTTTCTGTGAAAGATAAACATCAATGGTTCACATTCTATTGAGAAAAAAATACTATAAAAAGTGTAATTCATTGCGGTTTACTCAAAGGTTTTTATAAAAACATTTAGCTGCAGGTTTACCAGCTTTCCTAATCTTGTTTTTTTGTTGTTTTTTGTTGCTTGATTGGAAAGCATCTGAAGGGCCATGCTAGTAAGACCTCCATTCATAGCTATGAAACATTAAGCTTTTATATTTACATCTGTTACAGAGGCAGAGGTAGAACATTTATGTTGTGTGTTGCTTTTGTTTTCTGGATCCTTTCTGGACATGTGCAGTAAGATGGTCGGATCCAAAGTTGTGGAGAATGAAGAGACATTTTCTGATGACAATCAATGTGCTAAAATGATTAATTAATTGTATAAACCAAATGTATTTCAGGATGTTTTCTGATGCCCTCATGGAACTATAGCAACCGCTGAGTTTTACCTAATGGTAACTCCACCCCTGATCTGGTTGTATGTTTGCTGAAAAAAAAATATTTTTTTTTCCGCTTACAATGATTTTCATTGGTGAAAACCTAAAAAACATAAAGTTAAATCTATGTCATTTCAGAAAACCAATGCAACTGTTTTGGTGGCTGCAGAATTTTTGAAATTATACTTCAAACTAGATAGCAAAGGACTTAAAGTAAAAACAAAGGGTAAAAAAACAAACAAAAAAAACAATCAACATGGCAGCACGACACTGTAATCTTGTCAAAAAAGTCGAGTAACCGGACTACGTACCGTTAAACAAAGTCCTGCACTCAAAATGCTAATGTTGCCTCAAAATGTGGAGTTCTGCAAACTGTGCCTTTCTTAAAGCTACAGTGTGTAATAATTACAGGGATATACAGTCAGAAATGTAATATATTATACATAACTATGTTATTTATCATCATCTACGAGCTCAGCCTCTTAACCTTAATATTTGCGTTGCCTTAGAATTGGTTATTTATAATTACATAGGAGCGGGTCTCGCAGCCATGGAGGCAGACATCTTTGCGCTACGGCAGCGCAGAGCCAACAAACTAGCGATTGCGAGATCGCCCATTACGCTCGAAAGTAACTACGGCAAGTTGAGAGAGATGAACTGAGACGGTACTGAACAATAGATGGCAGTATTATGCCTGAGAATACTATCTGTAAAATGATCTATGTAAACAAACCTCATCACTTGAGAAGGTAGGTGATGCGGACGTCGTGGAAGACATTTTCTCCCGTAACGCTCGCCGTACTGTTGGGGGGGAGAAGCGGTGGGGGGGAGATGTTCATGTTGCTGCGGTCTGCAGTCTGGACGTTAGATGTCGCTGAAAATTACACACTGTAGCTTTAAATGTTTTTTACAGATTTTGAGGTCAACTAGTTAACCTCTGACTCAAAGCTTCTGTAACCACTAATAGAATTTCTTTCAGGTTTCTTATCATCAAACTCTGACCAGATAATGAGAAGCATCCCTGTCAGGTCTAAGCACCTAAAACATCATACATACATACAGGGAAAGAAAGAAGGCACAGAGACAATTAATTTAGTTACTCGCGAGGAGAATAGGAAGGAGACTGCAGAGTTTACAAATCTCCACCCCACTCTGCAGTCTTCCGCTTTCTCCTCACCATTTATTGAAGAAAAAGGGATGTCCCTAATTACACCAGCTGAGGTTTAACTAAAGGGAAAGGGAAACAAAAGGATCTTACTTTAAACCTCAGCACATATGTTAAAACAAAGCATGTGGTTGTTTTACAATTGAATTGTTCCAAGAACACATGTTTAGAAGAAACATGTGATAGAGGATGATCAGGCCTCCTTCACAACCCGTCCGTTGCATGACCTTTATCTGGAACAATCTTAAGCAAGAGTTAATAAAAGATGAATCACACATTATACATCATAATAGTTCATTAGAACACAACCCATGAAACACAAACAAAGTAAGAGTATAAATAAAATATTTCTAACAATCCCACAGCATGATGCTGCCACCATCATGGTATTTTAAGGGTAAACTTAACATCACACATAAGCAGCAGAGAATCGACATGATGGTCGGAGTGGTGAGATTCATCTTCGGCCCACATATACGTCTGAAATCTTTGATTCTAACGTGAAAAAATGCCTCAGAGTTAATGAGGTATAAAAGAAGGTGCTTGAGAAGAGGGTTCAGTTTTAGGGTAACTAGCAGACTGTGATACACCTTAAACGACATACATGCATGATTTATGCCCCGCTTTAAAGCGTAAGAAGGACTGATAGAAGCTTAAGCCTTTCAACTTGTTTGTTTTCCTTTTAAATACCTGCATTAGGTTGACAAACTGCGAACACGACCAAACTTGAAGCTGGAACAAGACGAAGCACTTCTCTTTTCAACGTTGCTCCTTAAATGTTAACTTCAAGTGACTCATCTCACAGTTCATCAGTTAGGAAAACGCTCCGATTGTTCTTTTCCCACCGCAGTGACCTCCTCCAAAGAGCTAAATCTCTGTCAGTATGTTTGAAGAGGATAATAAACATTTTACCCTCCAACCTCTCAGAGCCTGTCACTCCTTTCTTCCCTCGCAGGGAAATGACGCAAACACAGTTTTTTGGAAGTTTCTCGGTGCAGAGAGCATGGAGGGGTCCTCCAGGACTCGCTCCCTGGGTCCCATCAGGGCACCAAGCTGCAGTTTCATATGGTTCAACATGCTGTCTGACTCATGCACCAGAAACATGCCTGTCCCATCCGACACACGGATGATGAGGTCAGGAGATTAAGTGCAGAAGACAGAAGCTGAAAGATGGCATTATGAGCCGTATTATGAGCCTAGATCTACGTCTGGTCGCCTCCAACAAAGACATGCTAGAGTGAAGGAGGAGACGATTCTTTGATGCCTTTTAGATTAGAGGATAGATTTCTTTTTTTTATTTGTTTTTAATACCTGTCAGTAACAGTGTTTGCTTTAAATCAGGGGTAACCAATTAAAACTCAGCGGGATGCGAATAAAGAAAATCATCAACCAGTAAAAGTCCAGAGACATTTTTAATTATTATCCGTTACCTTGAACAGAATTAAACACTGAAATAAAATATATGTGTTTATGAATCCATGTTATACATTGAGCACGCCATTTCACTTTTCTTTCACCAGTTCACCGCAGTTCTTCCAGCAGTCCACACTTTCTCTGCTCTCTTTTTCTCATGGTCTTCTCCTTCTTTCCCATCGCCCGGCTTGCCACAGGTTTGCCTGCTGTGTCTAAAAGTAGCAGCAGCAGCAACCCAGACTGACAGCTCATTGGCTCATTTGGATCGCGTGCAGCCTGGAGCCGGACGCTCCCCAGGGCTTTACCGTATTAACAGGAGAAGAGGCGCAAGTGAAATTAGGCACTGTCGTCGAACAACATGCGGTGATTTATAAATGTTTTAAATCAGGTTGCTTTAAATGTTTCATTTGTAGTTTTTAAAAATTTCGTGAAATTGGTGCAATATCCTAGCATCAGACCAAAGTGGTTTTCTTCCAAAGATCGGAGTTTAAGGAAGGGTACGGAGTGAATTTGGTTCCCTTAGCGATGCAAGCAAAGACTTTTTTATCAGAGAAATTATAAAAACAAAACAAAATAGGTTTCAGAGCAACTTTACTCTTTTCTTAGATTTAATTTTTTAAATTAATATAATGTTTTTTATATGTTTTTATTCTAGTTGACGTTTTTACTGATTTCACATTTTGAAATTGTATTTTTACAAATAATATTTGGTTTAGTTTTCACTCATTTTATTTTTTTCTTATTTCTGTTTTTCATATTGAGTTTTAAAGATAATATTCTCTTTATTTGGGGACGGGGCTTTCTTCTGGAGTGAGAAACAAGGACGCATTTCTATTGGTTTGCTGGACGTTAGCAGCAACGTTTTTATTGGTCAGGAGTTATCTGGAAGTTTGTATCTGGAATTAAGAGAAAATGTATATAAGAATGCAGTTCTTAAAAGTCAATCTGAAAAAGAGAAATATGAAAAAAAAACTAATTTCAAAATATTAAATGTGTAATAATTACAGTGAAGAGAAGAGTGGAGAAGTTTGAAAAATTAAAACAAAAATATTGAAGAAGAAAAAAAGTAGAAAAACAGCAACTTTACTTTTTAACATTTTTGATTGAGAAGTTTTTCAAAGTTTCATTGCTGGATGACTTTTTTTTCAAGTTTCCATTTATAAAATGTGTTCTTTAAACAATAATGAAGCTAAATTCACTCCATACATTAATATGTCAAATGAGTTCTTTTGTTTTTGTTGTTTTAATTATTTTCTGTTAAAATCAATAATTTTAAGAGGAATAAATATCTATGGAATTTTATGAATTTTCATATTTCTCTTTTTGAGTGTGAAGCCTGCAGATGTACCTGAGCTTCTACGGCTGCAGAATGAAATAGGCCAGCCAGGTGAAACTGCACCAAAAAGGCAGATAAAGGAGAAAGCAGGGAGAGGTTTATTGCATGAGTTCTGTTTCAAAGTAGATTCATGGAAAGTTAGGTGGAAGGAAAAGGTGCAGTAGAAGAAGATGCACCTTTAAGAGGGTTGGGAAATAAAACGGATCCAAGAAGATTGGAGGATTCTCACCAGGCTGTTGCTGCTGCAGTCAGTCTGAATCCTGAACCAGAGATGCGTCTCAGCAGGGAATCATTGTGCTTAATTTAATGTTCACAATCAAACCTTATCAGCAAACCAGGAAAAATACACAAAGAAATGTTTGGCTCCAGATAAGAGCAAAAGAAGAGATGATTAATGTTGTTTCTAGCTGTCTTCTCTCCAAAAAACAGGAAATAAATTAAAAGAAATAAAGATGTCAGGTTTTTATCCTTAAACCAAACTCAGAAAATCAAACCTTGAAATGAGATGAATAAGGTCATGATTTCACAAAGTTTGTTTTTCAGATTATCTCCAGATTATCTCAGCAGCTGGCCGTGAGACTGTAGCATCAAATATCCCGTTTCTTTCTGCTTTTCTGCGGGTGTCAAAGCAATCAGCGCAGCCATAATGATGCAGTTAAAAGCAGAGTTACCGTATGGCTGACACGGCGTGTCACATGTGCTGCGTTCGAGGCCACAATTACAACTGTTTCAAAAGACGTGGAATTCGCTTTTGAAGTATGTTGGCCTGCGAGGGATCTGGAAAAAAAGGGAAAAAGTCTGTGAAAGACCATCTGGGACTGAAAGTCACTGCTGGGAAAAAAGGGGGGGGGACACTAATGACTAAAAAAGGAATGAAACACTTTCCAAGTCTGCATGTGTGCACAGTGTGTTTTCACATGTTAATAAAAATCAAAGGCCACTTTCAGACGCTCAGCTTATTCAATAAAATCAAATAATTTTCTCAGTAAATCAAATATTTGCAGAACTTGCTCTATTTTTTTTTCTTCTGTAGATTGTCTTTTCTGCAAAGTTTCATTCATGTTCATTAAAGCTGAGATTACTCTTTCATTGTATCAAACACATAAAGTCTCAAATTGAAGAGCATAACTGTAATGATTCATCCACTCAGGCGGAACAATATCAGTTATAAATGTTAAGAATTAAAAAGTGACTTTTGTTATATAAAACATACAGTAAAGATCCCTTCCTACATTTAAATGAGTAGTAGAAATAAAAAATTCATTATTTACTCCTTTTTTCATATCCTGAGCTATCTCTATAGTTCTGCTGCTATAGGCTTAGACTGCTGGAGGACATAGGGACCCCTTTTTCATCATTCTGCTTCATTCTATCTCTATTCTCCCACTCTGCAGAATCTATTAGTTCAATCTCTAACGTTCTGCTCTCTCTGCTTTTTCTCATAGTAGCTTCATCTGGTCTGTTCCTGTTTGGCTGTGACTCCATCCTGGAGAGAAATATCAGCTGTGCTGCTGCCATCAACACCTTTGTTTCTAGATGTTGGAGCTTGGCCTGTTTTCCAGTGTAGTCCTGTTTCTCTGACTGTGACTAACTGGATGTGTTCTCTTCATCCTCTGACATGGGAGCTGGCTCGGAGCTCGTCTGCCTGGCTGTGTGTTTCCTGGACGGGGCCGCCTGTGGAGCTGGTTGACAGTTGCCTTTTGTATCTATGCTTCTTTTTCTATGTCTGCTTCCGTCTCCTTGAACCCCAGTGGGCCTCAGCAGATGGCCGCTCACGCTGAGCCTGGTTCTGCTGGAGGTTTCTTCCTGTTCAAAGGGAGTTTTCCTCTCCACTGTCGCTACATGCAAAGCAAAAG
Source organism: Cyprinodon diabolis (assembly GCA_030533445.1). Taxonomy (NCBI): domain Eukaryota; kingdom Metazoa; phylum Chordata; class Actinopteri; order Cyprinodontiformes; family Cyprinodontidae; genus Cyprinodon; species Cyprinodon diabolis. The sequence continues at coordinate 7,169,834 of CM060078.1, read as the reverse complement.
TCTTCACTGCAATATTATCGAGGACAGGGGCCTCAAACCGGTTCCATAAAGAGTCGTGCGGCTGCAGGTTTCTTTCCAACCAAGCAATCGCACACCAGACCTCTTTCATCTCATCAAGTCATCATGTTCAGATTGCACTCAGTGGATGAGTTGACTGGAGTCTGGTGTGATATTGCTTGGTTGGAAAGAAAACCTGCAGCCACACGACCCTTTCTGGAACCTGTTTGAGACCCTTGATCTGGGAGGAGCATGTCTTGCAAGTCATTGGCTAATGCAATCAGTTTTCCTTGATCAAAACCTTAAAACAATCTGACTGTATTATCTCTTGAGATGACGGGCTGTGAATGTGGAGCTGCATAAATAAACGGAAACTGAATTAACATAAACAGAATCAACGGGACGCCTGAACTGGTGCAGGATGTTCACACACTAACTTTAACGTCACAGCCTGTCTTCGGTCTCGGCTATAACCCGATAAACGATCAGGCGCCAGACTACTAATTTGTAGTTAATGAACGCACCACTAGATGGCAGTAAAACTTACACACTGGGGCTTTAATAATAGAAGCATGATGGTAAAAATCACAAACTTTTCTACCAACGTGGGTCATGTTGCTGTGCTGCAGAGACACATGATTTCTATCTATGACGTCTGGTGTGGCTACAGTTGGGGTCAAACCCAATTGAGAAGACAATCCAACGAAAAAAAAAGATCCGTAAAGTTAGGCGCACTTTGATGGATGCATGTGGAATATATTTTACCCATAATGATTCCCTTCAGTATATTATGTTCGAAAGAGAGAAAACATCTTCCCTGTGGATCAGCTGGATTGAGTTCTTCTGCAGGAATCCTGGACCTGAAGCAACATCTGGTTATTTTACTGTCTGTGCTGTTTGCTGTGTGCTTGTGACCTTTATGAAGTTTGAAACAGTCAGCATATGTAAACAGAGCCTGTCTGCTACGTCACAATTGTTCACAATACATGATGGAATTTTGCTTCATTTGTTGGGAAATATTTTTATTCTTCCAATTTGGAAAAAGACTCTTGCTTTCACTGTGAAGCCGCCATTCTAGGCTCTTCTTAAGGAAGTACTGTGTTGATTTTCCATGACAGAGGAGCTGAAACACTAAAACAACAGGCTTCAGGTTCAGACAGAGAGGCACGAATGTCGTCGGTCGGCTTTAAAGGAGGGGAAGCCCTTTTTGAAGCCTGGATTTTGGCAGTGATTAAGTTCACAATCGAGGAAAGTAGTTCTCCGCAGCAATTTGTCCACCTGCATGTTTGAACAGACGGGTTGGTAACAATTACTGGTCCAGGAAAGCAAACATTACAGAGTCATTACAGTAATGATAGTAATTCAGGCCAGGGTAGAAGTTAGCCTCTGCAGGCTTTCTCTCACTCTTTCTCCTCTCTGTCCCACCTGAAGCCCAGAGGTCACTCACCTCTTTTTCCAACGTTTTTTTATTTCTTGCTTTTTTATTTTGAAATCATAAAACAAATCAGAGGCTTTTTAAATCACATGGATTAGTTTGCAGGTGAACTTCTCCGCATGTTCTCACACTGCGACCACAAACCTCAGTGGGTTTTATTGGGATGTTATTGGACAGACTGACAGACGGCGCTGCATCCACTGGTCTCTATTCATTCACTGGATTGCTGATCGCCTGTTGATAGTACAGGGTCGAAGTGAAGCCACCAGCCGCCATATTGGTACTCCCGGTCATAATGTAAACAATCTGTGCGCTACAGCATAAAACAACCATGATGTTCTCATTTTCAGGGGGACTTAAGACTTTAAAATAAAGATAAATTAAAAACTTTGACACAGACTGGCTGTTTCATAGCATCAGTAGATTAACTTTAACTTAAAATAAATAAAAATCAGCTCATCACATTGAATAGTCATTATAAAGTCAATGAAGACTATAAATCATGTAATATAACATATTATACAAAATTAATGTGTTAATGGAGCAGAATAATACAGATGTGCCAAAAGTGCTAAATTGATGAGGTACATGTAATATACATGTATTGATTTCATTGGTATGGTAATTACATTTTACATGTAATTTTAAGATTTTAAATCACTACTGAATTAATAGTACATGTCTGTTAATGTTGTAGTATTTTTCTATTTGCAGAGTGTGCATGAATGATGCCGTATATGTTTATACTCTGTGCATTAGCCTTTAAATCTGACAGGTTTACAACAGTGTCATGATCTGGCCTGTTTGCTCCCCCTTAATTGGTTATTTCTTTCACCTGTCGTTTTCCCTCCCTGCCTCAATTATAATTTATTCCCCTCACCTGTTTCCTTTGGTTTATATTCAGTTCAGCCTGAGCATTCAGTGCCAGATCATTATTTGTCTTTCTGTTAGCCTCTCTGTTATTTTGATTCCTTGGTTCATGTTTTGGATCCTAGCAGACAGTGGAAAGAGGTTTTTATGTTTTTATGTATCCTGATCATCCACTGTTCGTCCCCCGCAGAGTCCTCTGGGTTTTTGGCTCAATATGTGGGGAGGTTCAGTTTTTATCTCAGTAAGCCTGGCTCCAGGGAGGAAACCAGTTTAAAGTCCTGCATCAAGCTCTGGTTCCATGTCCTGTCTCGGCTACCCTCTTCCACTGAGCCTGCCTGTCTGCACCTGATCCTGTCTGCTCCTGTGCGTGACCACCTGGTCATGCTTCTGGTCCCAGTCAGACTCTGAACCTTCCTGGGAGCCTGTGAATGCCTGGAAGTCTGGATCCTGCCACCTGTTTCTGTTCCTGCCTCATCTGGATCCTGTTTCTGTCTGTTCTGGATCCCCGACCAGGATCGGCTTCCAGCATGACCTCTGGGACTGCAGCACTTGGGACATTCTAGGACTGGACTGTTAAACCAGGTAAGTGACCAACTCAGATAATCATCTTCTGTCAGATGATCACTTGCCTGTGTTTCTCCCACTACAGAGTGTGTGAGATTGGGCGGTGCCCCGCCCCCCTCCTGCAGTGTCCGCGAGCCACAGCTCCACTTTAGTTTTTGTTTTATCTAATAAACATTTTTAACTTTCCTACTGACTGTCTCTCCTTGAATACTGGGTCCATCTGTCCTCGTGACAGTCAACGGCTCAAATACTCCCCAGTGATTAACGAACGAGCCGCAGGTGTGCAGGAGGGCCAACGAGGACAGGGTGCCACCTGGTGGTGGAGGGAGAGACAAACACAAAATAAACCCACACACAAACTGTATTCCTAACAATCATGGCTGCACTTATTTTTATTTTACATCGTTTCTGAGCAGAGGGAGAAATGTCTACTATATTCATTCAATTCAGTTTATTTCTAAAGCTCCAATTCACATCATATCATCTCAGGTCACTTTACAGAAATTATTCAACCAGATCATCCAGTCAGATTAAAGTTTTTTATCTAAGGAAAACCAGCTGATTGCATGGACTCATTGACTCTTCAGCAATCCCTCACACTAAGCATGCTTGTAGCGACAGTGGAGAGGAAAAACTCCCTTTGAACAGGAAGAAACCTCCAGCAGAACCAGGCTCAGTGTGAGCGGCCATCTGCTGAGGCCCACTGGGGTTCAAGGAGACAGAAGCAGACATAGAAAAAGAAGCAGAGATACAAAAGGAACATTGAATTCTGATCTATACAAGCTTTCTATGTTAGAAAAGGTAACAGTAAACTAGCTCCATAGTTTCTGTCTAGGAAAACACATTTAAGCAGTTGAGCTCTATGTCAGTTTTCCTGTCAAAAGGTGTGAAAGAGAGAACATCCAGTTAGCCACAGTGAAAAAACACCTTAAGCTGCATTATCTGTGATAAAAGGTGTTGATGGCAGCAGCACAGCTGATATTTCTCTCCAGGATGGAGTCACAGCCAAACAGGAACAGACCAGAGAAAAAGCAGAGAGAGCAGAACGTTAGAGATTGAACTAACTGATTCTGCAGAGTGGGAGAACAGAGATAGAATGAAGCAGAATGATGAAATGGGGGTCCCTATGTCCTCCAGCAGTCTAAGCCTATAGCAGCAGAACTATAGAGACAGCTCAGGATAACCTGAGCAACTCTAACTAGAAGCTTTATCAAAAAGGAAAGTTTTAAGCCTAGTCTTAAAAGTAGACAGGGTGTCTGCCTCACGGACTAAACCTGGTGGTTGGTTCCACAGGAGAGGAGCCTGATAACTAAAAGATCTGCCTCCCATTCTACTTTTAGAAACTCTAGGAACCACTAGTAAACCTGCAGACCAGCGAAGTGCTCTGTTAGGAACATAAGGTGGACGGGTGGAAGTTCATGTCTTGATAGGTTTGAAGCTTTTCCAAGCCCCCTGTTTAGCTGCTGACATCAACATCTTCCATTATAAATGATAGTGTTGGGCCTGTTTTTCAGTCTTGAGTCCAGTTTCTCTCCTAAACATAACTATGGGAACAACTGTGACTAACTGGATGTGCTATTTTATCCCTTTTTACATGAAAACCAGCCTAAAGCTAATCATCTTAACCGTTTTCTTTTCTGGACAGAGCCACCATTTTAACATTTCTCTTCATATTTTTATTTATTTTTCTTCACAATATAAGCAGCTGCTGCATAATATCTCAGTGCTATGCTGTATGGTTTAGAGTTGTACTGTGACAAATAATACGATGGATTCCAAGTCAGCGCTGCTGAAGCCTCCATCCAGGCAACGTTTCAACAGTCTTATTTACGCGACAGAAAAACGAGCCCACGGAGCCAAGAGGGGTTGGATTTTCCAAGATGCTGAGTCGCCGCTCAGCGTCAGTTTCCATCCAGTCTGGAAAACATTTGCAAAGTTTTGTTATGAAAATGGGCGCAGATATGCTCCATCCTCACTCTGTGGGAAAGATGGCTCCGTTTTCCATCTGGAGCTCACTTAGTCGGCGTGGGAGGTTGTGTGAACATTTTCTGTGCAACATTGCAGATGATAAAATAGCTTATGAAAAAAACCAAACAAATGACTGCAGTCACTGCTCTGGGTGGGCCTGCAAGCATATGACACATTAAGCCTGTGATGGATCCGTTTTCTATTTCTCAGCAGTTTTGTGTACAGTTGCAGTGAAATATAAGCCCTTAAATATCACCTTTGATGTTTTATTTGTTTGCTTTTAGTCCAGTGACTTGAACAGTCTTCATATTAGCAAAGACATTTGGATCGAGAGGCTTATGTTTACAAGAACTTATAATACCTTCCTAGTCTTTTCTTTTTTTGTTTTAGTTTCTTTACTTTTTCAAACACCGCGACATTGAGAGCACTTATTGGACCCGATAGCTGCCTTAAAGCTCAGGAAAATAATTAAGTGGTAATGATTATGATATCTTGCAGGTCCAGGTGCAGCTTAAAGGAAGGAGTCTCCAGTTTTTATTCAGCTGTCTAGATCCCCCTTTGGCTCCGGTTACAGCTGCAAGTCTTCTGTCTAATCAAGTCAAGTTCTTTACAACAACAGAAACAATCAAATAACCAATGAAGCAGCAAAACAAACACTTTCTTATCTAAATAAATAGTTCGCTCTGATTTTTAAAGCCAGGCTATTTCAGAGTTTAGTCAACCAGGCTAACCTATATGCGGCGTAATTGTCATAAAACAGGACAGATTGACCCAGTATCCCAAATGAGACAGTCAGTTGGAAGGTTCAAAGCGTTTATTAATATAAAAACATAAACAAACTGAAGCTAAAGTGGAGCTGCTAGGATCTGCAACTCTCGGATGCTGCAGGAGGGGGGGGCGGCGCACAGTCCAGTCTATCTCCCTGGAAAGGGGCGCAATCCAGCCACTGGACTGAAGGCACATGCAGCAGGCGTCACTGAGAATGTCCCCGGTGCAGCAGTCCTAGAGGACTTTCAAGAAGCCGATCCTGGAGAGGGATTCAGATCAGGCAGGATCCAGGCTTCCAGGCAGGTTCAGAGTCCAGAAGCGTGGCCAGGCGGACACGCACAGGAGCAGGCAGGTTCAGGTGCAGACAGGCAGGCTGAGTGGAAGACGGTAGCAGAGACAAGACGTGGAACCAGAACTTGATGCAGGACCTTTAAACTGTCTCATTTTAAAACTCTTCTTAAAACCCACCTCTTTTCTTTGGCTTTTAACACCATGTAGAGTGTTGATTTTATGTACACATGTTGATTTTATGTATACACATGCATATTTTTATCCTGTGCGGGCAGTGCTTTTATTTTATTTTATTTTATTTTATTTACTTTTATTTATTTTAGTTATTTTATCTTTTTGTGCAGCACTTTGGAAACCTTGTGTTTATTTAAACCGTGCTATATAAATAAAGTGGATTGGATTGGATTGGAGCCAGTTGGAGCCAGGCTTACTGGGATAAAAACTGAACCTCCCTGCAAAAAAACCCAGAGGGTTCAGCAGGGGAGGAACAGCGGACGAGCAGGAGACGAGACAGACACTAAACCATCTTTCCACTGGCTGCCAGGATCCAGGACATGAACCGTGGAATAAACAGAACTGAACAGAAAACAACATCTAATGATCTGGCCATGATCGCTGGAACTGAGCCCAATATAAGGGAAACTGGCAGGTGGATGAGATGAGTGATGATTAGGAGCTGGAAAGAGTGAAGCAGGTGAACGGCAGGAGTATTTAGGACCAGCAACCACAGCAGATCATAACAGCACGGCTTAGATTCTCCCATCTAAAACAGGACGGACCAATCGCAGAGCACAAGGCGCGAGTTTCAGTTTCCGCCAAAGCTACCCATAATGCAGTAGTGATTTTCTGCAACCATAGAGTGTGTTCAATTCCAGAAGCTGCGTCCGTTCGTGACAAATAGGAGGCCGGAAGAGTTTTGGCTGTGGATTCAAACGGGTCCAGCCTTCTCTGGCTTTCACCGCCTGTATGCTCTGTCGCCTAGCAACCGTGACAGACACAAAGCAGGAAAAAAATGGATACTGAACTTCTCACTGCTGTTCTGGGTGCTAATAACATTTCTTTGGAGCTTCGGCAGCAGATATCAGATTTATAGTCCCCACCCTGCAGAGATGTTAGAATCTGAGCCAAACCCATTTTCACAGGGACAGATAAAACCTTTCAATAAACCAAATATTACCGCCACATATCTGACTCAATAACCATTAAAACAACTATTTTCATTCATTTCAGACGGAACTATTCACAGACTTGGATTATATTAAACAGCTCTTCCAATATTCACCACTGTTCGGCACCATTTCCCCTTTTCCTCGGATCGCGGAGCAGCAGGCCTGCTTGGACTCGCAATGAATCATGGGATACCGAGGGCTACGGAGGAAACAGCGGACCCGTCCTTCGAAACAGGCTAAAAGAAATCAAAATTTTTGTCTACCGGATAACGAGGATCTTCTAATCCGATCAGACCTCGCTATGACGTAATCGGCCGACAAATCTGGCCTTCAGAGGACGGAGCCACTGGATTTGAACTTGGCTATATTCTTCAACAACTTGCCTTTTTTATCTATGCTTCTTTTTCTATGTCTGCTTCTGTCTCCTGGTTTTTCTTAGATAGAAAACTTTGAATCAATCTGACTGGATGATCTGGTGAACTGGAAAGTGCCTTGAGATGATGTGCGTTGAATTGGAGGTATAGAAATAAACTGAATAGATTTAAAGTGCAGCAGTAAATGTAAACAGTGTGGGAGAAAAAAAACATGGTGCAAAAAACACATTGATTTGGTCAGTTTGATGCAGTCTGACATGATTTAGAGTTTTTTCACTTTGAGCTGTAGATGTTGGATTTCTTTAACAGCTAGTTTTCAGATTTCTCAGACAAACATAAAGGCTCCTGTTGGTTCTGCCAGTTTTTTGGTCCTTTCATCATCGGACCAGTCAGGTGAGAACGTTATTCGGCTCAGTTCTTTTTTTGGTCTTAACATTTTATAAAGACTAAGAGAAGTAGCTATTTTTGTGTTTTGCTATTTTTTCTGGGAGCTCTAAAAACATTAAACGTCAAACTGAGTATTCTCTGATCCAAGGTTGGACCTTTCCTCTCCGCTGAGAAATCCCCCTCCTCTCCTCTCCTCCCACTGTTCTCCCTGAATCCCTCCCATGACTGATGTCATCATTTCTCACTAAAACCTTAACCAAACAATAAATATTCACCAGCTCAGTTGCTCTAAAAAAGCAGGGTTTGTTTGCATAACAGCACTTGCCAGAACATGCATAGAGGTTTTTGCTGGGTGTGATAATATCGGCGGTTTGTATTATCAAACAACAGATTGGGAAAGCAGAAGCTCCACAGAACTTTAAAGAACAAGTTTTTCCTTTAATCGGTTCACCAAGGATTTTATTTTGTGTTTAATTTGTTGTTTAAAACGTTCTAATTCTGGATAAATCAGATCAGACTTTCCGTATAGCTCTCACCAATGATTGGAAGGTGCAAACCTTTAGGATCATTAGTAAATAAAAAGGAACATCTTGGGTCTGTTTTAATAAGCAGGTTAACAAACTCAGACTCAAATCCTCTAAGTTTGGAAACTCTGAGTTTTTCGATTCATAAAAGCTGCTATGAAATAGTTCAATCAACTCGGAGTAGGTTTGCTCAGAGTTTAACACAAGCGTAAACATTATGAAAAGCCATTATCAGTGGATCCCTGACTCAACGGATCGCCATGACGACAGGAAACAGGAAGTGCCTATTTCACTCCACTGGAACTAGATAATTTAATCAAGAAATAAAAAAAATAAGAATGTGTTTAAAAGACAGAGAAACAGCCGTACAGCTGCAGAGGAGAGGAAGATGGAGGAGAAGATTGCTGCTCGAGTTAATGATTAAGTCTCTATTAAGCCTTCTATGGCAGGCCGTTTTAACATTTATTAAAAGCACTCTCCTCTCTGTTGCTCCAGTTGTAGATCACTAAAGTAAGATTAGTGATCTAATTCAGCAAATAATAAACTTCCTTTCCTGCTGCATTCAGGGTCCCTAAAATTTATCGCTTCCATAGAATCAGTTTGACGTTTGAACTCCAGCTTTAGCAGCTGTGTATAAAGTGCAGTTTCCTGCATTTCACAGCATCTTTCTTCCGGTCATATTCCATATTCCATTTGCAATAAAAAGCTGTCTTTCTCTCTCCTTTCGTTGCATTAGAATAATTTTACCCGACACCATCATCGCCCTGATTATTACTTCTGCTACAGCTTGGCAATCGATCAGAGAATCTAATAAGACAGTGGAGAAAATGGGCAACAGGCCACATGTAGAGATTTAGAAAGACCTCCTTTATTAACAGGCTCACAAGCTGCAACAGAACGCTGTTATGTGGCAACAGCTTCGCTGTGGATTTGAGTTTCCAGAGTCGCTGAAAGTCCCTTCTGCTGCAGGAGTGTGGAGCTGAACAATCAAAATGTACCCCTTCAAAAGCAAACTACTTTTCTGCATTTTAACCTGGGATACTTTTCATATTAAACTGAATTCAGTTTATTTATATAGATTGGTTCAAAGTTTTCTATAAAGGGAAAAAAACAGCTGACTGCATCCAGTCATTGACTTTACAGGATTCTCCCCTCCTGAAAGAGCGAGTAGAGACAGAAAGCAATCACTGTCACTCGTCTCCAGCAATCCCTCAAAGCAAGCATGCAAAGGGACTGAAGTTCTATAGGTGGTTACGTCCAGGAAATACACAATTAACAGCTGAGCTCTGAGCTGGTTTTCATGCCAAAGAGATGAAAGAGAGCACATCCAGTTAGTCACAGTCAGAGAAACAGGACTACACTGGAAAACAGGACAAGCTCCAACATCTAGAAACAAAGGTGTTGATGGCAGCAGCACAGCTGATATTTCTCTCCAGGATGGAGTCACAGCCAAACAGGAACAGACCAGATGAAGCTACTATGAGAAAAAGCAGAGAGAGCAGAACGTTAGAGATTGAACTAACAGATTCTGCAGAGTGGGAGAATAGAGATAGAATGAAGCAAGAAAGAAATTCTAGGAACCACTAGTAAACCTGTAGATTGAGAGCGAAGTGCTCTGTTAGGGACATAAGGAACAATCAGATCTCTGATATCAGATGGAGCTTGGCCATTTAAGGCTTTATATGTGAGAAGGAGGATTTTAAAATCTATTCTGGATTTAACAGGAAGCCAATGAGGATCTCTGTGGCTCTATAGAAGGAGCCTTTCAACCCTTTCCACACTAATAAGTGTTGATGACTTTGTATCTTATCTTAAATATCATTTTAAAGTGACATGAAGTGTTGGTTTTTAAAATCTTTTCAATCTGATCAGCAGCTTTTTGAGTCTCCAGGTCGGGCAGCTAACAGGCCGATGTCTCAAACAAACTTTTTCAAGCGGGGAGATGTTTTTCGGCCTGTCGTAGGTAAATGATGAAGCAAAACTTTTCAGCACCACATCCATGAAAGAGAACCTGGGTACTGGGCTGGAAAAGAATAAATAAGGCCGGGATGACTCAGGACTCCTGGACGTTGCTAAAGTTTGAAGTCGCCTGCAGATACAATCTTTGCTCATTGCTCCAGAGAGTGTGATTCATAGCAAAGTCTCAGTCTGGCCTGTTATAGCTGGGCCTTTTTTCTCCTTTCGGGGGGTGTCAGCTGTAACAGACACAACGACTGATTTAACTCTTCAGATTTACATAGAATTAGTCTCAGCGGAGCGCTGGGTGGGGCAACAGAGGCTAATATATTGTTCCTCAGTAGAAACCAGAGTGGGAGGGGTTTTTTTTCTGCTGTTTTATGAGCCGTCAGGTTTCCACCTGTGCTGACACGGCAGAGATTTTACAATAGTCCTGAAAGAGTTACAAGCAGAAATACCAAGGCTTTTTTCCCTTTCTTTTTTTCTCCCTCTTTTACTGGAAGGGTGGGGTGGGGGGGGGGGGCCTGCAGTTATTGTGGAACATTTGTCAGGCAGCCAGTTGCAAGAGCAAAGCCAAACGCTTGATTTATGGCAACATCTGCAAGATGCAAGGCTCTTGTGTATGCTTTCAATCATAGAAAGAGCCTGCGCCTGGATGGGAGACTAAAAAGAACTGGTCTGATGGGGGTTTCATGGAATCCATGCTGGGAATCACAAAGATGGCCGCTGATGTGAGCGTGTTATACGGCCGTGGGATCTCTCCAGCTCAGGGTTTACACATAATTACTTTTATCAGCCATCTGATACGCTCCAACACTTGAAGGTAATTCTTGATTCCAGTACTGGGAAGTCTAACATCTCAGGAGATTTCCTCTGCTTCAGTACAGAGAGCAGAGAGCTTTTTCCAACTGTGATGACAATAAACATCTGTGTGTATGTCAGCACATCTGGCAATAATGAAAGCAAATTAGCTTCAAAATTCAGAGTGTCTGGCAGGGAGATAAGGCTGGGGCACGGTAAAGGCATTGGGCTCATCGTCCCAAGGCCAAGGAGATTAGAGCGACCTGAGACCCGTAGCTCTGTCGGTCAATAGCGGTTTGCAAGAATGGTTCACTTCCTGTCTCATTTGGCTGGACACAGAATCAAAGCGGGGGGAAATGATCCTGCCCCCGAGTTAGAAGTGCACAGAAATCACAGAGCACAGACTCAAGAAGAAAACATCCTTCAGAAGTGGAAACGCTTCAGTGCCACAGTCACTTCTTATGCCACAAATGGTTTTATAGTTGCAGCAATTTCAGAGACTTTCCTAAACGGAGTAAATAAACCATTGTTAGGGGGGGAATTACAGCCGCCCGCCTAATTGTAACATGCAGCTTAGTGAAGTGTAAAACCTCGCCTTTGAGTGGAGAAGGACATGTTGATGGTTAGAGAGTTTGTCTCCACCCAACCAGGCCAACCAAACAACACTTACCTTGAAATCCGTATATCTGATTTTTTTTTTCTTTTTTGTAATGATGAGGTAAATCATTTAATATAGAAAAACTTAAAATATAAAGTCAGAATTCTGCCAAAAGTGCACACATGTAATCAATACTGATCCAAGCAGTTTATTATATGAAAAGTCGCTCATATTCAGTATAAAACTTCTAAAAGTTCTTTAAATCTGAAATGATTCCATCCTCTTCAATAAATTATCAGTGTTTTTAATTCAGAGTAATTTTCATGTGAATGTGCTTTACTGGAGGCATCCATATTTGTCAAAGAACACTACTGCCACCTACTGGTTAGTGACATTGTCACGGTGCGGTATCGGCTGTTGATCAAGTCCCAGTGCTGTATCTGCTGTTTGTCACAACCAGAGGTGGAAAGAGTACTAAAAAATTGTAATTGAGTAAAAGTATCTTTACTTTGCCTAAATTCTACTCAGAGTAAAAGTAAAATTACCCATCTCAAAATTTACTCAAGTAAAAGTACAAAATTACTTTATTTAAAATGTAATTTGAGTAAAAGTTACTTAGTTACTTTGAGTTATTAATTGCAAAAAAGGATGAGTCATGAATCGAAATGAGCACAAAGTGTTTTAATCGATTTCAGTGACATCCACACTGCAAAAGATCAGCTGGGCTAAAGAACATACCTCCTCACAGCACAAGGACAGTCACAACCTGAACCATGAAGTGCAAACAATTTTCAACCCTACTGTCCAACAGACACCGTGATAGGAATAAAGAAATTGAAACTACGTTTTAAAGTTTTCAAAATGCACACAAAATTAAATGCCCAAAAGATACCAGAAATCAAACTAAAACGCAACAGGATGCCACTGTTATCAACAAGCTCCTCATTTAATGATTTCAACTGCCACTTGTTTTACTTTAATAGTGATTTTTAACTGTCACTTATTTTTACATCAATTGCTTATATGTTTGAATTGTGTAGATAAAGTGCTGTTAAAAGTCAAAAGTCTTCTTCTATTTTTTAATGGCGATTAAGTGTTGGTTCCGTGACACAGGGGTTTAAATTTCCGGCCGCATTTAATTTTTTTATCATCAGTATTTTATTTTTTTTTACTCAGTAACGTGAGGAGGTTTTAAATGTAGCGCAGTAAAATTACTTGGGTTAAAATTTACTCGAGTAAAAGTAAAAATTACATATTTCAAAAACTACTCAGAAAATTACAAATTACTCATAATAAGTACTCAATTACAGTAACTTGAGTAAATGTAATTCGTTACTTTCCACCCCTGGTCACGACGCGCTATTATCCAAGTCATCTTGAAAACATATTACGTGTTTTTTCTCTGGCCAGAAGTTCGATGGCAAATCCTCCCTCTTCAAGTTGGCGATCCAACGACCAACCCGTCCGTGGAGGATCAGGAATCAGAAAGGTGGAATAACTCTTTTTTATCGCTTTCTGATCTGGTATAGACGCAGATTAGGAATTTACCTTTTGGGGAAGCATTAATTAAATACAAATAATAATATGAGAAAAAAAAGACAAAAGTGGTAATATTAGGAGAAAACGTTATATTTCAATTCAATTCAATTCAGTTTATTTCTATAGCGCCAATTCACATCATGTCATCTCAGGTCACTTTCCAGATCAACCAGATCATCCAGTCAGATTGATTCAAAGTTTTCTATCTAAGGAAAACCAGCTGATTGCATCGACTCATTGACTCTTCAGCAATCCCTCACACTAAGCATGCTTGTAGCGACAGTGGAGAGGAAAAACTCCCTTTGAACAGGAAGAAACGTCTTGTTGGTCTCCGTCTCCCGATATGCTCTCGCCTGTGTCCGACCTTTCAGACATTTAAGCATCTTTTTCTGAATCCCACATTGTAGCATGGCATAGACAATTCACGTTAGCAGTCTGAAGAACACCTGCTGCTTCTGATGGTTTCCTTTAGCTAACCAATGAGTGTTTGCGTTCTATGACTCATCCAATCACACTAGTTTTCACTAGATGTGGGTGGAGCCAATGACCTGCATCGGATGGAGCACATGACGGGAAATAAATATTTAGAAACATTAAACCGAAGCCAAGAGTAACGAGTAACGTTTGTTTTAAAGATGTAAGGAATAGAAAGTACAGAAACTTGTGTGAAAATGTAATGAAGTCAGAAGTAGGAAGAAAAATAAGTAATGGAGTAAAGTATAGCTACCTAAAAAGTGTACTTAAGTACAGTAACGAAGTATTTGTACTTGGTTACTTGACACCTCTGCCTAATGAACAGGTCCACCTCTTAGTATTGGGGAGTCGTTGAGTTCTCATGAAACAAAGATGGTTCCTATAATCTGCAATTTTCCAAAGCAGGTTCTCATACTCGTACATTATTCCCAAAATGGAGTCAATATTCTGCTGAAGATTCTCAGTCATCCGGGTCATAGTCATTCCAAAAACATTGATAAACACAGAAGTACTGAGCAGGAGGTACTTCAGGTAGGAAAGTAAAACTAACCATACAAAAGAATCTGTAGGTCAGGTGCACTTTCTGCAGGAACCAAAAATAAAAAGCTCAGTTCATCTGTGTTTCCGGTTAGATAGATTCACACAAATAAGTGGTACTTTTTAGAGTACTACTGGAAAGTTTAAAGGGAATGGTTACGATAATGGAAGCTGGAGCATTGATAGTGGTTCAATTCAGGAAACAATGGAAGAGCATAAACACTGAGCCATGTGTGCTTTCTATAGAAAGAAACACATAGACACTGGAAAGTTCTTGAAAGCTTTAGCTCTAGTGGTGGCGTTTTCCCAGAAAGAGACACGGTTAAACTCAGAGGCACTGGACGGGGAGTACTTTCATTAGAAAAGACACCAATTATACAAATGTTACTATAGGAGCAGAACCTCAGTCTGTTCTAGAGCAGCAATGTCCAAAAAGGTTCCTGGAGGGTTGCTGTCCTGCAGGTTTGAGAGGTTTTCCTGCTTCAGCACAGCTGATTTTAATTGATAGCTGATTAACAGGCTGTTGAACTGCAATCATCAGAATCAGCTGTGCTGAAGCTAGAAAACCTCTAACCTGCAGGACAGCGGCCCTCAGGAAAGAACTGGAAAGGGTAATGGGGAGTTCAGTAAAGATGGCTGATTTATTAGGGAAGCATCAATCAGATAAGATAATGAAAGCACTTATTAAATATTTAAAAGATACAGAATTAGCTGGGAGAATTTAGTGTGTGTATGTGCGTGTGTGTAAGTATAGATAGAATTTAGTTTCATGAAGATATAAAGATATATAGGCATTATATTTCTGAATTACATCTCCGTCCAGTTGATGGCGGTAATGCACACAGGATGCAAACTGCCAGAAAACTCAATAGAAGAAGAAGAAGACAGCGGCCCTCTGAGGTCTGACATCCACACTAAAGCAGAACAAAAACCTCTTTTTCATTATAGGCTAATAATCTTTAACTGGTCAGATTAACACAGAGCGAAACAGAACGACTGTGTTTGAAGGGAGTGGTTATTAGAAAATAAGAGAATTCTTAGTGGCAGAAAATATGGAGGAGCATAAAAACCAAACCAAGTGTCCTTTCTATTAGAATAAAAGAAAACACTTCAAAGTTAGTGGAAGTTTTATCTCTATCAATCTTTGCTTTTTTTTAAAGAGACAGTTATACTCAGATAGATTCAAACTCTCCTTTCTATCAAAAAGAAAAAAGGTTTATTATCAGTCACTTTAATGCTGGCTATTAAAGCCACTTACAGAGACAATTCCATTATATCATCCAGTCAGATTGATTCAAAGTTTTCTATCTAAGGAAAACCAGCTGACTGCATCGACTCATTGACTCTTCAGCAATCCCTCACACTAAGCATGCTTGTAGCGACAGTGGAGAGGAAAAACTCCCTTTGAACAGGAAGCAGAACCAGATTCAGTGTCCAGTGCCCCGTCCAGGAAACACACAGCCAGGCAGACGAGCTCCGAGCCAGCTCCCATGTCAGAGGATGAAGAGAGCACATCCAGTTAGTCACAGTCAGAGAAACAGGACTACACTGGAAAACAGGCCAAGCTCCAACATCTAGAAACAAAGGTGTTGATGGCAGCAGCACAGCTGATATTTCTCTCCAGGATGGAGTCACAGCCAAACAGGAACAGACCAGATGAAGCTACTATGAGAAAAAGTAGAGAGAGCAGAACGTTAGAGATTGAACTAACAGATTCTGCAGAGTGGGAGAATAGAGATAGAATGAAGCAGAATGATGAAAAAGGGGTCCCTATATCCTCCAGCAGTCTAAGCCTATAGCAGCAGAACTATAGAGATAGCTCAGGATAACCTGAGCCACTCTAACTAGAAGCTTTATCAAAAAGGAAAGTTTTAAGCCTAGCCTTAAAAGTAGACAGGGTGTCTGCCTCACGGACTAAAACTGGTAGTTGGTTCCACAGGAGAGGAGCCTGATAACTAAAAGATCTGCCTCCCATTCTACTTTTAGAGATTCTAGGAACCACTAGTAAACCTGCAGATTGAGAGCGAAGTGCTCTGTTAGGAACATAAGGAACAATCAGATCTCTGATATCAGATGGAGCTTGGCCATTTAAGGCTTTATATGTGAGAAGGAGGATTTTAAATTCTATTCTGGATTTAACAGGAAGCCAATGAAGAGAAGCCAGGATAGGAGAGATATGATCTCTCTTTTTCATTTTCATCAGAACTCTGGCTGCAGCATTTTGGATCAGCTGAAGGCTTTTAACTACAGTTTGTGGACTTCCTGATAGTAAAGAATTACAATAGTCCAGCCTTGAAGTAACAAATGCATGGACTAGTTTCTCAGCATCACCCCTGGACAGGAGATTTCTCATTTTTGCGATATTCCTCAGATGAAAGAAGGAAATTCTAGAAACCTCTTTGATCTGGGATTTAAATGACAGGTCCTGATCAAAAACAACACCAAGATTTTTTACTTTATTATCTGAAATCAGTTTAATCCCATCCAAATGAAGTGACTGGCTAATCAGCTTCTTTTTCAGAGACTCTGGTCCAAAGACTATAACTTCTGTTTTGTCTGCATTCAGAAGCAGAAAGTTAAGAGTCATCCAGGTTTTTATGTCTTCAAGACATGCCTGTAATCTATGTAATGGGTTAGCTTCATCTGGATTATAGACAGATATAGCTGGGTATCATCAGCATAGAGATAGAATGTAGCAGAATGATGAAAAGTGGTCTCTATGCCCTCCAGCAGTCTAAGCCTATAGCAGCATAAGAGTATAATTACTAAAACTTAATCTGAAAATGGATTTATTTTAAAAAAATACAGTCAAGTTACTCTCCATTTTTCTCTCTGGGAGAGTAAATTTTTCAAAGTTTAATTTATGGATTTTTTTTACAACACGTTCTTTGCTTGCAACAATTGTGAAACAAAATTCACTCCATAAAAAACGTTTCTAGATGAAATCTTGTTTTTAAGTAAGAAATGTCCACTTTTTCAGTGGCCCGGCATAGCCATCATCCCAGAAGGGAAACAGGTATTTATATAGAATTTTTTGGAGGCTACCAACCAGTAAATTAGTTCTTCTAACTACCATTATTTATGGTTCTATTAATAAAGGTGGCTGCGATTAAACACAGCTTAGAATCATTACGTATAATTTCAGGTAATGCCACTAATTGCAGTTGGAACATGGTGGTATAATGTACCTTAGCCCAGGCTAGGCCTCCTATGTTTGCTGGGTGACTCATTCCTCTCCCTGATGCACCAACCCCCCCCACCCGTTCTCGCCTGGTGGATTGTTGTTTCAGGCCTCCCCCCCCCCCTTTTCAGCATGAGGGCAAAAACGGTGTGCTTTGTGCAAAGGGCCTAGCTGTTGAAACTTGCACTTGGAACATGTCTTGCGGCTTCAAGTCTTCCACAGTGGAGCTGTGTTTACGAAAACGGCTAAATTCACTATGGTGGTGCCAGCAGCTTGGAGGGGGAGGGGATTTAACCAGACCTTCTATTACAGTTACTTTGGTATTAAGAGAAACAAAAAGATTTATTTAGTGAATATTATGAACAGCAAGGAGGTTTGCTTTCGTTTTATTTTTCAACAATCTCTTCTGGCTGAGTAAAGTTAAGGTACACCTCCTCAGCATGCTGCTGGCTGAGTGGTTTGTGTGCCTTTGGTCTGTTTTAAAGGAACGAGGGGTGGGGAGGGTGTTGGAAGTCCTGCCAATTCTTCGAGGAGGCCGCCATTAAGACAAGATGGTTCAGCCACACACATCCAAACACCTGGAGAACAGCTGCCGCGCAGCGACTGAAGCAACAATCAAGGTCCAGTCCATTTTTCCCGTCTTATCTCGGTGCCAACAATCATGAACTCCAACGACCAGCAGGGATTTCAGAGATAAATGATCAACTCAGAGGATTCTAATTACACTCCTTGTTTAAGGCATTGTGGTGGTATTTACAAGAGCTGCACATTGTTTTGAGATGAATTTTGTAAAAAAGAACATTGTGTGAGGTCAACAATGGACTATGAACAAGGAGATGTAAGTAAAACAGATGTCAGAGCAGAAGAGCAAGGGCTGGGAGATGAGGAAAGCTATGCAACATGCATCATCAGTGCATCAAAACACCTTTTGATCACGGCCTGTGGATTTGTTTTTTAAGCAGTTAAATCGTCTAAACAGTGAGAACATAACATAAAGGTACAAAGGACTGCTCCAAAGGGTGGTATCGGGTTCTAAAGAGTAGTGGGAATTCTGTGGATGAAATATTTCACTCACATTTTCATCAAACGCATTCTTTCCTTGATGGAAACTAAATGGAAGCAAAACAAAACGTCAGAAAGAAAGAGTAAAATGAGGAAAAAATGTTAGAGGAAGATGAAATCCTGACATATTAAAGCTCAGGCCGCGGACTCCATGATAAGTGCTATAAAATAGTGCTGGCAGTTAGAAACATAGATATTATCTATGTAGATGTCTCGTTGGACGGGGTCTGCCTATGCTGTGGATGAGTCAAAGCGTCCGCCATGTTGAATGTGGCAAATCTGCTGTTAGACTCAGACACTAAAACAGCATCAGAGGGACCTTAATCTCACTTTATAGTTTATATTCGTAATTTGCTGATTTTTGTACTCGTAAACAATAAAAATAATTAAAAGAACCTAACCTGGCTTTATTACTCTAGGACTTAAACTGTTCTGCAAACTTTGACTATTCTGGAAACGTTATAATTCTCATATAGATGTTGGAGCTTGGCCTGTTTTCCAGTGTAGTCCTGTTTCTCTGACTGTGACTAACTGGATGTGCTCTCTTCATCCTCTGACATGGGAGCTGGCTCGGAGCTCGTCTGCCTGGCTGTGTGTTTCCTGGACGGGGCACTGGACACTGAATCTGGTTCTGCTTCCTGTTCAAAGGGAGTTTTTCCTCTCCACTGTCGCTACAAGCATGCTTAGTGTGAGGGATTGCTGAAGAGTCAATGAGTCGATGCAGTCAGCTGGTTTTCCTTAGATAGAAAACTTTGAATCAATCTGACTGGATGATATAATGGAATTGTCTCTGTAAGTGGCTTTAATAGCCAGCATTAAAGTGACTGATAATAAACCTTTTTTCTTTTTGATAGAAAGGAGAGTTTGAATCTATCTGAGTATAACTGTCTCTTTAAAAAAAAGCAAAGATTGATAGAGATAAAACTTCCACTAACTTTGAAGTGTTTTCTTTTATTCTAATAGAAAGGACACTTGGTTTGGTTTTTATGCTCCTCCATATTTTCTGCCACTAAGAATTCTCTTATTTTCTAATAACCACTCCCTTCAAACACAGTCGTTCTGTTTCGCTCTGTGTTAATCTGACCAGTTAAAGATTATTAGCCTATAATGAAAAAGAGGTTTTTGTTCTGCTTTAGTGTGGATGTCAGACCTCAGAGGGCCGCTGTCTTCTTCTTCTTCTATTGAGTTTTCTGGCAGTTTGCATCCTGTGTGCATTACCGCCATCAACTGGACGGAGATGTAATTCAGAAATATAATGCCTATATATCTTTATATCTTCATGAAACTAAATTCTATCTATACTTACACACACGCACATACACACACTAAATTCTCCCAGCTAATTCTGTATCTTTTAAATATTTAATAAGTGCTTTCATTATCTTATCTGATTGATGCTTCCCTAATAAATCAGCCATCTTTACTGAACTCCCCATTACCCTTTCCAGTTCTTTCCTGAGGGCCGCTGTCCTGCAGGTTAGAGGTTTTCTAGCTTCAGCACAGCTGATTCTGATGATTGCAGTTCAACAGCCTGTTAATCAGCTATCAATTAAAATCAGCTGTGCTGAAGCAGGAAAACCTCTCAAACCTGCAGGACAGCAACCCTCCAGGAACCTTTTTGGACATTGCTGCTCTAGAACAGACTGAGGTTCTGCTCCTATAGTAACATTTGTATAATTGGTGTCTTTTCTAATGAAAGTACTCCCCGTCCAGTGCCTCTGAGTTTAACCGTGTCTCTTTCTGGGAAGACGCCACCACTAGAGCTAAAGCTTTCAAGAACTTTCCAGTGTCTATGTGTTTCTTTCTATAGAAAGCACACATGGCTCAGTGTTTATGCTCTTCCATTGTTTCCTGAATTGAACCACTATCAATGCTCCAGCTTCCATTATCGTAACCATTCCCTTTAAACTTTCCAGTAGTACTCTAAAAAGTACCACTTATTTGTGTGAATCTATCTAACCGGAAACACAGATGAACTGAGCTTTTTATTTTTGGTTCCTGCAGAAAGTGCACCTGACCTACAGATTCTTTTGTATGATTAGTTTTACTTTCCTACCTGAAGTACCTCCTGCTCAGTACTTCTGTGTTTATCAATGTTTTTGGAATGACTATGACCCGGATGACTGAGAATCTTCAGCAGAATATTGACTCCATTTTGGGAATAATGTACGAGTATGAGAACCTGCTTTGGAAAATTGCAGATTATAGGAACCATCTTTGTTTCATGAGAACTCAACGACTCCCCAATACTAAGAGGTGGACCTGTTCATTAGGCAGAGGTGTCAAGTAACCAAGTACAAATACTTCGTTACTGTACTTAAGTACACTTTTTAGGTAGCTATACTTTACTCCATTACTTATTTTTCTTCCTACTTCTGACTTCATTACATTTTCACACAAGTTTCTGTACTTTCTATTCCTTACATCTTTAAAACAAACGTTACTCGTTACTCTTGGCTTCGGTTTAATGTTTCTAAATATTTATTTCCCGTCATGTGCTCCATCCGATGCAGATCATTGGCTCCACCCACATCTAGTGAAAACTAGTGTGGTTGGATGAGTCATAGAACGCAAACACTCATTGGTTAGCTAAAGGAAACCATCAGAAGCAAGCGGGTGTTCTTCAAACTGCTAACGTGAATTGTCTATGCCATGCTACGATGTGGGATTCAGAAAAAGATGTTGAAATGTCTGAAAGGTCGGACACAGGCGAGAGCGTATCGGGAGACGGAGACCAACAAGACCTCCCTCATCCTTGTAACCTGACTCCGCCAGATGGATTTGCTCCTCATATCCATCTGGAAACCTTCCGTAGAAGTAATTTTGGGAAGGGGCGAAAATACTGGTTAGCTGATTGGCCTATGTTGGTGCTAGACGGGCCAAATAAACCAATCAGATCAACGAAGCATATGACGTACTAACAGAGCGACGACGAAAACACAACCACAAGCCAGGCTACTCTTGCCGAAACCAGTCGGGAGAAGAGCAAAAACATCTTTTCCTCTGAGAAAAGCCTCCAGAGCAGCGTTTTGCTCTTCTTTCAGTGAAGAAATACTCTGTAATTCCGATAAAACTTGCTCGATAGCCACGCTAACGCTAGTTTCATTGGCTGAAGCCGCCATGTTCTTTAGACTGAACCGTCGCGCTTCTCGTTGCGTCACACCTCAACCCGCCTCAAAGCCAAGCAGCATAATCAGCATTTTCTTTTTTTTTATTTTTTTGGCGGAATTATTATCATTATGATCGTTATTCCTACTTATGTTTTTGGTTTTCAATCCATGGATGTCTGGAACATGGGCTGTATGTGCGGGTGTAGTAATTGTCTTGTTGATAGTTTTCTTTTTTGTTTGTGATGTCGTTGTGATGTAATTATGGAGTCTTTTTGTTCTGTTTTGTTTTGTACGCCCTGGATGGGGTGTTTGTTGCTTTAATACGAAAAACTAATGAAAACAATTTAATTATTATTATAAGTAATTAGTAGGGATGCAGGATATAATCGGCCCCCTATCGGTATCGGCCTTAAACTGAATATCGTACATCGGCCACCCCACCGATATTTAACCCGATATTTGATCAGCTTCTGAGTTTCTAAATTCTAAAAAAATAAAAAATACTACTTCTTCTTCTTCCTCAAAAACTTATTTACACTTAAAAACTTCTAAAGACGAGGGAAAAAATATTGATCCATTAAAATATCCCAATATCTTCATATGCTGATATATTGCCATTTAAAAACACCATATCAATCTCTTTTACTGATGAAATATTGCTATATGTCATCGTTATGCTACGAAATCCCCCGAAAATTCACCAAATTCTGCCATATTTTTATATGTTGATATATTGACGCGGTATCGATCTATTTTACAAACAAAATCTCACAAGAATTTGCAAAATATCACGAGAGTTTGTAACAGAACGATGAAATTTCACGAGATTTTGAAAGTAAAATAGATCGATACCGCGTTTTTAAAAATCTATTTGATATCAGCATATGAAAATATATTTGAGTTTATTATTTTTCAAAGTGTCAGAAATGGATAACAAAACTGCTATTTTCAATGACTGCTTATTTTTGTCCAGCTTTAACATCGGTATCGATATCGGTTATCGGCTACATGAGTTGTAAAATATCGGCATATCGGATATCAGCCAAAATCCCAATATCGTGCTTCCCTAGTAATTATTTACATTACTTTTTAAAAGTAACCGAAAAAGTTACACTACAATTACATTTTAAACAAGGTAACTTGTAACTGTAACGGATTACATTTTTAAAGTAACGTACCCAACACTGCTTATGACTGAATTAAATTGTTTTAACTAAACAGGTTTGATTAAAACCGGATTTAAAACTGACACTGCTGTTGGTCTGTGCTGTTCTGGGATAACAGTAATCTGTTCATCCCAATCTGAAACAGATAAAATCTAAAGAGGGATTAAAAGAAGCATAGGTAGGATTATTACCAGCACATTTTTTTATTGTTAACATATGTGCAAAACACTGCTTTAATCAAAGCGCACATAAATGGAAGATGCTTGGCTGCAAAGTATCTGTACAAAAACAAGTAAGCAAAAATAATCAAATCTGTTTATAAACAATTTACAAAATATAATAAACTTTATATAAACATGTAAATATTCATCTATGTCATCATCAGCAAAATAACCGCAGCTATTTTGCATGAAGCTGTCCTTTACATTCATTGTTGCACATTACAGACGTCCTTTATTGCCAAGGTTTCCATTCAGTGAGGTAGAAAGGTTCCGTTTTTTTTTACGTTCTCTTTGGTTCTCCTCGTGAAAAACAGGACGGCCGACCAGCTAGGAGCTCGTCCTCGTTTGTGGGAAATGATCAGTCCAACAGCTGTCAAAAGGCTGCTCATAGACGCAGCTGCCTTGTTCTGACGAGTCCTTGTGTTCAAGGTCCGAGTCGACGTCCAGAGCAGAGTACAGATTCTCGTGAAGAGTTAATCCATGATGCGTGACGGATGGCGGGACGTAAACATCCTTGTTCGGAGTCCAAGGAGCTTTCCCAAATGTTCCTACAGGACAGGTTTAGATGTTAGACTGAAGCAGAGGTCATGGTGATGAAAAGCCAGCAGCCTGAACAACTTACCCATGAAAGTGTTGCAGGTAGAAACGCAGTTCGGAGGTTTTCCACAATCAATGGGTTCCGCCTCATCAAGCGACGGCTGCGGGTGTCCCTGTTCAGACGGGGAGCCTCGACTCGAGCTGCTGTCTGGATGCTGCAGCCCGAGGGAGGAGGGGCAGAGGTCCAAATGCTCGAACGGCGAGTAGTCCCTCTTTTTGGGTTTAGTCAGGCTGCCGCTGTAGGACTCCATGGAGACCGGCTTCTGGTAGGCGGGAAAACCTGAGGGGGAAACGGGCAGATGTGACATCACTCTCCCTCTAAGACGATTGAACCGGGACGCGATGAAGAATTTCACCAACCTGGGAAGCCGTCAGACGGCTCGCTGGGGTATATGCCGTCCTGACAGAGCAGCGAGCCGATGGGACCTTGGTAATGGCAAAGCAAAGGATCAATGGCCGCTTCCATGTCGGCTTCACTCCCTGTGTCCAGCTGGCAAAGACCTACCAAGGGTAAGACATTGTGTCCGGTTAGGATTTCAATCGGTTTGACTTCAAACTTTCCTTTTTGATAAAGCTTCTAGTTAGAGTGGCTCAGGTTGTCCTGATCTATCTCTATAGTTCTGCTGCTATAGGCTTAGACTGCTGGAGGACATAGGGACCCCTTTTTCATCATTCTGCTTCATTCTATCTATGCTCTCTCTTTTAATTAAGTGAGTCGATGCAATCAGCTGCTTTTCTTTGGAAAACTTTTAATCAATCTGGTTGAACTGTTTCTATAAAGTGACCTGAGATGACATGATATGGAGCTATAGAAATAAACTGAATAGAACTGAATAGAATAAGGAAAGGCTAGCGTTGGTACCGTTCATGTCTTTGGCTTGAAGGTAGAAGCCGCTGTAGGACGACGCCAGGTACTGATGGCTGCTGCCACTTTCGGACGGGATGTAGGCGTCCTGTCGGTCAGCCAGAGTCCCCTGGGAGGACAGGTAGCTGGGAATGTCCGCAGGCAGGTTGGTCTCGTCTAAAAGGACAAGCAAACGAATGAGTCAGAGTTCGGATGCCTGGACGATCTCACAACCAGGCGTCCACTGACCCGTATTGGTGACGCTGCAGTCCTCGTTCCGCCGGCGGGTGTGGTAGATGATGACCACCCACACCAAGGAGGTTCCAACTACACAGCAGACCACCGCTATGATGACCACTCCCACTGTGGCCCACCCATCGTCAGCCGCTCCCAGTCCCCCGCCCATGACCAGCCCTACGCCGCCCTGCGCCGCCGAGTCACAGTTAGGGTTCGGAAGGACCGCCAGTCGGACGTCGCCTCTCTCTGTTCCAAGGACGTTGGACATCTCGCAAGTGTACTTCCCCGCGTCCGCCTCTGCAGCGTCGACCACGATGAGGAGCTGGTTGGCAGCGGCGAAGAAGTGGCGCTCAGTCACCAGCAGGGGGCTGTCGTCTTTGGTCCAGTTCAGCCTGGGAGGAGGGCTGCCACCGGCGATGCACTGGAGGACGGCCGTCTCGCCTTTAACCACGGTGCGATCGAGGAGTGGCCGCAAGAAATGGGGGGTTTCTGCAAAAAAATACAGGGACGAGTTAAACGATGAAAGAATCTCTAGACGGAAAATGTCGGCTCCAAACGTAAGCAGACTTTCTCACCGAGAACCGTTAGAGTCGCATTGGCAGAAATGGCTCCGGCTGTGTTCTGAGCTGTGCAGCTGTAAACGCCGATGTCCTCCGTTTTGACCCCCACGATGAAAAAAACGTCGTCCTCTGGCATGACGTGCATGCGGCGCTCGCGAGCGGCGGGAAAGTCGGTGCCTCCGTCTTTCTGCCAAGCGATCTGAGGTGAAGGGTGACCGGTGGCGGCGCATTCCAGCCGCGCCATCATCCCCGCCCGCACCGTCAGGTCCATCGGCGTTTTCGTGAAAGAGGGAAGTACTAAAAGTATGGAATGAATTTTATTCCATTATTTTTGCAAGCGAAAAACATGTTTGAAAATCGATATTTAAAAACAACAAAATCCTGGAATCCAGAAATAAAAGTTTGAAAACAATTGAATTTAAAAAAGGCTTGGAGAGTAACTTAGCTGTATTTTCATTTTCTTTTTTTTGTTCACATGTATTTTTACCTTATTTTGTTATTTCTTCCAAAAATGTTTACAATTTCAGTAATATTTATTAACAGATTGAATATTTTCATTTATTATTTTTTTCTTCAGATACAGTATTACTATTGCATCATTTTGATTTGCGTTTTATGTTTTTTAAGAATCTGAAAAGAATGCAATCTGTAAAACTCAATCTGCTAAACTGAAATTTGTAAAAAAAAAAGAAAATATAAAATTTGTACGTTTTTCACAAAGTGAACTTTAAAATTCTGAAAAAACAAAAAAGTTAGTGAAATGAAATCAAATGAAAGAGGATAACTTATTAATAGTTT
Source organism: Cyprinodon diabolis (assembly GCA_030533445.1). Taxonomy (NCBI): domain Eukaryota; kingdom Metazoa; phylum Chordata; class Actinopteri; order Cyprinodontiformes; family Cyprinodontidae; genus Cyprinodon; species Cyprinodon diabolis. Next base: position 7,143,806 of record CM060078.1, on the reverse strand, counting down.
TTCACAGTTTAAATTCTAGAATGCATTTTTAAAAATGTCCATGTTTAAAATATGTTCTTTGTTTGCAACAATAACGGACTAAAAAGTCACTCCATACCAGAGAGACACAGGTAACCGTCATTCTATGTCACGCTTACTGTTGACGGTGAGCCGGGCCTTGGTGGAATACGACGACCCGAAGTGGTTGGAGATGACGCACTGGTACCTCCCCTCGGCAGAGAACTCCACGTTCCGCAGCTGCAGGGTGGTGGTGTACTCCGTCACTTCCGTCTCACTTCCCGCATCGCCCTGCGCCCTGAGGTGCGCCTGGCTGTGGATCTCTGCGTCGTTCAGGACCTCGTTGTCTTTCTTCCAGGAAAAGTTCATGGGGGAGTCACTGGAGCTCGCGGCGGAACAGACGAACGTCACGTTGGTTCCTTTGAGAGCCGACTGCGTCTCCGGCTGCACCGTAATCTTGGGTTTTGGGAAGTCATCTGGATGCAGAAGGAAAATCATTTCGTTACATATTTCTAACTCAAATCATTCAAGAAATTGGAAAGCAATCTATGGAGTGATTTTTGTTCCGTTATTGTTGCAAGCAAAGAATGCATGCAAATAAAAAAAAAAAATGTATTCCAGAAATAAAACTTTGAAAAATGTTTAAATTGAAAAGGTTTTGAGATCAACTTGTCTGTTTTCTAAGATTATATTTTTTGTCCAATTCATTTCTCATAATTTTTCTGACACTTTTCTTACAGATTTCATTTTTACAGGTTTTAGATTTCTCTTTTTCAGATAAACTTTCATGAATTTATCCTTCTTTTCAAATCATGTTTTCCATATCAATTCACTTCTTTCCATTGGACGTTAGCAGAAATATTCTTATTGGTCCTATGGAGTGAAAATAATTTGATCCGTAAAACAAAATTTCAAGAGGATGCATTTGTAACAATAAAAACAACTTTAAAAATAATTGAAAACTGCATAAAAAACTAAATCTGAGAAATCAGCAAGGTTACTCTCAAAAGCTTTATTGGATTAAACTGTCTTTCATTTCTGGATCACATCTATTTTTAATCTCCGTTTACAAAACTCTGCATGCAAAAATAAAGGAACAAAATTCTCTCCACAGTTCTACCCAATCCGATCCAAACTAAACGGCTATTTCTGAGCTATTAATGCTAAGTCAGGACCTCCAGCTGAATAAAAAACGCTCACCGCACACAAACTCCTCCTGGCGCACAGAGAACACAGTCCTGCCCTTCAGCATCTGTGGGTGGGCACAGCTGGCATTGATGGAGGGCAGGAAGGTTTGCTCTGCCACCCAGATGGGAAGCCACTTCAGCTGGCAGTCGCAAAGGAGGCTGGAGGTATTCAGGTGCCTACCAGGAGGAGAAAACAGCAACAAAATGCATGAATTTACTCACATGCTTCATTAATCCAACAGTTAAGAAGGAGACCGTTTCCTATAAGCAGCTGAATCAAGATATTTAAGTATAAATAAGAAAAGACAAACTTTCTCTCCTTTACTTAAAGATCAGACTTTTGCTATAATGTATTGATTCTGACCTTGAAAACAGAAAAATATGTCTGATCTAAAGTCAGGCAGAGAAAATAGATTTTCTTTTGCGCTGCATTGATGAATGCATTAAAAAAAATTGCTTCATGATGTTAAAGGCACAGGTATGGAGTTGATTTTGTTTCATTATTGATGCAAGCTAAGCTTATGTTTAATAAATCGCAATTTGAACTTCGTGGTTTTCTCAGATTTTAGTTTTTCAATTTTTTTCCTTTTCAAATTTCTTTTTTAATAGATTCTATTTTTTTATGATTTCTGTTATTCATATTACAGTTTAGACATTGCATTCTTCTTCAATTGAGTGTCCCAGATCATATTCTCTTCACTTCAAGCTGCAAAATCTAAAGCCTCTTTCCTACTGAAAATAGCGAATTTTTCAAACATGGGTCGACCCGCTAAAAATCCGCATGTGGCTCCTTAACCACTGGCTAATAAAGCCGATCTGACCCCTCGCTGGCAGCTCCGTAGCCTCATCCCACCCCCAACCTCCAGCTTCTTGTCTGTTGACATCATCACACTGGGTTAGAGTTGATGACATCACCAGTGCGACAGAAATCAGGAGAGTAAACAATGGAGAGCAACATGGAAGGAAGCAAGGGCGTAGTCAGAGTGCTTTATTGTTTCTCTCTATTATCCGTCTGAATCCGTCTCTCCAGAGCTGCTCCATGTTTATCCAATGGAAACAGAGTCGTTTCTGCTTGTTAGATCAGAAGCGACTGGCGCCGTGTGTCGACGTCCGTACGGTGGCTTCAATGGTATCACGTAATTTAGCACGTCAACCCGACTCTGGTGTTCCCACAGCATGGCGTTCAGAGCCGAGGAGATTTTCATTTGGGTCGCTGTCCGAGTAATTTTTCCCGGGTAGACACGCGTCAGCTAGCTGTTCCCACTGCCAATAAAACGATGCTAACATCCATGCAGGAAGAAGTGCGTCTTCGTTCCAGAGGAAGATAATATGATCTGGAAAAACCATGACACTTAATCTGAAAAAATGAAACTTAAAATCTGGAAAAAAGGAAAATAAGTTTTTCACAAAATAAAACTTAAAAATAATCCATAAACAAAAAACAATCTAAGAGCAAATTTACTGTAAAAACCAAAGTTTCTCTTCCCTGGATGGCATTTTCTTCCGTTTTAATTTATACAATGTTTCTAGCGACAATAACGGAACAGAATTCACTCCATACAGAGTAAAGTTTGGCATAGACCTGAACGATGAAGTCACCAGTGTGTGGTGCCGACTTTCCCAGCACACCATAATGAATTAGACCTGGTGTGCTGGGCAAATAAAAAGACAACGAAGCTCTGTTGAAACTCGACACTTACAGCTGCTCAAGGTTCTTCATCTGGGAGAAGGCGTTTGCTTGGATGGACATGATGCCATTATTGCTCAGATCTCTATGTGGAGACAAAGAAAAAAAGGCATCAGCTCTGATTAATAAAAAGTGAAAAAAAACCAAACAAAAAAAACAATAAAGGTCCTGGCAATGGAGGGCTGCGGTAATGAAAAGAGGCCAGACTCTGAGCTGCTTTGAGCTCTGGCATCGGAACTAATTGGAATCAAATGTAGCTCTGAGAGAGTCATAAACAGACCGAGTTCTCTCCACCTTGTCTCGCTTTGACATCGATATATCTGGCTCACATGTAAAGATGCTAATGGCAGCATTTCTTTCCTGACTCCACATCAAAGCAAAGGAACAGAGGACAGTCTGGATGCACGGTTCAAGCAAGAACCCGTCTATGATTCAGTGCGCTTTGTTTGGAGCTCAGACTCTACAAAACAATCAATGAAACGGGAAGCCGACTCACAGATGCTGCAGCTCATCCAGGCCTGAGAAGGATTTTTTGGTCACCGAGCGAATCTGGTTCCCCTGCAGGAATCTGGGAAACAGCAAAGGCTGAATCAGTTAAGTTTTGGTCTTGAGCTTTATCATAGTAATTTATTATAATAAACTCACAGTGTTTTCATCTTTTCGAGTGCAGAAAACGGTCCATTCATGTCTTCAATGGTCCAGGAGATTTCATTATTCTGGAGATCCCTTTAAGAAAATACCACAGTGTAAAAAACATAAAAACACAACTTTAAAGCAACTGAGCTTGCAAATAAAAGTGTACTCATGAGTGCAAAGGAAATGTCTAGACATTAAGTTTTTACTCAAAGTGGTGCCTTAAAAGGGAAACCCCGTTCTGGTCGACATGGCACTTTTAAGTTAGCAACCAAATTTTTGGGTTGTACGAAAACAAAACACAACAAAGCGGGTGAAGCTTGTAAATCTCGCTCAATGGTATCGACAGAACTAATCGCTAACAATGAAGGGATTATGTGCTTTTATCTGTGTAAAACATGGCAGATTGGACAGAGTTGTGAAGAAATATTGTTATTTCTTCAAAATCAATGCTATATTTCAGCACAAGGTCCAAAGTATGAAGATAAGAATGCGTAGGACTATGGACATTTTGAAAAAAACTTATCGAGTCTAAGATAGCATTAGAGGCTGCATTTAAGCTATCACCTTCAAGTTTAAAATTACTAACAGAAGAGATTTTGTTGCTTTAAAATTTGGATGAGGGAACCTACAGGTTGAATGTTCAAAAGAGTTGTAAATATTAACCGGCATTGGACTAATCAAATTATATTAAAAAAAAAATGCTGCTACTACTCTTCCCCCCCCCCCCCCCCCCTACCCAGAATTTCTGGGCATATGATAATGTAAATAGCTGAAGGGAGTTGCTGTCGTGTTTCTGCCGTCAGGTTTCTGTGAGACAACTTAAATCCATTTGATTATTACAAATCAGCTCATTAATTAAACTACAGTATTTGAAGTGAGAGATCTTATGTTAATTGTTTTAGGCCTTTCTTTGCAATAAGAAGACTGTGTTGGAAATTGATCTACAACACAGGTTTTTGAACTTTCATTACAGAATTGTTTCTTTTTTTTTCAATTTAGTTTTTCCTCTCCACTGTCGCTACAAGCATGCTTAGGGCGAGTGATTGCATTAGAGTCAATGAGTAGACGCAATTAGCTGGTTTTCCTTAGATAGAAAGCTTTGAATCAATTTGACTGGATGATCTGGTTGAACTTCAAAGTGCCTTGAGATGACATATGAATTGGAACTATAGAAATAAACTTTAAATTGAATTTAGCAAAATACTATAAAATGACTTTGCTGTACCTTGGCATAAACTGTTAAATGTTTCTATCGTATTTCCAATACCGATTTGTTATTTTAAAAAATGTACCATATTTTCCAGACTATAGAGCACATCACAGTATAAGCCACACCCACAAAAAAAAAAAAAAAAAACGTACATTATAAGCCGCACCGGGCTATAAGCCGCTGATATCTACTAAACTGTCTCCACGAAACCTGTAGGGGGAGCTCTACATTTAGCCCCTGGAGTAGAGACGAAGAAGAATGCTAGCTCCCGTTAGCTTGTTAGCTCGCAGCAGTAACAGCTTCCACTGAGAGATGGAGCTTCATCAGCTTTTTATTTCAGCTCTGCAGGCGATGTCTCTTCATTGGTTCAGCAGCTTTTATGCGGCAAATAATGTCAAAATGTTTGAATTCGGGACATTTGTTCTCCGTCGTTCCTGCTGCTAGTTGTGCTAAATGAAAATCCGCCTTCATTTCCAACTTGAACTTCCCGCTCTGGCGGTTAGGAAACATCCACAGAAAAGCCGCAGCTTCTTATAAGCCGTGGGGGAAAAAAGTAGCGGCTCACAGTCCAGAAAATACGGTAGGTTTTTTTGAAAACCCATGGCCTCTTAGTCACCCAGTGTTTCAATATCAGCTCAATAATGAAGCAACCAAATTCACTCCGTACACCAACAGTTTAGCCACATGAACTAACCAGCCTCTGAAATGCTTTTTATAAAAGAAAACTCAAATTGTAAACCCTTCTGCTATTTGCAGAAGAAAAAAAAACGTATCAAGTTTACTTTAAAAGCCGACAATTTCCCACAGAAAAAAAAAAATGCCTCCTTTGATCCGCTGGCTGATTTATGGGCTTCAAACAGTAGTTTAGCTCCTCAGCATGCTTGGCCATGGCTGATTGAGATGGAGGAAGGGTGTGAGCGTGCGCTTTCATGTCAGTGTGTATTGGGGGGGGGGGGGCTGAAGCGATCCGTGTGCACCTAGAAGCACACCTGCCCTACGTTGACCTCAGCAGCACCGCTCACATTTGGTTGTAGTTAGCCTCCACCTCGAAATTAGTCAGTCTGTGGGAAGGGGGGGTCGGGTGGGTGGTGAGACAGCAATTTGAGCAGTGAAAGGATGATGGCGGTGGGGATTATAATCTACTTCACAACCCCAAAGCAAATCCAGCAGAATATTTCCCCTCCAGCATTAGGGTGAGTTAGCAGCTCGGCTCGGCTAGCATACGAGGGCTGGCGGTCTGTAGCTGCGTCTCATAAAAACTGATTTAAGGTAAACGTAAATAAGCTTACAGCATCTGCAGGTTGGGCAGGCCGCGGAAAGCTCCGCCGGCGATGAAGCTCACACGGTTGTTTCCGACGTGGAGCTGGTCCAGCAGGCTGAGGCCGTCAAAGCTGGACTCTTCCAGCCTGGACAGGTGGTTGGAGGACAGGTCGCTGCAGGCCAGGAAAACAGTGAGAAAGATCAGAACGGCTCAAACGCCACCGGATCGAAAGCCTGAACGATTAAATATGATTTAACACCCATCTGCACCACAGCCTCATGCTTCTACTGCCGTGCTTTATAGTGAAAACGTCTATGCTTTTTTTATTCATCTTATGGAGGAAAATCTGTCACATGTTTAAAGTTAACACTCCCGAACAGCAGTGAGTGTAAAAATAAGTCTATAAAGGCAGAATAAAAATACAGCAACACTCATTCTAGTTTCTGAAAAAGTTTGAAAACTTTCTTTCAATCACTTCTGTCGGTTTGTCTCACTAAATATGAGCCATAACTATCAAAGGTTGGGGTTAGGGATGCACGATATTGGGATTTTGGCCGATATCCGATATGCCGATATTTTAAAACTCATGTAGCCGATAACCGATATCGATACCGATGTTAAAGCTGGACAAAAATAAGTAGTCATTGAAAATAGCAGTTTTGTTATCCATTTCTGACACTTTGAAAAATAATATACTCAAATATATTTTCATATGCTGATATCAAATTGATTTTTAAAAACGCGGTATCGATCTATTTTACTTTCAAAATCTCGTGAAATTTTGCAAATTCTTGTGAGATTTTGTTAGTAAAATAGATCGATACCGCGTCAATATATCAACATATAAAATATGGCAACATTTCGTGAATTTTCGGGGGATTTCGTAGCATAACGATGACATATAGCAATATTTCATTAGTAAAAGAGATTGATATGGTGTTTTTAAATGGCAATATATCAGCATAGGAAGATGTTGGGATATTTTAATGTATCAATATTTTTTCCCTCGTCTTTAGAAGTTTTTAAATCTGTAAAAAATAAGTTTTTGAGGAAGAAGAAGAAGTAGTATTTTTTTTTTTTTTTGACTTTAGAAACTGATCAAACTGAAGCTGATCAAATATGGGGTTAAATATCGGTGGGGGGGGCCGATGTCCGATATTCAGTTTTAAGGCCGATACCGATAGGGGGCCGATTATATCCTGCATCCCTAGTTGGGGTTCCAACGTCAACAAATTAAGTTACATCGGTTACAGAAGGGAGGCCATAAATAAAAATAAAAGCAATCATCATGATGGTCGAAATAAATGCATTAAAAATATAGATGTTTTAAACCCAAAACAGAACTTTTACTTTTAAAGTGAATTAAAAATAAGTAAAGTTAAGAACCAATCTTCTTACCCCTGTAATGGGGGAAAAAAGTTTTCAACCATTTGTTCCAGTTAAATAAACGGAGATCGATGGATTTCACTGTATTTTTATCTTTGCAAAGAGAGAACAGTTCATCATACGGCCGTTATTGCTCGGTAATCAGCCCTGTTCTACCTGAGCAGCGTTCGTTCAGAAACTTTGGTTAAACATGTTATTAACATGTTTTCTTCTTTCTGGAAAGAATACTGACCTCCTAGTGCTGCCCATGAAGATCTGAGCCTAATCTGATAAGAATCTATGAAGAGATTAGGGTGATGGCAAACAGGCCTTCCGACCTCAAAGGAAAAATCTGGTTAATTACTGCTAACTTTTGCTACTCTGATTATTTTTAGTTAAGATTTATTTTAAAGCAAAATGTCTTTAGTTCTGTTAAATCCTATGTTGGTGATATTATCTGACTTTACTTCTGTATATCTCAACACGCTTCAATTCTTTAGCTAACGCTGCTCCTAAAATGGCTTTTAGCTAATTACCTTTAGCTAAAGTGTTAGCTTTAGCACAGTTGATGATATACAGTATAAATGTCATGTCCAAAAAGCTCTGTTAAAAAATGTGATTTTTTTTAATTGAGCAGATTAGCTCAATAGCCACGGTGTTAGCATTGTGCTAAAACAACATCTGAGTCAATAACCCAATAAAACCCTTTGGGGATCAGATACGCTTCTGCTGATTTAGTCCTAATTTGCTGCAGTTTAAGTAAAGATTATAAATCCAATCTGAGGCGTCTACTGCTTCACATTTGAGGCTCATGTGTATCATGTGAAATACGACAATTACTCTGCTTTCCTGCCTCCTTTTTCAAACGTTAGGATCAGCAGAGATAAAGACAGCTGGGACTGATTTAAAGCACTTTGTAGAAAAGTTTAAGAAGAATGAACAATGTGGGATTCACATGGAAAATAATAGAATATATAATAGGATATAGTCTATTTTTCTTTGTTGTTCATTTGCATAGTTTCTCTTAAATAAACACATTCTTAGAAAATAGATAGTTTTCATATATTAAAAAAATATAAATCTGACCACCGTATTTACACGACCATAAGGCGCACCGTACTAAAAGGTGCAGTCTCAGTTATGTGTGCCATTTCTGTATTTAACACACACATAAGGCGCACCGGACTATAGGGCGCGGGTTTTATGTACCGGTACATGTCCTCTGCTGCGTTTAAATACCTCTACTGCGTATTTAAAAATAGAGCAGGAGCAAAACTGAGTATGTTTGTGCTTTATTCATGTATTTATTACAAAGTATTAATCAAACCTGGGAGCTGGCCGTGAGACAGACACATCGCTGTGATCACTCCTCTGAAACAGTTTATTGGTGCATAAATCAACTTAAAATGCAGAAATCTGCCAGCAGAATATGTTGGCTTTTATTATCCTGCTGCCTTCAGTTTAGATTATTTAGATGAAAAACACCTACCAGCTGCTGTGGTGAACCGCGAGGAGGAAGTGACCCGGCCAGAGGCTGCTGTTGAATGGGATTCCTACTGACAGCGCACCGCTGGTATGTGGGGGCCTGAGCGGCTCCGACAGAAATAATATTGGAAGGCAGGATGATAATCTGGATGAACTGACTGCAATGATTAAGTTTTCAGGTGGATTTTCCCACTTTAAAACATATTAAAACTACTTTATTCCCACTGATCACAGCAAATATAGCTGCAAGGTAAAGAAAGGATAGTGAAGCTCCGCCCAACGCGCGTCAGACACACTTTTGCACCGTTAGTCAGAACTAACTGGTACAAGCAGCAAAAAGGAAGCAGCAGACGCGATTTTGCTGCTCTTGCTGCATCCGGTGTGAAGGCAGCCTTACTTTGAACGACGGTTCACACCGATGTCGAGCGGTTGAAGTTCCTTTGTCAGACCTCCCGGAATAACAGCGAGCGCAGCGTTCATTTGTTTCACCTTGTTTTTCACATCGACTGTGAGATGGGCACGCATGGAGTCACAGATTAACAGCGATGGTGATGAGTGGAAAAAACCTCCTGGTCTCTTTACATTCACCTCCCTCAGCCACGCTTTCATCATCTCCTCAATGAGGAGGTCTGCATAAAGCACATACCTGTTCTTTTATACACGATCCACGCCCACACTTCCCCCTTTAACGTTCTCATGGTGGTCTCAACAACGTCCGCAGTAACAACACACATAGGGCGCGCCGCACAATTTGAGGGGAAAAAAAAGACGTTTATATGCGCCTTATAGTCGTGAAAATACGGTAATAGATTCTTCATTATTAAACTGGTTCATTATTCTTTTTTGGTTTGTGAAACAATATTGAACAAAACACAGATTTGCCTTCACAGCCTCAGAAGGAAAAGATTTATGGACAGAAAGTAAACCTAGACATGGAATTATGTTTTGCTTTTATAAAGTTTTTTATAATGTTGTTTTTTATTGTTGCATTCATATAAATATACTGGTGTAATAAATTAGTTTATGCCTGTTTTAAAGTTATAGTGCCCCCTCTCAGGAGAAAACTCCACCAGCCGCCACTGGTTGAACGTTTCTGGGGTTTTTTATGTGGAAGATGAGATTCACATGAATTTGAAAGGATTTTCTGAGCCTATCAGGAATAAATGCTTGATGGATGCGGACTCACAGCTTGCTGAGCTTCTGGCAGCACCTCCAGGTGTCAGGCTGGATCCTGCTGATGGCGTTGTGTTCCAGGTGGAGCTGCTGCAAAGCCTCCAGCCCGTACAGCCACCCTTTGCTCACCTCCGTCAGGTTGTTAAAGCCGAGCTGCCTGTAGCCGAACACAGGTCAGGGTTCGCTTTATGAAATCAGGTCTAAAGGAAATCAGCCCAGAGAGAACTTACAGGACTTCCATGTTGCTGAGGCCAAAGAAGGCTCCGTCCATCAGCCCGGAGAGGCGGTTCCTCTGCAACTTTAAGGAGCGCAGAGTAGGTAGATCCTGGAAGGTCAGGCCCTCCACCCGACGGATCTGATTTCTGCTCAAATCCCTGGAAAAAACAAAAGAAAAATGAAAAAAACCCTCTTTGTTTAGAGGGGCAAACGTCCTGCAAACAGTCTGTAAGAAGAAAGAGCTTACAGATGCTGCAGGTTGGGCAGCTGGAAGAGCCGGGCCGGGATACTGGAGATCCGGTTATGGCTGAGTTCTAGGACCTGCAGAGTCCCGGCCAGGTTGGCGGCCCAACCCAACTCCAGCGACGAGATACGGTTGTTGCAGAGGAACCTAAACGGATTAACAGGAGCCAGCTTAGCATACATTCTAATATGCATTACATTTACAAAAAACAAAACTCACAAGTTCCTGAGAGGCAGAGCGGGGAAGGAGTCCATCTTTATTTCCACTACTTTGTTGTTGCTGAAGTCGAGTGTTTGCAGGGAGGAGAAGGACCGGAGCTGCTCCTCTGAGATCCCGCTGATCCGGTTGTTTGCTCTGAAAACACAGACGCCATTGCTCCAATAACGCTGATATCTGACCACGGTTTCATGCAAACAGGCAAGTCCTCAAATTCCACCGCAGTATGAAAAAAATGTCAAACCCCCACGAAAGCTGCCACCCAACATGAAACCCTCTGACATCACGTTTCGAAGCTAATGCTAGGTGTATTTATCGTAACAGGCAGCTAATTGTCCAATATGACTAACGTCGCTGCTCATCCCATCAAAACAGCCCCAGGTTTAGCCTTGTGTTATTTTGTTTATAAGGTAATTACCAACAAGGTATTTAAAAAAGTTACCCGCCAATTACTTGGCTGATGAATCCCATTCCCTCAGTGAAAGCATGCCTCAGCAGAGGCCAGCAATTTCCTGAGCTGCACGCCTCCTAAATTGCAGTGCAGGGACTGCTTGGTTATAAACAGAGCTGCACAGTGCCCTCTTTGTGAGGGGGGAGAGAGTGGATGGGAGGGAGGGAGGGAGAGAGAGAGAGAGAGTCCCTCCAGTGCTCCAGACTACAGGCCCCGTTTTCAGCAGCGGCGGCGCTTCGCAGCGTTTGGACTTATTTTATGGAGACAAACACGAGGAAAGGAGATTTCATGTCTAGGGTTAGGGTTCTTGATAATAAAAGGTGCCATTTAACTGCATTTAAACATCTTTTGAGGGGAATTCAGCACTAAATATCATCACACTGGGGGGGAGAGGCGGTCCTTACAAGGTGCTGAGGAACCGCCAACCTGCTCCTTTTTTTTGTCCCGCTCTAAATCAGAAAAAGAAAAAAATCAACCATTAATTTTCTGTCACGCTTATCCCAAGCGGGGTGGCGAGGGGTGCTGGTATCTCCTGCCGTCTACGGGGTCGACCCTGGACAGGCCGCCGGTCCATAAGGACGCCTAAGGAGAATCTAGAGAAGCCAATTAACCTAACAGTCAGGTTTTTGGACTGTGGGAGGAAGCTGGAGTACCTGGAGAGAACCCACGCATGGTCAGGGAGAACGTGCAAACTCCATGCAGAAAGACCGGGAATCACACCCAGAACCTTCTTGCTGCAAGGCAGCAGTGATATCCACTGCACCACTGAGCAGCCCAAAAAACATTAATAGAGAGAAGAGAAACATTAATAATGATAATTTTGGGAGTAGTTTCCTTATCTGTACCCGTTTTTTTTCCCAAAATATTTTTATAAAATTTTAACACACTGAAGGATAGTACAGCACAGTAGTTTAGGGATGCAGGATATAATCGGCCCCCTATCGGTATCGGCCTTAAAACTGAATATCGGACATCGGCCCCCCCACCGATATTTAACCCGATATTTGATCAGCTTCTGAGTTTCTAAAGTCTAAAAAAAAAAAGTACTACTTCTTCTTCCTCAAAAACTTATTTTTTACAGACTTAAAAACTTCTAAAGACGAGGGAAAAAAATTGATACATTAAAATATCCCAATATATTCATATGCTGATATATTGCCATTTAAAAACACCATATCAATCTCTTTTACTAATGAAATATTGCTATATGTCATCGTTATGCTACGAAATCCCCCGAAAATTCACGAAATGTTGCCATATTTTATATGTTGATATATTGACGCGGTATCGATCTATTTTACTAACAAAATCTCACAAGAATTTGCAAAATATCACGAGATTTTGAAAGTAAAATAGATCGATACCGCGTTTTTAAAAATCAATTTGATATCAGCATATGAAAATATATCTGAGTTTATTATTTTTCAAAGTGTCAGAAATGGATAATGAAACTGCTATTTTCAACGACTACTTATTTTTGTCCAGCTTTAACATCGGTATCGATATCGGTTATCGGCTACGTGAGTTTTAAAATATCGGATATCGGCTAAAATCCCAATATCGTGCTTCCCTACAGTATTTATAAACAAATCCAAACATAGACCAAATTAAGATTACAACAATATAACAGAAAAAACTAAACTATAAATAAAAAAACTAAAAACAAACTAAGTAATTAAATAAATAAAATGTTTCCCAGCTGGTATCAGTATCGCTTACACTTGACATCCCACCTCCACCCTTTTCCAGAAACGATAAGTACGGGTACCACATTTTTTACATATTCACCTTTCAATATATAAGTTATTTTTTCCATGACCATGTTAGTTGCCTTTTCTTTCAGCCATTCATTTACATTTGGTGCTTGAAACTTTTTCCAAAAAAAGAGCTATAAGATGCTTAGCTTGTAGCAAACGCATGTCAGGAAAAGTATATTCCTTTCTTTTCAAAAATGCATTTCAGGAGGGTATAAGTGCTGATAAAGGTAGATTAATACTTGTCATTTTATTGATCATGTCCCTCACCGCTTTCCAGAAAAACATATGTTCACACTCCCAAATGCAATGGTAAAAATCACCTTTCAGTTTGTTGCATTTAGTGCAGGTATCTGGAATATCTTCATTATACTTATATAGATTAGCTGACGTAATGTTAGTCCGCATCAACCATTTATATTGCAATAATTTCAAATCTGAGCTTCTCTACCTGTTACTTTTACTTAATTTGCAATTTTGTGAATAAGTTTTTGGAAAACCTTACTTACAATTTTTAAACAAATTTCTATTCAGTTTATTTCTATAGCTCCAATTCACATCATGTCATCTCAGGTCACTTTATAGATCCAGATCATCCAGTCAGATTGATTCAAAGTTTTCTATCTAAGGAAAACCAGCTGATTGCATCGACTCATTGACTCTTCAGCAATCCCTCACACTAAGCATGCATGTAGCGACAGTGGAGAGGAAAAACTCCCTTTGAACAGGAAGAAACCTCCAGCAGAACCAGGCTCAGTGTGAGCGGCCATCTGCTGAGGCCCACTGGGGTTCAAAAAATTATATAGTAAACTCTAAATACTGTAGCTAATTGAGGTTCTTTATCCTTTCCTTAGCGTTTTTCAGGTCTGTGCTACAAACTGCAGGCAGCAGGATAATAAAAGCCAACATATTCTGCCGGCAGGTTTCTACATTTGAAGTTAATTTAGGCGTTAATAAACTGTTTCAGAGGAGTGATCATAGCGCTCTGCATCAGCAGTGCTGCGTCTGACTCCCTGCCAGCTCCCAGATCAGCTTCTCTGATTGGTTGATGAGGCGCGTCCAGCAGCTACGGATACATTTTTCCAGTAGCTGCTGCTTCTGAAGGGCCTCCGATGCTCAGAAGCTCATGAGGCACTGCTCTAGATGCTGCTTCAGCTGCTCTAGACGCTGCAGGAACTTTTGCTGCACCTTGACGCGACTTTGCATGTAAGCTAGCTGCTTCTGCTGCTTCCGGTCTGTATGTAGCGAAAAGCCGGGGTACGCTGTATGATTTTTTTCCCTTTTCGGGGCAACTTTCCAGTCGTGCACGAATTTTTAGATCGGGCCAACTTTCAGCCCTATGGTGCGTGGTGTACAGCGGGTAACGAGGGGCGATCAGCCTCTAACGACCACCTCCCCATCAGGAATCATAAGGTTGGGAGAAAATCAAACATGGTTGAAAATCAGTCAGCCGTCGTAAGGTGGTCGTGGTGTACTGTCACTACACTGAAGCATGATGGGAATAAAAACCGGATAAGTAGAAGAGAAACCATATTAAGGAAAATTAAACAGTCTTTAACATATTGGTTTACGTTATTGTAATCTGGTTGATGGGGAACCCTGAAAATGTCTGCAGTCGTCCTCTGGATCCATGAAAGACGGTTTGATGGGAGACTCAGAGGTCTGCACGCTCCACAGCCTTCTGGCTCCAAACAAAAGCAAATCAGTTTTCAGGCTCTCCAAAATGGACACCCAGTGGGAAATTAGAGGCACACAGGCGAAGGATTTAATCCCATGTAGACTTTACAGTTTTTATACCGGCGACACCGAGTTCACAAGTGCTCCGACCTGCCGGAGTCCAGCAGACCAGACCCCACAAACGGTGAAAAAATGTGAAATCGTGAGAGCTTTCCCCGACGGCTGCCATTGTTGACATGTGTTTTCTGTAAAGCGACGTCCACTAAGCAGCAAATAATTTAAATAGACCGAGACTTTCAAACGGAAAGAAGCTTTTTCTTCCCTTTAAACCGTCCCACTGGTGTGTGTGTGTCTGTGTGGTATTTCCTATTGGAAAAAGAACAGAGTTTTGGTGCGCGATCTGATGGCTCCCCTCTCACAGCCATGGCGCCGCTAATGAAAACCAGCGCTGCGTTCACTGCTCAGACGCCGTATTAAACTTGTCAGATATCTTACACACACGAGGCTCTGCTTTTTAACTCCCCTTTTTTAGACTATTTAAGGCTTTTATTGTCTTAAATTTTTAAAACTATCAATGAAAACTAATCAAACACATATTGAAAATGATCATAATCATCCGTTTGTCTTTTTCTTGTCTTTGTAGGCCAAATCTAAGCCGTTGTCCCAATGGTCACTTTGGGGATTTGTTGTTGGTGGGGGCCTAACCCCCTCCCCCATAAATTCCAAGGAAATTGTTCAATTAATTAAGATGATCTCGACTGAATTACTACCAGCTGCAGGGTTGTTGCCGTTTGTTTTTACTTGAAGCTGAGAGGTCAAAGAAGTCGGCGAGAGCTGCCGCTATGTCTGACTGGCTGTTTGAATAAGTGCTATTTGATACCCTCAGCTTCTTTTTTTTCTTCTTTTTTAACAACCCTCCCAGCTCAGGGAAACCGAAGGAGAGAGATTCTTGAAAAGTGTCCCACTGGTTAGAAAAGGAGAAAAAAAATCATAGTGAACTGCTTAATATTTGGGAGGAAAGTTAAGAAGTGAAGCCAGCATGTGAAAGAAAGCAAGGATCTTCTCCCATATTCCACATGCAAAGTATTTATATTGTAAAAACTGTTTATTTTCTGTTATTTTAAAGACTTTTAAAGTCGTAGGGAAGCGGCTGTTCCAACCGTCGCATTTCTGAATTCTCCCGAGTGGTGCCCGACTTTACGCGAGTGAATAAAGTGAATGTGATTGGTCGATTATCAAGGGGGCGGGATTGTTGTGGTGGAAGGTTTGCAAGCAAGTTTGGTTGTTACGGTGGCCCTGAGGTGCAAAACACAACACAAAAAGAGAAAACACAACGGCAAATCAGAAAACACAACACAAAAAGAGAAAACACAACGGCAAATCAGAAAACACAACACAAAAAGAGAAAACACAACACAAAAAGAGAAAACACAACGGCAAATCAGAAAACACAACACAAAAAGAGAAAACACAAATCAGAAAACACAACACAAAAAGAGAAAACACAACGGCAAATCAGAAAACACAACACAAAAAGAGAAAACACAACACAAAAGGAGAAAACACAACACAAAAAGAGAAAACACAACACAAAAAGAGAAAACACAACGGCAAATCAGAAAACACAACACAAAAAGAGAAAACACAACACAAAAAGAGAAAACACAACGGCAAATCAGAAAATACAACACAAAAAGAGAAAACACAACACAAAAAGAGAAAACACAACGGCAAATCAGAAAACACAACACAAAAAGAGAAAACACAACACAAAAAGAGAAAACGCAACACAAAAGGAGAAAACACAACACAAAAAGAGAAAACACAACCCAAAAAGAGAAAACACAACGGCAAATCAGAAAATACAACACAAAAAGAGAAAACACAACGGCAAATCAGAAAACACAACGGCAAATCAGAAAACACAACACAAAAAGATAAAACACAACACAAAAAGAGAAAACGCAACACAAAAGGAGAAAAGACAACACAAAAAGAGAAAACACAACACAAAAAGAGAAAACACAACGGCAAATCAGAAAATACAACACAAAAAGAGAAAACACAACACAAAAAGAGAAAACACAACGGCAAATCAGAAAATACAACACAAAAAGAGAAAACACAACACAAAAAGAGAAAACACAACGGCAAATCAGAAAATACAACACAAAAAGAGAAAACACAACGGCAAATCAGAAAACACAACACAAAAAGAGAAAACACAACCCAAAAAGAGAAAACGCAACACAAAAGGAGAAAACACAACACAAAAAGAGAAAACACAACACAAAAAGAGAAAACACAACGGCAAATCAGAAAATACAACACAAAAAGAGAAAACACAACCCAAAAAGAGAAAACACAACACAAAAAGAGAAAACACAGCGACATTAACCAAAACGGAAATGCTAGGTACCCTCGGGCGACAGGAATCATCTCTGATTGGACAAAAGAACTGTTCCGTCCTTTGAACCGGAAAGACGGGGTTTGTTTCCATTTTTCCAAATCATGAGCGCCACAAATGACGAGGTACACGCTGCTATTAAGCAATACTTTGATGCCGGTGTTGTGCGAAAAAGTGAATGTCGGTGAGAATCTGATTGCGCTCGCGGGAGCGCGCACCGCAGCCTGCTGAGCGATAGCGTAAACCTGCTTTTCTCTGGATTAAACGGTCATGACATGCAGATACACACAGTTGCATTATAATATAGGCCTAATTAAATTATAATATAGGCCTAATTAAAGATTCGAAAGCTTAACGTTTGTCACATAACGGCAGTTACGTGATAGACATGTTTCTATACTCGGTCTGATGACTTTGTGTAGCCCTGACATTGGAGACTACACTACAATAAACATGATTTACTGGAGGGTTTTCAATAAAGATATGATACCTTTTGCAACGATCCTCGTTACTCTGCATTGTTTTTTATCTGATCTGGCCGTATATAGCACGAGTTTCCCATGTTTCTATGTGTTTTGCAGTTTTCAATCGGTTTCACCTGTCAAAAATTGATTAAAGGCACAGTGTAGTCACTCAAAGGTTATTTCTACCTAAATATGACTAG
Organism: Cyprinodon diabolis; assembly: GCA_030533445.1. Taxonomy (NCBI): domain Eukaryota; kingdom Metazoa; phylum Chordata; class Actinopteri; order Cyprinodontiformes; family Cyprinodontidae; genus Cyprinodon; species Cyprinodon diabolis. Next base: position 7,126,176 of record CM060078.1, on the reverse strand, counting down.
ATTTCCTTCAGGAGATGCATGATTTAAAGATCTGAGCTCACAAAACAGCTTGGAACTCTTTTAAAGGACCATTGCAACACAAAATAGCCATTTTGACTCGCAAAAAATGTATTAAAGCCCAAATACTGTCATTCAAAGGGGATATCTGCCCAAATATGACTTGATTTCATTCAGAAGCATCTTATTTTAAATAGAACAAGTCCTTTTTAGGCAAAAATCACCTTTCTTCAACCACATTTGACCTTTAATCAATTTCTAGCAGGGCGTTTTGACCTCAGCCGACTTACTAGAAACTGATTAAAGCCCAAATACTCTCATTTAAAGGGGATATCTGCCCAAATATGACTTGATTTCATTCAGAACCTCCATAATTTAAAGATCTGAGCTCACAAAATAGCTTGGAACTCTTTACCACACTACAAAGCCATTTTGACTTGCAAAATGGCTTTTTCTTATATGATTTCATATAAGAAATGCTGGGTTTCAAATTACCCAGGAATTGCATGAAATCAAGAAGTTGTTCAATCTCTTAAAAATACTACTTTACTGCCATAGAAATACCAAGAAAAAAAAGTCAGTTCATAAGTGTTGGTGCAAAATAATTGTATTTCTTTTAATCTAAAGAGATTTATACAGACAAAAGCATGAACATGAAACATGAAAATTTTAAAAACACACAAAGATATAACTATTTACATATCAGAGGGACAATAGCAACACATGCTACTGGCAGGCCGCACAAATATATCCCCTTTAAATGAGAGTATTTGGGCTTTAATCAGTTTCTAGCAAGTCGGCTGGTCAAAACGCCCTGCTAGAAATTGATTAAAGGCCAAATGTGGTTGAAGAAAGGTGATTTTTGCCTAAAAAGGACTTGTTCTATTTAAAATAAGATGCTTCTGAATGAAATCAAGTCATTTTTGGGCAGATATCCCCTTTGAATGACAGTATTTGGGCTTTAATACATTTTTTGCAAGTCAAAATGGCTATTTTGTGTTGCAATGGTCCTTTAAAAGAGTTCCAAGCTGTTTTGTGAGCTCAGATCTTTAAATCATGCATCTCCTGAAGGAAATCTAGTCATATTTAGGTAGAAATAACCTTTGAGTGACTATACTGTGCCTTCAATCAATTTTTGACAGGTGAAACCGATTGAAAACTGTAAAACACATAGAAACATGGGAAACTCGTGCTATATACGGCCAGATCAGATAAAAAACAATATAGAGTAACGAGGATCGTTGCAAAAGGTATCATATCTTTATTGAAAACCCTCCAGTAAATCATGTTTATTGTAGTGTAGTCTCCAATGTCAGGGCTACACAAAGTCTTTCTGGTTCAAAGGACGGACCAGTTCTTTTGTCCAATCAGAGATGATTCCTGTCGCCCGAGGGTACCTAGCATTTCCGTTTTGGTTAATGTCGCTGTGTTTTCTCTTTTTGTGTTGTGTTTTCTGATTTGCCGTTGTGTTTTCTCTTTTTGTGTTGTGTTTTCTCTTTTTGTGTTGTGTTTTCTGATTTGCCGTTGTGTTTTCTCTTTTTGTGTTGTGTTTTCTCTTTTTGTGTTGCGTTTTCTCTTTTTGTGTTGTGTTTTCTGATTTGCCGTTGTGTTTTCTCTTTTTGTGTTGTGTTTTCTGATTTGCCGTTGTGTTTTTTGATTTGCCGTTGTGTTTTCTCTTTTTGTGTTGTGTTTTCTGATTTTCCGTTGTGTTTTCTCTTTTTGTGTTTTGTTTTCTGATTTGCCGTTGTGTTTTCTGATTTGCCGTTGTGTTTTCTCTTTTTGTGTTGTGTTTTCTCTTTTTGTGTTGTGTTTTCTGATTTGCCGTTGTGTTTTCTGATTTGCCGTTGTGTTTTCTGATTTGCCGTTGTGTTTTTTCTTTTTGTGTTGTGTTTTGCACCTCAGGGCCACCGTAGGTTGTGGCCGGTTTGTCGGAAGCATCTTGCTAACCAGTTAGCAACTTATTGCTAGCAGGTTCCCAATGGGAAATTCCATTGGGACCAAGTAGCACTAAATTGGTGACACTTTCTGCGCCTGAAAGCGCGCAGAAAAAGATAGCTAACAGGACGAGCACGTGGGACGGCCTTAAGGAAACATGTCACCAGAATGATTGACAGTTAGGAGGACCACTTATTTAGATGATCCACCCGGAAAGCGAGGAGGAGAGCGAGGTTTGTTAAAGGAAGAGTCATATTCAGAATCCTGTTCAATAAATGATCAGTGTTTTTAATTCAGAGTCATTTTCATGTGAATGTGCTTTACTGGAGGCATCCATGTTTGTCAAAGAACACTACTGCCACCTACTGGTTAGTGACGTCACGGTGCGGTATCGGCTGTTGATCAAGTCCCAGTGCTGTATCTGGTGTTTGTCACAACGCGCTATTATCCAAGTCATCTTGAAAACATTCTTCTTCCAAATGTTGGCTACATATTACGGGTTTTTTCTCTGGCCAGAAGTTCGATGGCAAATCCTCCCTCTTCAAGTTGGCGATCCAACGACCAACCCGTCCGTGGAGGATCAGGAATCAGAAAGGTGGAATAACTCTTTTTTTCACTTTTACCCGATGTATTCCAGCATCCAGCTGCCATGCACGTGGGCATTGTCAGTTTCAGTATAGCTCTGGTGAATTTCAATGGTGAAGTCCTCTGGAAATCTTCAATAATTGTTGTTGATTGCAGATGTGTCTAGTAGTTCCCATTGATTTAGCTTGGAAAGCGGGGAGAATGGCGCTAGGCTTACCGCACCGTGACGTCACTGCTGGAAGATGGCATATTTTTCATTGCGATCACTGAGTCTGGGAGCGGCCATTTTTGCCCAAATATAGTAGCTCCTCCCAGACTCAGTGATCGCAATGAAAAATATTAGTTTATTTTCTACTCGTTAACGCAAAATTCATTAAATTACCACAAATGTATTAGTTTTAGGTATAAATAATGAGCCATTGATTATTCCTCGCTGACTGAACTTTTCCTTTAAATCCAATTAAGGCCTTAGTTTTAAATTAAAGAACTTTATCTTTAATACTTTTTTCTTTGATCGGCAGAAACCCTGTTTACTGAAGCGACCGGGGGAATAAATGCATCAGAGAAGGAAACTGGAATTAACCCAAAAATGTATTTTATCAGGAGCATCAGCCTCACTGTCCAACTCAGTGATACTAAAAGTCACGGCGTCCCACAGTCTTATCCCATCTTCTCTTGGGGGGGGGGGGGGGGGGGGGGGTCATATTTCTTGACCTATTTATTAGTAGAAAATCAGACTTTATTTGGGGAGATTTAGATTGAACCATTTTATTTTTTTATTCCCTGGAAGCTTCAACATAGCAATAATGAACACGATTTATGAACATTAGAGACAATTTTCAGTGAGGGGTCACCTGGTGTGCTCATTAAAATGCTTAAACCCCTTTAAATCCATTAAGGGGGAAGTATACCTGTTTTACTTTGGGTATTTTATTGCATGTTAGGCAATTATGAAAAATCAAAGTCTAAGCAAGGATGAAATGTAATGAACTCCATTCTAAGTTGCAGGATAAACAGAGAATAATCCGCTTCCCTGTTGGAAGAGTTCTGGTAAAGAAAGAAAAGAAAGGCTGTGCTGCTCATGTTTCTCTGCTTAGAAAAAAAAATATTGCTGCTGGTGAGATTTCTCTCCCAAAAACTGCAAACAAATTGTTGATTGAGTCGGAGCGCAGCCTGCGGCGGCTGCTGCCGCCCGTCGTGTTTGGGCTTGATGAGGAATACGCCTCGTCTAGCAACATGTACATTCCTCTGCCGCAACTTCACGCTGGGCAGCTCTGAGAAATGCGCCGCAGACCCAATGAAAATTGTTGAGGTTTCACAGACTAATATCTGGAGCGATTCTGAAAGCACGTCTTGCAAAACAAGATTCCAGACAATTACCAGCTCACAGTTTGCAGGGGAGAAAATGGCTTTTTGCTTTTAATTCAGTTTTCTTTCTTTGTTTTCTGACGGCACTAATATCCAGTACTTTTCCTCTTAAAGAGTGGAATTAAAACGATTTTAAATCCACTTCCCAGACAGAAGGGAAAATGTTTCCATCAGCAGCGGTGACATTTGTGTTCAAACACTTGGCCCGTCTGGGGCGCTCTGCCGTGTCTCCAAGTCTGGGAACGAGCCGAGTCGGACCCACAGCAACAGTCCAGATAACCGCCATTAAAACCCGTTACCAAAAAAACGTTTACTTACAGAATGAGCGTGGTGATGTTGGACGCATGAGGACCCAGATCTGGAACAGCCTCCAGTTTGTTGTGATTCAGTTTTCTGTGGATGTAAAGAAGAGCAAACTTTAACGACACCGAAGGATGAATAAGGGCCATTATTAACCCGAGCAAAGAAAACACAGAATACTCACAGTTCATTTAAATGGGCCAGTTTGGAAAACAGATTCCTGTCCAGAACTTGCAATCTGTTATGGCTCAAGTCTCTGTGAAAGGAGCAGAAAGCAACATAAATGTACACCCCTCTTTTTCTAACTTCCCCATAATGACAAAGAAAAAACGGTGAGATCCTTGGCCATGCCTGGAATTTTATTTAGTTAAAAACACTAGAATTACATTTTTATAAATAGTAAGCGTACTAAAACACGTCTTAAAGCAGGGGTCTTCCATGTTTCCCAGACCAAGGACCCCAAACTGACGGAGCACGGACCCCCTGATTATATATATTGTCTGAAATAGTGTTCTATCAAACTGCTCCTACAGTCACTCTATTACAGATGGAGTAATGTAACTAAAGTAATCCCTCCCTGGGATTATTAAAGTGTTTCTGATCCCTGGTTGATGGGACAGGTGTTGTGAATGAAACGGTGTCCAGCTTGAAAGAGCTCCTGTGTGTCGCTGAATGTGAGCATTGATGACGGAAAGACATCTTCTGCCTCCATTTATCTGTTTACTACAGTCTGTTGGATTCGTGTTAATGTGGATTTAAAGACATTTCAATTGGTGGAAAAAACTGCAGGAGGGAATATAAGAAAAAAGTCTAATCAACCAGAACTTTGGTGACCTCTATGCAGTACCTCTGTAGCCCCCTAGGGGTCGTGCACCCCCTGATGAAGACCTCCACCTTAAAGGTTAATAATGTATTTCCTTATAAAATAAATGCCTTAAAATCCTGTTTTATCCTCTGTTCCTGATCTCCTCCTAACTTTATCAGCTTTTTGAGTTTTATGTTTTCCTTTCATGTTAACATTATGCTATAAAGTGCGTAATGTAAAGCAAGAAACAACTAAAATGCAGATAAACATGATGGTTTAATCAGATTTACTGCTCTGATCGTGTCCCTTGAAGACGTCAGAGAAAAGGTTTAACAAAGGAAATGGAAAAAAAAAATCAAAACAGTCTCAGAAAAGTCATAAAACTTTTTTTTTTTTTATTGTTATTGATTTAAGGATTGAAGTACTTTTAGTACCATAATTAAATTATTTATGGAAACCCAGATGTAAATCTGTTCGAGCAAGCGCAGGACGATCGGGTAATGACGCTGCCATCGCCTAGAAATCTGATTATTTTTCCGTGTTAAAACATCTGCTCCTGTTCAGGAATCGAACCGAGGACCAGTTGTTGTAAAGTGAGGAAATTTTTTCTGGTCCTCAACACATTTTCCTAACAGTTTAGGGCTAAAATGTTGAGGGTGCTGGTAAGTGTTAGGGTTAGGGCATACAGAGGGTTACAAATGGCTGAAAATCAATGGGATTCAACACATGGTCCTCATTACATATAGCAAGATGAGTGTGTGTGTGTGTGTGTGTAAAGCTTTGGTTAAAATCTGCCTGATGATCCAGAAAGTGAAATAATCTCTTGTTCAAAGTGAAAAATGTCTCCAGACTGTGATCCCCAAACAGCCTAATATGGCCGCCCTCCTTATTTACAGCAATAATTCCAGCAGTGGAGGAAGTACGCAACAGTAGTACTTCAGTAAAAGTATTGATACTCATATTCAAAACTTACTCAACTATAAATAGAAGGTACTCAGTCAAACATCTACTCAAGTTAAAGTATTAAAGTACTTAAGTATACTTAATTATCTATATCAGGATATTTCTGTGTAATTTTCAGAGTAATTTTAAAGAACCTGAAACTTTCAGAAACCTTCTGATGTACTGATGCGTAGAACCACCTGCTATAGATTCTACACCACCTGGAAAGAACTTCTGCATAGAAATACCAGAAAAATAAGGATAGATATTATGATTATTATTTCTTATTTAGAAACAAACCAAATAGAAAACAGGAGAGTCTTGATTCTCCTCAGTTTCTCTATAGAATAGAGGTTAAAGGTTAAATCTATCAGAAACTAGAACTCTGATCTGAGACTCATCCTATTGAACAACTAAAGCCTTAATAAAATTATAAACTACTAATAATATCTGCTCTGAGTTTCTCTCATCTGAGGAACGTCATTAAATCTGTAGATCAGTGGCGTCTAGATTCAGTCCTAAAGCCTGCTATCCGCCATGATGGATGAAAAACAGCAAAAAAAGAAAAGAACTCAGATTATGTATTTAAGCGGTGCAGTAATGAAGTAAATGTTCTTTGTTATTTTCCAGCATTGGTGCGGCTGCCGCTAACCTTAGCCCGTCTCTATTTAGCCTAAAATGGCCCCAATCAGGAACTCACCTGCAGGCAGTCGGTCGTTTATTGGTTTAGCTGCTGTTTAAGAGACCAGGAAACCATGGTAACCAATCACGGCTAACTGCTAATGTTGCTAACGCTACATCCACATGGACCTGTGTCTGCACAAGTCTAATTATGAGAGGAAAAAATGGGGTCAGAATGACTCTATTAACAATTATTTTCTCCTAAAAAGGATTAAACGTAAATATCAAACAGAAGATGACGGTTGCTACGGTCCCACTGGAAGATTTAAATATAGAGAATTATGGTGTTTTTACTGAGTAAAGTACGGCAATATGTATTAAACAGGCCTTTAGCTGACAGAGCGACTCCACTTAGAGCAGGAATTATACCAAGATTATTAAAAAACAAATATGTAAACATTTTGCATTTATGATCAAAAAAGCTTTTTCATCTATAAAGAACTCCTTAAGTACAAACATTTTAGTTTCATCTGGTTTAATTTCATAAAAAAATCTTCTTTAAAGGAACCTTTAGCTATCCAGTTATTAATAAAAAAAATATCAGATTAACTGATTTTTAAAATGATCGTTTGCTGCAGCTAGATTGTCCAGTAAAATCCCAGGTGATGATCCCTAAAACAGCTTCCAGCTTTAAAACCAAACAAATATATTTTCTACAAGTGTGACGGTTTAGAGTTATTTTAACTAGATATCTTTGCTTTTTATAGAAAATCCTTAGATTGTTGCAAATATCTATGCTGGTTAGTGAAAGGCAGAGTCCTGCAGTTTAAAATCAAGTTTCTATCTCAGGTCACTTTCCAGGTCACCAGATCATCCAGTCAGATTGATTCAAAGTTTTCTATCTAAGGAAAACCAGCTGATTGCATCGACTCATTGACTCTTCAGCAATCCCTCACACTAAGCATGCTTGTAGCAACAGTGGAGAGGAAAAACTCCCTTTGAACAGGAAGAAACCTCCAGCAGAACCAGGCATTAGTGTCCAGTGGCCCATCCAGGAAACACACAGCCAGGCAGACCAGCTCCCATGTCAGAGGATGAAGAGAGCACATCCAGTTAGTCACAGTCAGAGAAACAGGACTACACTGGAAAACAGGCCAAGCTCCAGCATCTAGAAACAAAGGTGTTGATGGCAGCAGCACAGCTGATATTTCTCTCCAGGATGGAGTCACAGCCAAACAATGACCCAGATTTTCCCAACCTGTACAGAGAGTAACAAACCACACCTGCTGCTCGTCTCCGGCTGAAAGCAGGTTACATCAATCAGCTCAGTAAACATGGTTCTCTATGAAAAAGCTGGATTAATACAGTAAATGTATTTGGACATTTACAAAGTTAGTCTTCAGCCTAAAATCTAAAATAATCAAAGATGTTTAGGATGATTATGATTGCTGTGTAGAGGCCAGGATCCTCCAGGCTGTTGCTGATTTCTGGGTGCGCTCTGAGCCACTGATTCCATAAAAGGTTGTCGTTTTGAGTCGTGCAGCAAAAAAAAAACGACCTAATGAAGATTATTTCCCAGCATGTCTGCAAACTAATCAAAGAACTACAACTCTGCTGGTGCCAGCTGCAGTAGAGATTGTTGCTATTCCCGCTTTAAACTATGCATTAGTTATATATGTTTTAAGCAATCCTCTGTAGATACTGGAACATGCAATCTAATTCAAAGTTCTCGTACTGTAAATAGAAATGCATGTCATCCTGTGTCTAAGTAGCAATGCACAGATTTTAGATGCTTAAATGAACAGTTTGAAGAGTTGGAATCATTTCATATAAACTATTTTACAGTTAGTAGAGTTTTCCTCTGCTGTGTTGCAGTTTGGTCTGAGCGCTAGCTCAGCCGGGCTGCAGCTCACTGGGGGCTGCTCTCCGCTCCCCACAGCCTCTTCTTTTTTTTAAAAGAACCTTAAAAGCAGCAGCAGAGATCTGGCAGGCGGAGCCTCACGCGCCATAAAGCGCCGCAGTTATTGGCGCTGCTGCGGACGATCAACGCTGTGGTACCAGACGCTTTTTAACACCTCCTCCTCACTCTTACCTCCCTCATCTGGAATCCATCAAGGAGTCCTGGGGGGAGGGGGGGCTAACAACTACTAATGTATTAGTAATGCCGGGAAAAGAACAGAGGAACGCCTTCTGAGCCTCTCAGCCTGTTTCTGCTACTCGGCTGCATGAACTCATCAAGCTTGGTTTTACTTTTCTAAAACTCCCCCCTCCCTCCCCCTTTTTCTCACCCAACGCCAACGTGTTGATGCAGCCCCAGCTCTGCAGGCCGTGTGGGAAAGGTGTCCAGAGATAAACTCTGCACTTCCATTTCCCTCACAAAGGAGGCAGTGAGTGCAGAAAGATAACAGGACAGGCCGTAACCTGTGCGAACGGCGCGGCTGACATCACACCGCCACACGGCCTCATCAGGCGCTGAGAAACTGATTCACTGTTTCCCACACCAGCGAGAAAATGTGTAATAAAGCTGCATTTTAGTTTCCTGTTAGATTTAAGAATTATTCTGAACATTTGGCAGATAAATAAAAAAAAAGAGACCGGCTCCCTTTAAGGGCTTAGAGAGAAAAAATGCATCCATTTATGTTTTTAACTTGTCGTTTTTGTTACTAAAGAGTTACACTATGAACGGAGTGGGCGGGGCTACCACTCTACTCCAGTGGGAGGAGCCTAAGCAGTCATTACAAAACAAACTATAAAATCTGGTCACAATTTATCCTGTTTAACTTTGATAAAACACACAAAAAAATAAAACATTTTTAGGTGGTATGTGCTGTGAAAAAAAAATGCTAGCTGGAAGAAAAGCAAAAAAAAAAGATATTTTAAGTATATTTTCAATAAATTGTAGCGATCTTTAGCTAACAGGTACAGAGGTACGAATTAGGCCTGGGCAAAAAAAATAGATTCAATTAATTTATTTTGTTGTGGGTGATAAAAAAAAAAAGGCATTGATTTTCTTTTATTTTTTATAACGGCACATTTTTTAGTTTCTGTAGCTAAAGTTTTATGCTCATTAGCTAGTAACAGCATCGCAGGAAACGGCTAACAACATCATAAATACAGGTGAGTGAGAAGTTTGTTTAAAAAAAAAAAAAAGGAATAAAATCATCTATGCATTTTTTTAAACGGTCAGAAAAGGTTTCCGGTTCAGATAGCTAACAAGCTAGCTGTTAACAGAAGCAAGGCTGCCATCAGCGCGGCGCCATTCGAAAAAAAAAAATCATAAGTCAAATAAAAAAAACTAAGTAAATAAATTAGAAAAATCAGACATTTTATTTTTAGGAGTTATCGCCCAGCCCCAGAACAAATATGCTTAGGGGTCGTTCCAACAAGACTGAAGCCATTTTGCCAGAATACCAGTAGGTGGCGTCACGTAGAAAAAGTTTTACCGTTGGCATTATCAAGGCTTTTATTTGTTATTAATTTTGTGAGCTGCTACTTTTTTTAAATTACTGTAGAGTGTAATAGAGACACATTAGATAACGAATCCTACAAAATAAAAATTTTGCTCTTTAGACACTTTCTAACAGCTCTATTGTCCAGAACTATAAAGATTAGATAACGAATCCTACAAAATAAAAGTTTTGCTCTTTAGACACTTTCTAACAGCTCTATTGTCCAGAACTATAAAGATTAGATAACGAATCCTACAAAATAAAAGTTTTGCTCTTTAGACACTTTCTAACAGCTCTATTGTCCAGAACTATAAAGATTAGATAACGAATCCTACAAAATAAAAGTTTTGCTCTTTAGACACTTTCTAACAGCTCTATTGTCCAGAACTATAAAGATTAGATAACGAATCCTACAAAATAAAAGTTTTGCTCTTTAGACACTTTCTAACAGCTCTATTGTCCAGAACTATAAAGATTAGATAACGAATCCTACAAAATAAAAGTTTTGCTCTTTAGACACTTTCTAACAGCTCTATTGTCCAGAACTATAAAGACTAGAGTCCAGAACAGGCTTCACAAGTATATCATTATAGCGCCGATCATTTTGATCCTTCTGTGTTTTTTTTGTGTGCGGATTTGGTGGTTTTTGTATAGCAAAAAAAAAACAAAAACAAAAATTATATATATATATATATATATATATATATATATAAATTATTTTTTTTTTTTTCATTGTGGTCATCCACCAGAAGACTCGACAATTCCAATGTGCCAGAAGAAGATTTAAGGCTGTTTTCAATTTACTAATCAATGTTTAATGTAAGGGTGTTTGGATTTATATTTTCACATATTAACCATATGTGCCGCCATTTTAATAAACGCGTTTTAACCAAATTTCTTGCTCTCCTCGCATCATCCTAATCAGAGCCATATAAGCTAATGAGAAGTTTTAAAAAGTTAAACTGTTTCGCATTTTTTGAACTGTTTACCTCCATCGTTCATTAAAAAATGTAACTACAATACAGCTGCTGATGTAAATAAGTAGCATCAGGTTTCGAAAAGAAGAGAAAAACAGGGAAAATTAGTTTATTCACCATAAGTTTGGTTTTAAATCAGATTTAATGTCTTCATTCTAGTAAATGTTTTAAAAAATGGATTCTTGTCCTAAAATAAAGTCAGCATATTTTCTTTAAAACACAACAACAAAAAACAAATTTGAAAACGTGTTTTCCTTGGCTTCCACCAGCAGCCCCACCCCCACCTCTTTCTTACTTCATCTGTTCTTCTAAATCAGTCATTCACGCAAAAATTCAAATGAGCCAGAAGAAGATTTATAGTTATTTCCAATCATCTAATCATTTTTTACTGAGGGAAAGGAGGAGACTGATAAAACTAATCATTTTGATAATCGATTAATCTCACAATTATTTGTGTGAATAATCAGATAACAAAAGGTTCCTTAAAAAAGATTTTATACAAAATAAAACCAGGTGAAACTAAAACATTTTGACTTGTTGAATTCTTTGTTTTGTTTTTTTTTATCTTAAATGCAAAATATTGATATGTTTTTTCACAATCTTTGTATAATTGGTGCTCTGGGGGGGGGCTCAGCTCTGTCAGCTAAAGGCACGTTTTAGAGTCGCTATACTCCAGTTAATGATAAATATCTAAATTAGTTGACGACTATTTTAATATTCAATTAATCGTTTCAGCTCTAGTTGCATTTCAGGTTATTTTGGTCTGAAGGTCTGAATGAAGCAAAGTTTTAAAACTGAAATAAATCATGAATTCTTTTGTTTAACTTTATTTTCATTTTAGATTGAAAGCATTTTAACCAATCTATAACTATTTCAGCATATTATTCTCTTTAAAAGAAAAACTAAACAGCAAATTCCTTCAACAGCCGCTCCCCCCTCCTCCATCTATTGCTGAGCCCCCCCCCCCCCCCCCCCCCCAGCCCAGAGCTACACGCTCCTCCCTAATCAGAACCACTGCTGGCCCTGCTGCTGCTAATTCAGCAGAAATAATGGGGTGCTGGAAAACAAAGAGTTGAGCAGTTTAAGGGGTTTAAGATGTGCTGGAGAGCATCGAATAAATTAGCATCCCCCCTCCCCAGGCTGTTTCTGCTGCTTTCTGTGACAAGTTTCCACAGCAGCAACTTTCTGCAGGCGCTCAGTCAGATGCTAAATCCTAACATACAAAAAGCACCAACAATGATTATGTATAAAGTAGAAAACTTTCTGCTGCTTTCTGTTTAAATCTGCAGCCAAACTGCCCTGATTTAGGCTTTAACCAAAGTCACTGACTTTTTGCACAAAAAGAAATAAAATAAAATTACTGCAAATGATGAAATTGGCTCTAAACCCACTGGAAAATGATTATTATAAACACAACAGGAGATTTGTTCCACTTACTTTTGAAGGGAGGGATTAAAATAGTTCCTGTTATTACAGAATCTGCAGCAAATAATCTGTTAAAGCCTAAATAAACTCGTGTTTTAACTTATTATTTTACCTTTGAGGAATTGGCAGATCAGTGACTGACACCAATTTCAACCCCCCCACCCTAACACTAATGTGGGATTAGAGATTAGATCATTTTAAAGATTAGATCAGTTTAGAGATTAGATCAGTTTAGATCTATATTAGATTGGGTGATGATCAGTGCATCTACATGTTAGATGTGGCCTCTCCTGCAGACACCCGGAATAAAGAGGTTTGATCCTAATATTGGGAGGGGGGGGGTTAAACCCAAACCAACCAAAGCTGATGAATAAAAGCCATAAATGAGAAATAAATGAGAAATAAAAGAGTTTAGAAGATAAAAAGATGTTTCTCACAGCTGCACCGTCCACTCCGGGAGGGGGTCTGGAATTCGGCCCCTTCCCACTCGGCCGCAGTCCACCCGCTCCCCAGAACACACGCAGGGAGGGGCGCAGGTCCCCGCGTGGGCCCCCGCTCCACGCTGCAGTCCCGCAACCAGCAGGAAAAACAGGGAAAAGCCGCCCAACCCGCGGCGCTGCGTGACGGGAAGCATTCTTCTGTTCCACGGCAGGTTTCAGCTCGATGCTTTAAACTTAGTTCGCAGCGCGGTCGATCAAAGAAAAGTCAAATAATAATCTGTAAAATGTTTGTTGGGATTAAATCCACCGCTTCGGTTCTTGTATCCAACCCTTCATCCCAGCGTGGATCCAATCTGGGACAGAATCCTCTCTAACTTTCCCATTCCACTGTGGAAACTTTTGCTGCTGCTGCTGTCCTGAGTGGGCTCCCACAGCCAGAATGAGCACACAGCAGAGGTATGCGAGGGGAGGGCTCACCGGGCATTATGGGAAATGTAGTCTGAGCCTCAGAGAACAGCCATGATTGACTGTGGATGGAATTATAAGGAATTATAGAAAAGAAGAAGTTAGCTGATTTTTAAATATTATTTTAGTTTAATGAGGGAAATAACTCAGAATTCTGTCTCTAATCTCAGAATTCCAACGTTTTTTTTTTCTGAATTCTGACTTTTTTTTAGAATTCCAACTTTAATCTGAGAATTCTGACTTGAATCTCATCATTTTGATTTTAATCTCAGACTTTTGACTTTAATCTCAGAATTCTGACTGAATTCTGACAGCTAACAATCATGTTAGCATCCAGCTGTATCCATGTCTGTTTTAGAGAATAGCTCTCTTGTTTTAATCTCCTTCTGCTCTTCCATTAATCAACCAGCATCAGCAGGGACCCTCAGGGGCGGAAAAAGTCGCCTAATTCCATCATTTTCCAGCCATTTGTTCCCGTTTCTCCCAAATAACTCAAATCTCTGCCTTCATGGTGCCCATCTACATTAAGATCTGAGATTAAAGTCAGAATTCTCAGATTAAAGTCAGAATTTTCAGATTAAAGTCAGAATTTTCAGATTAAAGTCAAAATTTTCAGATTAAAGTCAGAATTCTCAGATTAAAGTCAGAATTCTCAAATTAAAGTTAGAATTCTGAGAAAAAAGTCAGAATTCTCAGATTAAATTCAGAATTCTGAGAAAAAGTCAGAATTTTCAGATTAAAGTCAGAATTCTCAGATTAAAGTCAGAATTCTTAGAAAAAAGTCAGAATCCTTAGATTCTCAGTCAGAATTCTGACTTTAATCTGACTTTAATCTCAGAATTCTAACTTTTTTCCCATATTAAACTTATATAAAATTTAAAAATCTGTTCACTTTTCTTTATTTCTCCAGTGGCCCTAATCGTCCTCCGCATGGTTGGGACTGTATTTTTAATCATTTTCTCTGTAGCAGCAGTTTCCGACTCTTCTCTTCATAGTTTATCCACAATAAAAAACCCTCATGTCCCCAAACTATGAAATCTATGAAAGTTTATTTCTGTTTACTGAGAGTGAAAAATATTCTGGATGATAACTTCCTTAGACCTAATTTTCTTAGTTTTATAACTAATGGTAACAGAGTCACATTTAACTTTGAATCAGTATATGTTGAACAACAAGTTGGGGCAGCACCGAGTCCAACCACAGAGAAATTAATTGTCTGGATGAAACTAATTATTTTGATTTGTTTTTTAATATTTTTTAAATTCCAACAGGCCAGAATGAAAATGAGCTTAAATGAAACAAAACTAACGAGTCTATTTTTAAAATGTGAGGAGTAGAAGGAAAAAGTTGTCTTAAAAATCATTACTCCAGTAAAGTATAGATAGGCAACATTTCTACTTAAGTAACAAAGTATTTGTACTTTGTTTCATTGACGCCTCTGAGTTTGGTGACTCTAACTTTTAGGAAACCAGTGATACATAACAGGAATAATTAGTCGGCTATTTAAATAAAACATCTCAGAAAAATGTGTTTGCCACTCTGGAGATGTGAGTCATGCTAAAAGCTCGCTAAAAACGATTAAATACTGATCCTTGAGCAAAATTTCTGCAGAGTCAGGCTTCTAATTAGACCTCTGGCTTGGTCTTTGGCATGTCTGCGGCTTCTGACCTGACAGGATGGCAAACCTTCATATTTTAATTGCACTTTTTGCCTTGGATGTGGCGCCAAACCCAAAAGAAATAAAAATGTCAGAAATTCCACAGAGAGGCTGAAATATTTACATAAATGAGCGAGAAGCGGTTCACCTTCAGCACAAAACCAGAGGAAACAGCCTCTGTTGTTGCCTATCAACAGTTCAGTCTTTGTTATCTGGAAAAGGACAGAGGCTTGGATTTAGTTCACTTTATATCTTCACAGCAGGTTTCACTGAACACAAAATTCATAAAAAGTTTAAATTAGAACGAACCTCGTTGGAAAACACTAAACAACCTGATTCACCAAAAGAAAAAAGGATTTCATTGATATTCTCCTGCTGCCAGCCAGATGATATCGGGTTATTTCCACATTAAAGGATCTTCATGGCATATTGATGCACGGGCAGATGTTCCCTCAGGCCAAGTGTTGAACAGTTTCCTGTTGACCAAGGTTACGTTTTCGCCATGGACCAACGCTTCCTCCTCACTGCGAGCTGCAAACCTCTCAGCCTTCAGAACAACGCAGAGATGGAAGCAAAACTCAGCTTTTCTCAGGCTACGATTTTAACCGTCCAACTTGAAAGAGAAATCAGACATTTTCTTTTTTAATTAAAGATCAATAACATCATAACTCACTCTGCTTGTTCCCATAGAGGAGGCGCAAAGTCTGTCAAAGACTCAGGTAGGGCTGAAACAATTAGTCGGATTAATCGCGATTAAATGATTATTAAATAATCGTCAATTAATTTAGTAATCGATTAATCGTTAACTAGAGTATAGAAACTCTAAAACAGGCCTTTAGCTGACAGAGCGACCCACTTAGAGCAGGAATTATACCAAGATTGTAAAAAATATATAGAAACATTTTGCATTTAAGATATAAAAAAAAATCCGTCTGTCAATCTACTCTATAATCCAGAACTCCTCATGTGGAAAAAGTGTTAGTTTCACTTGGTTAAATTTATCCAATCATTAATTGAGTTATTGGAAAAATAATCAGCAGATTAAATTATTTGAAAATTAACCCACAGACTGCCACTCTGGGTCCCTGAGCAAGACCCTTAACCCCCGATCTGCTCCCCAGGCACCGGACAATGTCAGCCCACTGTTCCCCATTGCCGGACAATAAAGGATTTCCCTTCTTTTTTTTTTTTAACAGATAAAATGAAGTATTTTGGTAAAATTTCTCTTTTCTTTTTAATATTGATTATTATGAATTACGCTTTTTAGATTAGATTAAATTAGATTCAACTTTATTGTCATTACACAGCTACAGGTACAAGGCAACGAAATGCAGTTTAGGTCTAACCAGAAGTGCATTAGCAGCAAGTGCAGGACAAATAATAGTTCCATAAAAACAGGACATGGGTTTCTTCTGAATGAGTTTAGAGATGAATACCATTATAAATAATGAATATAGTATATAGATAACTAGTGTTATGAACTAAATTTACTAAATTTATTTAATTTTTTTCTCTGGAGGAGCAAAGACTTGTTTCTATTGCTTAGCTAAATTATAGCGGAAACATCAGTTGAAGTGAGGTGAATAATCTGTAAAGTGCAAATAGAAAATAATGCAAATTGTAAAAATCAATTTAAAAAACAGAAGTACATAAAACTTATAAATATAGAATCTGTATTTTGTTTTTGAAAAAAGTGGGGAAAAAACAATTAAAAATTTAGCAGAAAAAATATTTTTTTTTAAAAGATTTTGTTTATTAAAGGAAAGTCCCGTCAGCAAGGAATAATCAATGGATCCTTATTTATACCTAAAACTAATGCGTTTGCGGTGATAATAAAATAATAACTTTCATCATGATCACTGAGTCTGGGAGCGGCCATTTTCTCCCAAATATAGTAGCCCCTCCCTCCTGCCATCTTCCAGCAGTGACGTCACGGTGCGGTAAGCCTAGCGCCATTCTCCCCGCTTTACAAGCTAAATCAATGGGAACTACTAGACACATCTGCAATCAACAACAATTATTGAAGATTTCCAGAGGACTTCACCATTGAAATTCACCAGAGCTATAGTGAAACTGACAATGCCCACGTGCATGGCAGCTGGATGCTGGAATACATCGGGGAAAAGTGAAAAAAAGAGTTATTCCACCTTTCTGATTCCTGATCCTCCACGGACGGGTTGGTCGTTGGATCGCCAACTTGAAGAGGGAGGATTTGCCATCGAACTTCTGGCCAGAGAAAAAACCCGTAATATGTAGCCAACATTTGGAAGAAGAATGTTTTCAAGATGACTTGGATAATAGCGCGTTGTGACAAACACCAGATACAGCACTGGGACTTGATCAACAGCCGATACCGCACCGTGACAATGTCACTAACCAGTAGGTGGCAGTAGTGTTCTTTGACAAACATGGATGCCTCCAGTAAAGCACATTCACATGGAAATGACTCTGAATTAAAAACACTGATCATTTATTGAACACGATGGAATCATTTCAGATTTAAAGAACTTTCAGAAGTTTGAATTCTGAATATGAGCAACTTTTCCTTTAATGTATCAATTCTGGAATCCATTTTATTCAAATTTCCATTTACACAATGTACTCTCTGTTTGCAACAATAATGGTGCAGATTATCTCCATACCGGGTCGTCTTAAAGTTTTCCTAAATTCTCTAAGCAGACTTTCTTCACAGGAACAGAGAAAAATGTCTGAAAAATCTAATTTCTGCGACTTTTATAAAGGTGTTACATCACATTTATCTAATTTCTACCAGTTTTCTATTTTTCATGTAAACAATAATAAGAAAGAAACTTAAAAAAATAATTTATAGCAAACAGCAAGTCGACCTCTGAAGGCAGTAAAAGTACCTCCTTTTAGAAACCCTCTGCTGGTGATAAATATTCATCTCCCACCATCAAAGCAACATAACGCCTCATGTTATTCAGTATTTCTAAGAATGTTATATTGTATTGTGATCCTACAGAGTCTGTTTAAATGGTTTATTGGCTAAATTGCCTGGAGGTGTGATAATTACCCTTTGGCCAGCCGACCACTTATTTGAATTTAAATGAGGACAAATGGTGCCAAAATAAACCTGTTCCCCAACAAAGCAGTGACAAAAACAAACGTTCTCATACTTAGAATCTCCTTTTAATTAAAACTTTTCCTGTAATGTTTTAAAAGAATAATCTCTAACCCCTCAGGAGGCAAACGCAGCAGGAAACTTTGTCCCCAGACTGCTTTTCCTGCCGTCTTTATTCTTTCTTTTAATTAAACTCTGTCAATAAATTTGATTGAGCTTGAAAGTAAGCAGGCTGCTGCACAGCATTGATTAGGTTTCCATGAGGCTAAACTAAATGCATTTAATGTTGTTTTATGAAAAATGTTTCTGCACATTGCACTTTTACTTTATGAGAATATTGTGTAATTTAAACAAATCATTTATTCTGATACAACAGCCATATAATTAATCATATAATATTAGAATTTCACTAAAGGGAGACACCGCAAACTCAAAAACACTAAATATAAATTACTTGATCTCCCTACAATCATAAAAATGATTCATTGAATTAATTTAATTAATGATTGTTTTTTTAATCTAATACATTTCTGCTAGCTGAACCAAAATCCACATTAATCTGTATAGTTAAATTTTATTGAGTCTCTTTAACTGAATTTTAAAAATACTTTCAAAAGAAAATGAATACATACACTAAATTTGAATATTTTTGGTTGGTTCTATTACCGTATTTTCCAGATTATAAGCCGTTACTTTTTTCTCCATGTTTTGATTACTTCAAAAATAGAGTATGATTTAAACGAGGTAGGTCACTAAAAACTTATCATTCTTTCAGCTTAATTTGTACGTTTTTACTTGAGCTCTAACTTTGAATTGATCCAAATTAATTATTCCCCTTTAAACTAATTAGAAATGTGTGATATTCTGAACTATGAATTGATTTGAATTCAAAAGCTTATTTATTCCAAACAAATAATTGAAATAATTTATAGCTAAAGAACTGAATCCTTTGGTTGTTATAAATGTAGGGACGAGCAGCACAGACTTTATCTTAGATTTTTAACAAACTAAAAAAACCTGAGATTTCCCAGTACTAATTTCATACCCTTATTTCTTAAAGTACATATCTACCTTTATCATGGATTTTTAATTTTAGATTAAATCCAATAAAGGTTTTCATTCAAATTTTCAGTTAAACCAAAATAACATTTTGAATTAAACACATTTCATGGATATATCACTTTTTTCAGTGTAGAGTCATGGTCCGTTCCCCAGATAAAGGCAGCCATTTTGGACCAAAGGCTTTCACCGCTGTATGCTCCGTCACCTAGCAACCATGACAGCTGACACACAAAGCAGGCAAAGAATGGATGCCGAACTTCTCACTGCCGTTCTGGTTGCTGATAACGTTTCTGAGGAGCTTCAGCAGCAGATATCAGATTTAAATCCCCACCCTGCAGAGATGATGGAATCTCAGCTTAAATATCAGCCAAACCCATTTACACAGTAACAGATAAAACCTTTAAATAAACCAAACTGCACTTCCAATATTCACCACTGTTTGACGCCATTTCCCTTTTTCCTCTGAGCACGGAGCAGCCGGCTTGCTTGGACTCGCAATGAATCATGGGATACCGAAGGATAGAGAGGATACCTGTCCTTCGAAACGGACTAAAAGCCGCATAACGAGGAGTCTTCCAATCAGAACAGACCTCGGCGCCACGCTATGACGTAATCAACCGAATAATCTGGCCTTCGGAGGACGGAGCTGCTGGATTCAAATTCAATGGTGAGTGAAAATGGGCTGATAAAAGGCCCCGCCCACTTAGACGGTGGGTTGGAAAAACTCCACCAAACCTCTTGGTTAGGTAGCGACTTGCCCACGACGGTCAGGACTAGGGTTAGGTCAGGACTCCCGACCTCACGATTCGTGATTGGGAGGTGGTCGTTAGAGCCTGATCGCCGCTCGTAACCCCCTGTACACCGCACGACTCACGATGCACGATCAGGCTGAAAGTCGGCCCAATCGAAAGATTCTCGCACGACTGGAAAATCGCCCTGAAAATCGCACAGTGTACGCCCGGCTTAAGCAGGTGAAACTTTGAGCTACATTTCTTCCATTATTGTTGAAAGCTAAAAAAAACAAAAAAAAAACATTTGTTGATGTAAATAAAAAAAATGCAATTAAGAAATGAAGCTTTGAAAGCTTTAACATGAACTTTGCTCTTTCCTCTAACTTTACTTTTTCAGTTTGTCTTTTCATATTATATTTGTCACATTTTCTTTTAAATATCTGTTTTTAAGATTAAGTTTTAAATGTTGAAATGTTTACAGAAGATTTTTTAGTTTATTTTTTTTTTTAGAAATTTCCATTAACAAAGTTTGTTCTGCGTTTTCAACAATAAATCGAACAGTTAGAAAACTATGCTTTAGATTCTATCGTTTGATGAGGAAGCAGATCAGATCTGCTGTGTTTCTCCTGTTGCCAGGGTTTAATAGTCTGTGTTTAAATCTGAAGGTTTCAGGGTTTCTTTAAGTTCAGGCCAAACTCTGTGAACATTAGCATACCTGAAAAGGTGTTAGAATTTCATCCCAGTCCTGCTGAGCTTTAGGCAGTAAATGCTGGTAATTACAGGGAAAGTCTGTTAACCTGAAACTCATTACAGAGATAAAAGAAAATGCAAAGTAGAGGTAAATAGTTTGAATGGCAGGAAATGAGCCCAGATGTTTTTCTGCAGCGTCATCCACAACTAGATTACTGTACATACTGCATTTCCTCTACTGCAGGAATATCCTTCATTGGTTGTTAACTGTTAGAAGTTAAAGGATGTAATTTAAATCAGTCTAAAGGCCTGGTTATCGTCCTGCAGCAGTTTATCGCAGTGAGCTTGTCGCAGATATTTTTGATTTATGCCCAACACTGTAGCGTGGTCTGCGCTATGTTCATCCACGCCACAACGCCAGAGAAACAATCACGAACTATCACCGGGTCCGACATGGTGAGGAAGTAGGGGCAAGTTTGGGCAACAACGGAGGGACATGAGGGCCAAAAAGTGCGGGGATCCATGTGGAAAAAGGGTCCCAGCGTTCTCGCGCACCTCACTCTGCTAGCTGCTCCATCTTCACCAGTCGTTTTCCACAATGGCGGTCAGACAAACAAAACCAGCCGTTAAGGAACCAAACAGGAAATACGCATAGTGTAGAACGGATGTAGATTTGACCAATCAGATGCCTCCTGTCTGCGGCACTGTCTGCGGCCACCTACAATTTTGGAGAGGAGCGGAAGGGTAAGGGGGCGGGGCATATCTGCGTTAACTGCGACACACAAGCAGACCACCTGGTTTCTGAGGATTCTTCTTCCATAAGGCAGCACGTTTCCCTCTAGTGAGCTTCATGTTCCTCTTCTACTGGTTTGGTGACACCATCATGCTGGGTTAGGGTTGATGACGTCACCAGTACGACAGAAATCAGGGATGTAAACAATGGAGAGCATCATGGAAGGCAGCTAGGGCGTAGTCAGTGTGCTTCATTGTTTCTCTTTATTATCTGTCTGAATCCCTCTAACCAGAGCTGCTTCATGTGAATCGAATGTAAACAGAGTTGATTCTGCTTGTTAGATCAGAAGTGACTGGCGTGGTGTGTTGACTTCCATACGTTGCGTTCAATGGTATCACGTAAACACCAGAGCTTGATCAACCCTTTGGGAAAGGGGTAAAACCTGAAGGATACTAAATGGAAATGAAACTAATGACTAAGAAAACACTGCTTAGTCTGCTGCCCTCGCGACCCGGTTCCGGATAAAGCGAGAGACGACGACGACTAAGAAAACACAGAATTAAATAAAAGTGTAACTAAAAAACACAAAGTGAAAACTTACACAGAACCAAAAAGTCTAGAATCATGACATAAACCTTTTGCTTATTAATAAATAATCAGCTAAATGTCCCTTCAGTGCAGCTGAAACAAACAAAACACGCACTACAGGGTTAAACAGTCCAGCTACTCATCATTTCCAATAAAAATTCACTTTTCTCATAATTATTCTCCGTTAGTTTGTTCCCTGGGGTCGCCGTCTTCTCCAGGTGTGTTGGAATCTGAAAATCTCCAAAATTTGTCGCTGGTGTGATGCAAGCAACCAGGGACCCTCTAGGATTTATGCAACTGAGTCACATTTGGAGTATGGAGATTTAGCGTCAAGCTGTGCTGCTGCCATCAACACCTTTGTTTCTAGATGTTGGAGCTTGGCCTGTTTTCCAGTGTAGTCCTGTTTCTCTGACTGTGACTAACTGGATGTGCTCTCTTCATCCTCTGACATGGGAGCTGGCTCGGAGCTCGTCTGCCTTGCTGTGTGTTTCCTGGACGGGGCCGCCTGTGGAGCTGGTTGACAGTTGCCTTTTGTATCTATGCTTCTTTTTCTATGTCTGCTTCTGCCTCCTTGAACCCCAGTGGGCCTCAGCAGATGGCCGCTCACACTGAGCCTGGTTCTGCTGGAGGTTTCTTCCTGTTCAAAGGGAGTTTTTCCTCTCCACTGTCGCTACAAGCATGCTTAGTGTGAGGGATTGCTGAAGAGTCAATGAGTCGATGCAATCAGCTGGTTTTCCTTAGATAGAAAACTTTGAATCAATCTGACTGGATGATCTGGTGAACTGGAAAGTGACCTGAGATGACATGATGTGAATTGGAGCTATAGAAATAAACTGAATAGAATTGTAAAGCTTTGTTTTTGACCTGGAGAACAGAACAGGTTCCTTAGTCATAATTTATGCAACAAGCTAAGAAAACAGAGCTTTTTGAAAGTGGATAAAACAACATACACCAATCAGTATATATAAATCTTAAAGTGTCGTATTTCTCTGCTCTAGTGTGCCTGAGTTGTCTCCACTGATCCCGTCACGCCTTGCATGGCTACAGAGTATACAGCAGCCTCGAAGCGTGCTTCGGCCCTCACATTCCTCCACTAGTGAAATCATCTTTTCTAGCCGCGGCAGATTTGTTTGGTCACAGTGGCGCCTGCATGATAGATGTTTTTCTGGCTGTGAAACACCTCCTGTACCCTTCTTCACAGCTCCAACATCACCTCCACAGAGTTTAGTGCAAGCCTGCATAGTCTGTGGGTCGCTCCACTGCCTTTGCCAGGGCCTCCTCGGAGCTCGTGAAGAATGGGCAGATGCAGTTAGAAATCTAGTTGAGCCGCTAATGCTGTGCGTGGCCTGCAGCCAGACATTATACTGGAAATAGCAACAGTGTTGAAAAATGACTACCCAGCATGCTCCGCTCCAGGTGTACGTCTTTGCCAGCAAAAACATACAAAGGGGAGGCAGAAGGGGATAGGAAAGGTACAGCTATGTGTGTACAGGCCTTTTCCAAAGACTGCTAAAATAAATGAGAAATACGTGCCAAAACATCTCAACTTTCACTGCTTTATTTTCAAGCATGTGCCGAACCTGTGCATGTTTTTTCTTTGTGTAAGAGTCTAACCTCACATAAAATCATGTAAAGGTACACTCACTCTGACTGATATATTAAATAAGCTTCTGATAACTAGATTTAAAAGATTTATACCTTTTTTTATTTGCTGAGGGACCTTAGAGCGGAATTTACCAAATACCTTCATTAATCCCCTGTGAAGGTAATGGTCATATTTGGAGAATACCACTGTAAGGGCTGGCTGAGGGTTATTTGGATTAAAAGGCATCCCAACAGAAGAAAATATTTAGTTTAGAAAGTGGTAGCCGAGTTAAAATGAAATGCATACAAAGCTGTCCATGATATAGCCACAAGGACAAGACTTTCTTGGCTTCCTGAGGGTGTTCACGAGTTGATGATGAAGAGCAAGTTGCTGATCTAGTTTAATTTATTAAGTCAGACTCTTTTCTGCTTAAGATAAAGCCTGAAGAACACTAACATTTTTTGCCCTTTTCGGGCCGATTATAGCCTGGTGAGACCATCCTGATCTCGCGAGCTTTCAAGGTTTCACTCGCTAATCAGTCTGGAGACTCTCCGTTAAAGAAAATTTGGAGCCTTTCACCAAACGAACGTCCAATCAGCGTTGGCTTTGAGGCGGGTTGAGGTGTGACGCAACGAGAAGCCCGACAGTTCAGTCTAAAGAACATGGCGGCTTCAGCCGATAAAACTAGCGTTAGCGTGGCTATCGAGCAAGTTTTATGGGAATTAGAGTATTTCTTCACTGAAAGAATAGCAAAACACTGCTCTGGAGGCTTTTCTCAGAGGAAAAGATGTTTTTGCTCTTCTCCCGACTGGTTTCGGCAAGAGTAGCCTGGCTTGTGGTTGCTTTTTCGTCGTCGCTCTGTTAGTACGTCATATGCTTCGTTGATCTGATTGGTTTATTTGGCCCGTCTATCACCAACATAGGCCAATCAGCTAACCAGTATTTTTCGCCCCTTCCCAAAATTACTGTAATGGAAGGTTTCCAGATGGATATGCGGAGCAAATCCATCTGGCGGAGTCAGATTAGGCCGATTATCCAGTCGTGCGAGAATTTTTTGATGGGGCCAACTTTCAGCCTGATGGTGCGTGGTGTACAGGGGGTAACTAAGGCGATCAGCCTCTAACGACCACCTCGCCATCAGGAATCGTAAGGTCAGGTGAAAGTCAAACAGTTTGAAAGTCGGCCATCGTGAGGCACTCGTGGGTAAATCCTGCTGTTGAAGCAGAGCTACAAGCAGAACCTTGAGCACTGAGAATGTGCAAACAAGGGAGTTCTTCCTCTTCCAGATTGAAGAGTCCGACCAGCGCCATCTCTCGTCACTGAGTCCCATGTTGTTTTTAGACGTACAGTGTGAACAGGTAGATCGCGTCAGAGCCTCGAGTCGCACAGTTTAAGAACATCATGAGCTTTGAACTTTGAAACCCTGCGGTTTCCGCGTACATTTTGAACTGTAGCTGCGAGCAACGATTGAAAACATTGCAGTGTATGCCCGGCTTTAACCTCACAGCTTTCATCGAGTTTGGCTTTGCAGAAATCCCTTCTGCAGAACAAGCATGTAGTGACAGTGGGCAGTCCGCTGCATTGAGCGGTTAACTTGCTAGAAGTAAAAATTTGAGAACTTTAGGTCTTGTGTCCTGCAGCTTTTAGATGTGTCTATGTTTCCACACCTAAACCAAATGACTGAATAACCTCGCCGGTATAAACTCAGGTCCCTCAGCGGCCCGCTAATGAACTGATTATTTGACTTAGATGTGTTGAAGCAGAGACTCAGATTAAAATTACTCTGAATTAAAACACTAATCATTTATTGAACAGGATGGAATAATTTCATATTTAAAGAACTTTCAGGAGTTTGAATTCTGAATATGAGCGGACTTTCCTTTAACAATCCTCGCTCTCCAAATGTGGATATCACCAAAAGACAATAATCTGAAAATTGTGCAAAACACAGTTAAAATTATTTACTTTCATTTTTCTACTTCGGATATTTGGCTTAATTTCAGGCAAAGATCTTGCAGAGTTACGGTTTATTCCAGGTGCAAAAGTATATTCCTAATCTCCTTGAACAACACAGTGGCATTTAGGCATCAGAACAGGGCATCTGTTGAACCTGTGTGAGGTTGATGTTTACGAGTGGCTGAGAGCCTCCAAAGTGGGCTGAGTACAGGTCTGCGTTGTGGGGCTGCAGCCAATTACAAAACTGAAACAAACTGTTTGCTGTGCGAACAGGTCAGCGGGGATAAATGGGGCAGTGTGCGCCGCTCAGTTAGGACGTCTGCCTCTTTTAATTAATGGGACGACTGACCTTGGCTCGGAGTGCGGTGGCCTTATGATTTGTCAACATGCATCATTTCACCCCATAATTCCACACACTCTGAGAGAGCAGGCATGCTTGAGGCAGGTTACTAATCCTAACCTTAATTTGCTCCTGAATCCGGTGTGAAGGGAAGGTTTTCTCCAAATATGGGAATCATTACAGACATCAATACAATTTACTCCTATGAAAATCAGCTACAATATAAAACAAACCAAAAAAACACAACTATTGAGCTCCAGTTCAAGGACATAACATGTAGGACTCCAGCCTAAGGAATGTATTGATTGTAATTATTTTTCACCCTGGGCTGATATTGCTGCTAATTTGATTCTCAATTGTCCCAAATTTGTTAGTGCTTGGTAGCTTGCCGTGCTTTTTGTCCAATAATCCGTCACGCAAACACACCGGCTGCGATCCGGGCAGGTCAATTCAATATCCAATTTAACTTTCAAATCAACCTTTTGCAATTTCCTTTCACTAACTTTTACCTCGCATGGCAATCCTGCTCTCTTTAATTACTGATTAGTGACCCAATGAGTAAACTCAGCAGAGTCAGCAGTAGACTGATCCCCAACAGCCCAACAGAACTATTTTAAAACTATTTTAAAATGTCAGATTAAGCACTCTTTCTGCTTGACGGTAATGTGAATGTTTGGGGCGCTATGTTTAATAATGAGATTACCTGGAATACCCTAAGATTCTTCATTCTACTGCATTATCAAAACAACTGCACTGGTATCCCTGCGCCTTTAGATTTTGGTCACTAACTTCTGTATTCAACACATTCTCACGACCAATTCATCAAATATTCACCCCTGGTCAAACCCTTGCCCATCAGATACTGATGCCATGAGGGTATCTACTTAATTTGATGCACAGGGAACATAAAAGGTTGCGGACATTGTGTAATGTGACATGTTAGACTTGGACTAAAGGCCTGGTTATCGCCCACCAGCAATGTGTCGCAGATATTTTTGCTTTATGCACAATATGGAAGCATGGTCTGTGCCATGTTATTCCACAACGCCAGAGGGCCAATCAGGAACTAGCTGTGGGTCTAGATACGGCCGAGGCGCTGAGGAAGTGGGAGCGGAGGGACATGAGGGCCAAAAAAGAGCGGGGATCCAGGTGGAAAAGGGTCCCAGCGTTCTCGTGCACCTCGCTTTCAGTCGTTTTCCACAATGGCGGTCAGACAAACAAAACAAGCCGCTAGGGAACCAAACAGGAAATACGCATAGAGTGGATGTAGATCTGACCAATCAGAGGCCTCCTGTCTGGAGTAACCTACAATTTTGGAGAGCTGCAGCAGAGTGTCTGCGGAAGGGGGTGGGGCATATCTGCGTTAAATGCGACACACACGCAGACCGCATGGTTTCTGAGTATAAATCAGTCTTTAGTGAACCTTTATTGTCATGTAAACAAAACAAAATTTCATGTTGTACAGCTCTCATGATATTTCTATTTTTTAAAGTGCAGCAGTGGTCAAATGTAAACATCCATCCATCCGTTTTCCATCGCCCTTATCCCAAGCGGAGTGGCGAGGGGTGCTGGTGCCTGTCTCCAGCTCTCTACGGGCGAGAGGCGGGGTCCACCCTGGACAGGTCAGAAGTCAAATGTAAACATTGTGGGAGAAAAAGAAAGAAACATGGTGCAAAAAAAAAACGCATTTATATGGAAATTTAGAGTATTAAATATATATGGTGCAATTATGCAGTGTTTTGGTTTGGTGCTTTTTCAACAGTTCATCAGTGTGATGGCGGTGGGGAAGAAGCTGCTGCAGAACCTGCTGGTCCTGCATTGAATGCTGGGAAGCCTCTTCCCAGAGGGCAGCAGGGAGAACAGTCTATGGTGGGGGGTGAGGGGTCATTGATGATGTCACGGGACACGCAGCGCTGGTATGAAATGTCTTTAATGGAGGGAAGAGGAGCCCCCATGATCCTCTCTGCTGTTCTCACCTTCTTCCAGTCTGAGGCGCTGCAGCCTCCACACCACACAGTGAGACAGCTGCTCAGAACGCTCTCTATGGTGCTTCTGGAGAAGGTGGGGAGGATGGGGGGGGCAGGTGGGCTCTCCTCATCCTCCGCAGGAAGTCCAAGCGCTTCTTGACCCTTTGGACCAGTGAGGTGGTGTTTCCAGTCCAGGTGAGGGTGTCTGTGATGAATTTGGTGCTGACAGCTAATGACAGCTTGCAGGTAGTGTCTGTCTAACCCCAAAAAACTATTGGATCAGCTTTTCTGTGGCTAAAGTTCAATTAACCAAACTACAGTGTCAAACGCTTGGATGCTCCACTGGATGAACACTGGAAAAGCCATAGACTTTGCTTGTAAACCAGATGCTCCGACGGCCAGAACGCATCCGGTGTTAATGCAGCATTAGAGAAAAAATTACAAGAGAATGTTCTCAGTTGAATAAAGCCAGGCGTACACTGTACGATTTTTTTCAATCGTTGCTCGCAGCTACAGCTCAATCTGTACGAGGAAACCTCAGGGTTTAAAAGTTCTCAGCTCACCATGTTTGTTCTCACGCTGTGCGACCCGACGCTCTGATGCGATCTACCTGCTCACTGTACGGCTAAAAACCAGGTGGGACTCAGCTCCGCAGTGAGATGGCGCTACTTGGACTCGTCTATCTGGAAACCAGTAGCAGAGGAACATGAAGCTCACTAGAGTGAAACGCTGCCTTGGATATTTGTGTTATTTAGTGCTGAAAGCCCTAAAAAGAAAAGGAGACGACGTATTTGGACAAAGACATGGCTGAGCTAACGTGGCTCCTACGGTCTGTCAGTTTGACAGAAAGAACTCCATTTCACTCATTGCCCCCCCGCCATGCTGCTGGGTTTACATCTGAGAGGAAGAAGAAGAAGAATCCTGTTTTTGCCCACTGAGCGATTTGTCCACGACCGCCTTACGACGGCCGACTGAACTTCAAAAACATGTTTGATTTTCTCGTCGTTAGAGGCTGATGGCCCCTCGTTACCCCCTGTACACCACGCAAAGTCGGCCGGACGAAAAATTATCGCACAACTGGAAAATAGCCCCAAAAAGGGGAAAAAAAGTTGTACGCCATTAACGTGTTCCCATCTCCATGGAAACTAACTACACTGGAAACCCTTGGTGGCTTCATCTAACTACTCAATCAGCTACAAATGATCAGACCTGCCAGTCCGAGCCAACGTAGGACTCGACTAGCCCTTAACGCGTATGTGCAATCACAATCAACGACAATGGCGGACTTGAGATTTTGGTTTCGTTTTAGAATTTTTTATAGTTTATGGTGCATTTTGCAATTTTTAAATGAACAAGTGCACAACACATTTTGTCACTTTATTGCATCGGGGTGGAAGCATTCTTTATTTTCCTCTCATTTGATTAAATATGCTTTGCTTTTTTTTCTTCTTTTTACTTTACCTCTGTTGGCCCAGCGCCACTCACTGTAATGGAGGAGCATTTTTAAAAATCTCCATTTAGAAATAGGATTTGAAAACACACTTCGTATGTTTGTTGTTAAGCCACAAAAAAAAAATGGAAATATTTAATAAGGAAAGCTGTTTATAATCATATTCTATTTAAAGTAGTATTAGAAAATATCTTTTTAAAATTACAATAATAAGTAATAGATAAATACAAATTATATTTCTTCTTTAAAATATATGTGTATTTATGAAACACTCTTTAAAGGAAGGGTTTAAATGTTGAATTTGAAATAGTTGTTTATTTTCTACTGAATCTCCTGGTCCTCCATGCCCATCTGTCCAATTCCTTTTGGTTTTAAAGACTCCCGTTTGCAGGGATCCCCTATTTTCACGCTCTCACCTTCACTACCCCTCCCACCGGGGGAAATTAGAGGGTTTAGAGAAACATCTGTTAAAATAGTGAGTAGGAAGAAGCAGGGCTATTTTTAGATATTTACATTGGTTGGAAATATTTTAGCCAGCAGTTTTTCCACATTCAGGGAGACGTGTTTTATCCACCAGCTAAGCCTGGTTCTCTGCTGTGGAACGTTCAAGGACCGGGATCAGGTCTCAGGAGGACCAGCAAACTGGTGCATCAATGTTTCTGTTTAAAAGTTAGGAAGATAAGAGAAAAAAACTACGAAATAGAATTTAAAAGACACCAATCAGGCATCCCACATTCCGTTCAGCTGCTCGTTCGTTAGCAGCCGCAGGCCCAAATAAATCATTAATACCTGTTAGGAAAAGTCAACAAATAATCAAAACAGTGTGATCCCCCCCCTCACCCGCTGGTCAGAGCTGCACATTGAAAAACCTCTGTTATGATAGCAATGTCGGAGCGCTGTTTGCAGCAGGTCATTGCATTTGCATTTCAAAGCAGCGGTTAGATGAAGCCTGGCGGCTCTCGGGTCAATGGAGGGTTAGCAGGAGGTCACTGATGAAAACAACGCCCTGTTAATAAGTCACTCATTTTTGCATAACAGAGAGGATGTAGAGCTATCTGATGGAAGACAGCTGAGGGAGAGTCGGTCTTCTTTTCATTTTCACTGGGAGCCATTGGAGGAAAACTACTGGAGTAAAATGTTTCACATCTTTAAAGGAAATTTTACTCATTTGATTTCATATTTTATGGGCCTAAAATTAATTCACAACAGCTACATTTCACTGTATAAAGCAACTCTTACTGGTTCATATAGTAAGAGGAAATTCTTTCATATTTCTCTGAAAGTTTTACAACTAAATGTCTGCGACTTTGAGTAAGTTCCCCCATTTTCAGTCTCATTACTTTGTAGTTTGCTCTACATTTCTTTTATGAAATGGGACTAATAAAACATTTCAATCAAGGGATAAATTTGTACCCATCTGTGACCTAATGGTTTCCCAGTGTTCTCCTGCAGGGTCCAAACCTGTCGTAAACGAGGGCCTGATTGGTTCAGTCTACAGCTCATCCTGACAGTATCAATAGCTTCATTTCCTCTAACCCATGTTAGCGTGGTTTGGTTGTGTCTGGCGCGGTCGGTTCAGTTCTGCAAACCATTTACATTCAACAGTTATCTCAGTTACCGTGCTCGGACTGATCTCGGCACGGTTTCAAAAGGGTAGTGGAAATGGGGCTATAGTGTCGACACTTGTTGAGGGAGAGAATCTGTGCCACAAATGATTCCTGACCCTGAGCAAACTAGCTAGATTTAGTGAGTGAACCACCGTTATCACCGCTCAGTATGAATCACTCACTGGTTTGTACCAGAGACAGTGAGAATTACATAACGAATCATTCCCGGAAGCATCCTCTGTGTTTGGTAGAGTTCCAAGCTAACTTTACGCATTAGCTTTGCAATGTTTTTAAACCAACTTTAGCCATCAGTTTTGAGGTATTCTAACCAAACATTATCAGTTAGCTTGGCGATATTTCAGGCTGATTTAAAGTTGTAGCGAAGCAACCGTTCCAACTGTTGCATTTCTGAATTCCCGACTTTACACGACTGAATAAAGTGAATGTGATTGGTCATTTATCAAGGGGGCAGGATTGTTGTGGCGGAAGGTTCTCAAGCAAGTTTGGTTGTGGCCGGTTTGTCGGAAGCATCTTGCTAACCAGTTAGCAACTTAGTGCTCGCAGGTTCCCAATGGGAAATTCCATTGGGACCAAGTAGCACTAAATTGGTGCCTTAGAAACGACGCTGTCAAGGAACGCTATGGACAGCGGAAACATGCAAGAGGAGGAGAGTTTAGTGTCGGAGGTCGTGGATGAGTCTCCTCCGTCATCCATTTTTTATTTAGAGGAGGAAAGCAGGGACGAAGATGTTGTGGAAGAGGACGCCAGGGCGGCAGAAGCTTGGTTTGGTGTAGAAGGCTTCCAGCCGTACATGTTTGAGCCCTTGCCTCGCAACGCTGCCAGTTCTGTTAGCTCTACGCCTGCCGAAGACACAGACGTCCATCCCCGTGAACACTGGGACGCAACTCAATGGGAAAGGAAAGGATTCTGGTTTAAACCGTTGCGTATATTAGCTGCGACATATGAATCAAGATGCTATGACCGAAAACATTTGATTGACAGATGACCATTGATATATGATTGGCCGAATTTAGGTGTTCAGGCTGACGTAGAACTAACTGGCCCACGGAATGTATAGATAATAAAAAAAAACACAGATTTTAAGACAGGATTTTTTTTTAAACAGAAATTTCTAAATTTTGAGACAATATGGTTTGATAAAGAGAACATTTCTATACATGTTTAAGCCAGAATGATTTGACTTTTAAATATGACTTCCCTCCGACTTTAAAGCTCCGCAGGAAGTCTAAAATCCACCCAGCTCCCCTCTACCAAACCTTTGTCCCCCACAAATCTCCCAACATTTCAGCCTTTCCCTCCCCACCTTTCCTCCGCTGCTTTTTCACGCTGACCTTTTGTTTGCTAACCCACAATGCATGTTACTCTCACTCAATTGGGCTTATTGTTTCTGGATAAGGTGTTTCTCGTCTCTCCTAAAGCAAATCTTCCTTCTTTTTCTCTTCTTAAAGAACTTATTTTTTTATTTAGTTTACAAAGTTTAAGCAAATTATGAAAGTATTCATTATGTCCATATATTTCAATTCAATTCAATTCAGTTTATTTATATAGCGCCAAATTCACAACACATGTCATCTCAAGGCACTTTACAGTTCAACCAGATCATACAGTCAAATTGATACAAAGTTTTCTATCTAAGGAAAACCAGTTGATTGCATTGACTCATTGACTCAAATACAATCCCTTACACTAAGCATGCTTGTAGCGACAGTGGAGAGGAAAAACTCCCTTTTAACAGGAAGAAACCTCCAGCAGAACCAGGCTCAGTGTGAGCAGCCATCTGCCAAGGCCGACTGGGGTTCAAGGAGACAGAAGCAGAGATACAAGAAGCAGAGATACAAAAAGCAGCTGTAAAAGGCGGCCCCGTCCAGGAAACACACAGCCAGGCAGACGAGCTCCAAGGCAGCTCCCATGCCAGAGGATGAAGAGAGCACATCCACCCAGCCACGGCCAGAGAAACAGGACCACACTGGAAGACAGGCCGATCTCCAACATCTACAAACAAGGGTGTTGATGGAAGCAGCACAGCTGATGTTTCTTTCCTGGATGACATCACAGCCAAACAGGAACAGACGAGGCAAAGCTACTCTGAGGAAAAGCAGAGAGAGCAGAAGGTTAGAGATTGAACAAACAGATTCTGCAGAATAGGAGAACAGAGAGAGAATGAAGCAGAATGATGAAATGGGGGTCCCTATGTCCTCCAAAAGTCTAAGCCTATAGCAGCATAACTATAGAGAGAGAGCTCAGGATAACCTGAGCCATCCTAACTATAAGCTTTATCAAAAAGGAAAGTTTTAAGCCTAGTCTTAAAAGTAGACAGAGTGTCTGCCTCACGGACTAAAACTGGTAGTTGGTTCCACAGGAGAGGAGCCTGATAACTAAAAGATCTGCCTCCCATTCTACTTTTAGAAATTCTAGGAACCACTAGTAAACCTGCAGATTGAGAGCGAAGTGCTCTGTTAGGAACATAAGGAACAATCAGATCTCTGATATAAGATGGAGCTTGGCCATTTAAGGCTTTATATGTGAGAAGGAGGATTTTAAATTCTATTCTTGATTTAACAGGAAGCCAATGAAGAGAAGCCAGGATAGGAGAGATATGATCTCTCTTTTTAATTTTCATCAGAACTCTGGCTGCAGCATTTTGGATCAGCTGAAGGCTTTTAACTACAGTTTGTGGACTTCCTGATAGTAAAGAATTACAATAGTCCAGCCTTGAAGTAACAAATGCATGGACTAGTTTCTCAGCATCACCCCTGGACAGGAGATTTCTAATTTTTGCAATGTTCCTCAGATGAAAGAAGGAAATTCTAGAAACCTCTTTGATCTGGGATTTAAATGACAGGTCCTGATCAAAAACAACACCAAGATTTTTTACTTTATTATCTGAAATCAGTTTAATCCCATCCAAATGAAGTGACTGGCTAATCAGCTTCTTTTTCAGAGACTCTGGTCCAAAGACTATAACTTCTGTTTTGTCTGCATTCAGAAGCAGAAAGTTAAGAGTCATCCAGGTTTTTATGTCTTCAAGACATGCTTGTAATCTATGTAATGGGTTAGCTTCATCTGGATTTATAGACAGATATAGCTGGGTATCATCAGCATAGCAGTGGAAATTAATCCCATGCTGTCTAATAACTCTACCAATTGGGAGCATGTATAAAGTAAAGAGAATTGGTCCTAGCACTGATCCCTGTGGTACTCCACAGGTAACCTTTGAGTGTGTTGAAGATCTATCTTTAACATAAACAAACTGAATTCGATCAGATAGATAAGATTTAAACCAGTCTAGTGCTGTTCCTTTAATTCCAACAAAATATTCAAGTCTTTCTAAAAGAATATTATGGTCAACTGTATCAAATGCAGCACTAAGATCCAACAGGACGAGCACAGATACAAGTCCATTATCTGAGGCCATGAGAATATCATTAGTGACTTTCACCAGAGCTGTTTCAGTGCTATGATGAGCTCTAAAGCCAGACTGAAACTCTTCAAAAAGTTCATTATGGTGTAAGTGGTCGCAAACTTGTTTGGCAACTACTTTCTCAAGAATTTTGGATAAGAAAGGAAGATTGGATATAGGTCTATAATTAACCAAGTCATCTGGGTCAAGAGACGGTTTCTTAAGCAGAGGTTTAATTACAGCAACCTTAAAAGCTTTAGGTACATATCCCTGTAACAGAGATAGATTAATCACATCTAAAATGGAGGAGGAGATCAAAGGGAATACCTCCTTAAATAACCTGGTTGGAACTGGATCTAACATACAAGTTGAAGGCTTAGATGAAGACAATAATTTTGCTAATTCAGAAAGTTCAACTGGATCAAAGCAGTCTAAACCCGGTTCAGATTCCATGACTACCTCAGGTACAATCGTGGATAGAGGAGTGCTTATGATCTTATTTTTAATAACATCAATCTTATTTATAAAGAATCCCATAAAATCATTGCTGTTAAGAGCAGGTGGAATGGACGGTTCAACAGAGCTATGGCTCTGGGTGAGTTTGGCAACTGTATTAAAAAGAAATCTAGGATTATTCTTATTCTCCTCTATTAATGAGGAGAAGTATGCTGCTCTTGCTTTACAAAGGGTCCTCTTATACAGCAGTAAACCATTTTTCCAGACTAGGAAGGACTCCTGCAGGCCTGTGGAGCGATATTTTCTCTCCAGTTTCCTAGCATTTTGCTTCAAAGTACGCAGCTCTGCATTAAACCAAGGAGCAAGCTTTCTATTTTTAACGGTTTTCATTTTCAAAGGAGCTGCGTTGTCTAAGGCAGTACGCAGAGAACTAGCAACCCCATCAACAAAATCATCAACCTGTGAAGGGGAATAAGCTATACTTTTGCACTCTGCAGCACTGTTTAGCGACACAGAGGAGAGAGAAAGTGAAGCCGATTCTTTAAAATTTATAACTGCACTATCTGATAAAGATCTACTAAAATTGAACCTTCTTTTGGGGGAGGAGAACTCTGTTAAAGTAATCCTGAAGGTTATTAGAAAGTGGTCAGAGAGGACAGGGTTGTGAGGAAATACTGTTATTTCTTCACATTCTATGCCGTATGTCAGCACAAGATCCAAAGTATGAAGATGAGAATGTGTGGGACTATTCACATTTTGAACAAAGCCAATAGTGTCTAAGATAGCATCAAAGGCCGCTCTTAAGCTATCGCCCTCAATGTCAGCATGGATGTTAAAATCTCCCACTATGATGACCCTGTCAGTATTTAATACCAAATCAGAAAGGAACTCTGAAAACTCATCTAAAAATTCAGAGTAAGGACCTGGCGGACGATACAAAGTTACAAGAAGAAGAGGTTTTCTTGC
Organism: Cyprinodon diabolis; assembly: GCA_030533445.1. Classification (NCBI taxonomy): domain Eukaryota; kingdom Metazoa; phylum Chordata; class Actinopteri; order Cyprinodontiformes; family Cyprinodontidae; genus Cyprinodon; species Cyprinodon diabolis. Next base: position 7,090,576 of record CM060078.1, on the reverse strand, counting down.
CTTGAAATTTGGATGAGGGAAATTAAGGGTTAAATGTTCAAAAGAGTTGTAGGTATTAACTGTTTTGGGAGTAATCAGTAAGTCAGACTGGAAGATTGTTGCTACTCCTCCTCCTCGCCCAGAACTTCTGGGTATGTGAAAATTTAAATAGCTTGAAGGAGTTGCCTCGTTTATGCTCACATAATCCTCTTGCTGCAGCCAGGTTTCTGTAAGGCAAAACAAGTCAATGTGATTATCACAAATCAAGTCATTAACTAGCAGACTTTTAGAGGAAAGCGATCTTATGTTAAACAGACCGCATTTAATTGTTTTAACTTTTTCCCCAATTGGAGTTATTTTGATTTTAATTAGATTATCATGATTTACTTCTTTGGGAATCTTTGCTAATTTATTAGATTTTGGTCGTGGGCAAGACACTGTCTGGATGGAGTAAAGAGTGGGTAACAGTAGAGAAGCTGCAGAGATGTGTGTTAAACTACAACTCTGCTTCCTGGTCTGCACCCTGGGTGGTCAGGGTTTTGGAGGACTAATAAATGTGGCCAGATTCCTAGAAAGAAGAGCTGCACCATCCAAAGTGGGATGGATGCCGTCTCTCCGAATTAGACCAGGCTTTCCCCAAAAGGATTGCCAATTATTAATGTAGCCCACGTTGTTTTCAGGACACCACCTAGACAACCAGCGGTTGAATGACGACATGCGGCTAAACATGTCATCACTGGTCAGATCAGGGAGGGGACCAGAGAAAATTACGGAGTCCGACATTTATTTGGCAAACTTACACACCGAAGCAACACTAATTTTAGTGACCTCCGATCGGCGTAACCGGGTGTCATTACCACCAGCGTGAATAACAATCTTACTGTATTTAACCTTATCCTTAGCCAGTAGTTTCAGGTAGGATTTGATGTCGCCCGTTCTGGCCCCCGGCAAACATTTGACTATGGTCCCTGGTGTCTCTAATGCCACGTTTCTGACTATGGAGCTGCCAATCACCAGAGTGGGCTTCTCAGTGGGTGTGTCACTGAGTGGGGAAAACCGGTTAGAAACGTGAACGGGTTGGTGGTGACCAGTGGGCAGAGATCCATGACTACGCTTTCTGCGTACAGTTACCCAATCGCCTGGCTGCTCAGGCACTTTTGGAGGAGAGCTACGTGGGGGGCCTACTTTAACTCCTGGATGTTCAACAGCCTGAAGCCTGGATTCTAACTCTGACACCCTCGCCTCCAAAGCTACAAAAATACTACACTTATTACACATCCCATTATCACTAAAGGAGGCAGAGGAATAACTGAACATCTGACACAGAGAGCAGGAGAGAGGAGAGGAAGAAGGAAGAGTTGGAAAAGAGAGGGAGGGAGAGAGAGAAGCCATAGCAATGCTAAGCTAGCGCTAGCCTAGGCTAGCTACTCCTTGCTATCAGAAATAAAACCGTGTGAAACTGACAAGTGCTCAGTAGAAAAGTGCAGCAGAAGGTGCTATGTTTTAAAGTAGTCAGTTAGAGTTACTTAGATACAGAGATATCACAGAGAAAATAACTTAACGTCAGATGGAGTTCCTCCCGGACAGCTGCAGCAGCTGCACACTCAGTTATATTAACAAAACAAACCAGATACTGCTATTAAAATAATAGTGGTACAATAACATAAGGAAAACTTTACATAAATTGCCATTTTTTAGTAAAAATAAAAAGTAAATGAATAAAAATGGGAATCCCTCCTTGACTACAATAAAATAATGGAAGAGGAAATAAAACTATGAAAAGCAAAAAAAAAAAAGTCCTTATTGTGTAAACAATGGTAATTTCTCAACACCTGTTGATAAAAATAAGTTTTTGTAATCTTAACAAGTATGTAAGTTATTCCATCTGGTACTCCAGACTTTTTGAATCCATATGTTGGCAGAGGTAGAATCAGGTTTAAGCCTTCTAACACTTTTTAAAGCAGCAGTGAGTAATATATTTAAAAGTTTTTTGTGTTTTTTTCTGTCAGTGCAGTCAGTCATAAAGAAATATTTTAAGGGCAAAGAAAATCTCCTTCCAGAACATTGCTAACTTAGTGCATTTCCAAAATATGTGAGGGTGGTTGGCATCGTTGGTTCCACAATTTCTCCAAAATAAACTTGGCGCTCCAGTCATCTTAGCTGTAATATTTGGTGTTCTAAAAAAATCAGACTGTTACTTTCCATTTGAATTCCTTCAAAGTATTAAACTGTTAGATGTGCATCAGCGCAAATCTTCTCCCATGTATTCTCAGGTATATATGTAGCCGTCAGTAGTATTGGATAATTGTTGAGGACCCAAATGCAGAGATAAAGAGGCAGAGATGATTTCTTGCTAAATTTAATGGAGAAGTAAAATTGCAGAAGCCATAATCCAGAACTTAACAACAAACTCAGGAACCAAAATCTAGGAGACAGTAGGGAGGAATAAACCAAAAGAATGACAGAAGAAAATCAAGCAAGCAGTAACTTCAGAGGAGGAGTATACAGGTGCTGGTCATAAAATTAGAATATCATGAAAAAGTAGATTGATTTCAGTAATTCCATTTAAAAAGTGAAACTTGTATATTATATTCATACATTACATACAAACTCATATATTTCAAATGTTTATTTTGTTTAATTTTGATGATTACAAATGACAACAAATGAAAATCTCAAATTCATCATATCAGAAAATTAGAATATTACTGAAGACCAATAAAAACAAAGGATTTATAGAAATGTTGGCCAACTGAAAAGTATGAACATGAAAAGTATGAACATGAAAAGTATGAGCATGTACAGCACTCAGTATTTAGTTGGGCCTCCTTTGGCCTGTATTACTGCAGCAATGCGGCGTGGCATGGAGTCGATCAGTCTGTGGCACTGCTCAGGTGTTATGATAGCCCAGGTTGCTCTAATAGTGGCTTTTAGCTCTTCTGAATTGTTGGGTCTGGTGTATTGCATCTTCTTCTTCACAATACCCCATAGATTTTCTATGGGGTTAAGGTCAGGAGAGTTTGCTGGCCAATTAAGAACAGGGATACCATGGTCCTTCAACCAGGTACTGGTAGCTTTGGCACTGTGTGCAGGTGCCAAGTCCTGTTGGAAAATGAAATCTGCATCTCCAAAAAGTTGGTCAGCTGCAGGAAGCATGAAGTGCTCTAAAACTTCCTGGTATGTGGCTGCGTTGACCCTGGACCTCAGAAAACACAATGGACCAACACCAGCAGATGACATGGCACCCCAAACCATCACTGACTGTGGAAACTTTACACTGGACTTCAAGCAACGTGGATGAAGTGCCTCTCTTCTTTTCCTCCAGACTCTGGGACCTTGATTTCCAAAGGAAATGCAAAATTTACTTTCATCAGAGAACATGACTTTGGACCACTCACCAGCAGTCCAGTCCTGTTTCTCTTTAGCCCAGGCAAGACGCTTCTGACGCTGTCTGTGGTTCAAGAGTGGCTTGACACAAGGAATGCGACAGCAGAAACCCATGTCTTTCATACGTCTGTGTGTGGTGGTTCTTGAAGCACTCACTCCAGCTGCAGTCCACTCTTTGTGAATCTCCCCCACATTTTTGAATGGGTTTTGTTTCACAATCCTCTCCAGGGTGCGGTTATCTCTCTTGCTTGTACACTTTTTTCGACCACATCTTTTCCTTCCCTTCGCCTCTCTATTAATGTGCTTGGACACTGAGCTCTGTGAACAGCCAGCCTCTTTAGCGATGACCTTTTGTGTCTTGCCCTCCTTGTGCAAGGTGTCGATGGTCGTCTTTTGGACAACTGTCAAGTCAGCAGTCTTCCCCATGATTGTGTAGCCTATAGAACTAGACTGAAAGACCATTTAAAGGCTTTTGCAGGTGGTTTGAGTTAATTAGCTGATTAGAGTGTGGCACCAGGGGCCATCAATTTTGAACCTTTTCACAATATTCTAATTTTCTGATATGATGAATTTGAGATTTTCATTTGTTGTCATTTGTAATCATCAAAATTAAACAAAATAAACATCTGAAATATATGAGTTTGTATGTAATGTATGAATATAATATACAAGTTTCACTTTTTAAATGGAATTACTGAAATCAATCTACTTTTTCATGATATTCTAATTTTATGACCAGCACCTGTATATGCTAAACAGAACAATGAATGGAGTAATCAGCTGACTGGGAGCAGGTGTGGGTAGAAGGATCTAGAAGGGAGCTAGGGGGAAGGAGGCTGGAACAAGGGACCAACAAAGAGTAACCAAGAAATACATAAGAACTCAAATACAACCAGAAAACAACTGGAATGGGAAAAATAACCAAGAAAACACAGAATGACGTAAATCAAAGTTTAAATAAGAAAACTTAAAATGAAAACTTAAATAGAACCAAAAAGTCCATAAAGGGCTGAATCTTGACCGTAGCTATCTCGTTTCCATTTATGTCTGTAATATTGTGGGTTATGTGTATCCATGTTTCAAAATACCGTTACATTTTATCTATTTTTTTTTTAATCAGCATGATTTGTTTGTCTTATGAGACTTTGTTCCATAGGGGAGCGGTCCTACAGCCATTTCCAGTTTTACGGCTGGTCAAAAACGTCCATAACTGCAGATGGCTAAACATTCCTGTATTAGGAATACCAAATTCCTGTTTAGCTGCTCAAATGTTGTTATATGACCATTTTTAATTAGCTGGTATACGTAGGTTAAACTACAATCTGAACATTGCTTAAATGTGGCGTCTAGGTTGTTTGAAAAAAAGGGTCCATTAGCCTAATATGTCTCAGTGATGATGGTGGTTAACAGTCAAAACAACAATTGTATTTTGTTCAGTATCTTCATAGAACATTTTGCCCAGATTGCCTGGGCTTCTGTAAAAGTTCAATCGTGTGATGGGTCCAGCTGGGCATACCAAAAATAAAATTAAACTTGGATGAAGATGGAGCCCCTGTTTGGTCCTGATAAATGTAAGGTTTTGAGTCTAACTCTAATATCCCTTTCACATTGGCCGAAAAACCCGTTTAAACCCGGGAACAATGGGCTGTTAATGGCAGTGGGAACAGCTCCCTGATGCGTGTTTACAGGGGTCAAACGAGTCGGGAAGCGACCCGCGTTAAAATCTCCTCGGTTCTGATCGGCATGCTGTGGGAACACCAGAGCCAGGTTGACCCGCTGAATTACGTGATACCATTGAATGCAGCGTACGGATGTCCAAACACCGCACCAATGCATGCAATTACATGATGCGGCTGTATATTCTGCTTAAAGAAATGTTTTAAGGGCATAGAACATCTCCTTCCAGAACATTGCTAACTAAAATTGAATTTTAGCTGCTGGACGCGCCGCATCAACCAATCAGAGAAGCTGATCTAGGAGCTGGCAGGGAGTCAGACGCAGCACTGCTGATGCAGAGCGCTATGATCACTCCTCTGAAACAGTTTATTAACGCCTAAATTAACTTCAAATGTAGAAACCTGCCGGCAGAATATGTTGGCTTTTGTTATCCTGCTGCCTGCAGTTTGTAGCACAGACCATGTTTTCAGGAGGACTTTCTCACTTCAACATAGATTCTAACTACTTTTTACCCGCTGATCACGGCTAATATAGCAAAGCTGCTCTCTGGCATTGAACGCAGGAGCAGCAGAAGCATCTGGACTCACTTTACTGGACGGCTGACCTTAATGTGGATCAGTGACGAAGCAGCAGGAAGGTTTTTGCTGCTTCCAGTGCTTTCGGTCTGAACGTAGCATTATTCATTAAAATGAGCAAAAGGAGTCTTTCAATTTCATCCGCCATTGTTACAGGCAATGAAAGGATAGGGTAGCTCTACGCAGCACACCCATTTTTATTTGCTCTTGCTGTGTGCGGTCTGAACGTAGCATTAGACATAAATCTCATTATGTTTTTAATAGATGAACATTCTCTATCTGTTCTGGTTCTAGATGCTGCACAGACTCATTAAGTCAGGTTTGCTTTATAGAATGCGACGCTGGCTTTTTATTTATTTTAATAACTTTTCATAATGTGTTCCCGTCAAATGTCAGAAATTATTTTAATGTGTGTATAGCTCAGAGATAGAAGTGAAGAAAATATGCACAGATCTGCTCATCCTGCCTAGTCGGAGCCTCTCTATACGCAGTCAGAGTGACATGGAAAAAAATCGGATCAGAGATTAAAAAGTCGGACGCAGCCGATGTGTTCATGCCTTAACTCAAGAAAATCAGCTGTTTTTTCTTAGAAATATTTTAACCAATCAGACTGAATAAACTGATTAAAATACCTCTATAAGCTGCTCTGAGATGACGTGTGTCGCGAAATGATGCCAAATAGATAAAGTGAATTTAATCCAATGGTTTTTGTCATAAAATGAAGCCATTTTATGACGAAAAATGGTTTTGTGATGCATTCTTGCTTTAACTGCACAAAAAACAACAAAATGTAGGAGATGAGAGTAAGTAGTAACACACCGGATGACCGGCTCCATCAGGAGGGATTCAGGTGTCATGAGGGCCACAGCTGTTGAGCTTCTCCATTACTCCATCCCCCACCAATGGGGGGGGGGGGGGGGGGGGGGGGGGGGACCAAGCCTCCCTCCAGCTGCAGCTCCTCTGACCCAAACAGTCACGGGTGCCTTTGTGAACACAAAGCTGACAGGAAATGTAAACATGGAGGTGTGGAAAGATGCTCTCTTCCTCTGCAGCCACACTGCTTTTAGAAAAGCAGGACAGAGACATTAAAACAGCAGATATCTGAGAAGTTAGGATCCTGTATGAGTGAAGGGAAATCAGAGGGCCTTCTCTACACTGCCAAGGTAAAGTGCGCCCTCTACAGGTAGAGGTTATAATAGTAAAACTGTTCAATGTAGGTTTCAGCTCTTCATTAATATTCAGTTTTATCCTTTTTGTTTCCATTTCTAGTCATTTTATTTGAACAAAAGTTATATCAACATTTTTATTTGTTATAAAACAGTTATGACGCCTCAATTCCTGTTAGTTCTGCCCTCTTTGGCAAAGATAACCTCAGCCAGTCCTTCAGGTTTGATGGTATATTTGGGTTAATGTCATGTTTAAAAGACCAACTTCTGCAGAGCAAACACTGCTGACAACATTCAGCAGTAATATTAAGCATGTTAATTAGCTGATGATATGAGTATTTATAATCTTCATAAGATGAAGAACATTATGGATAACTCTTCTTCATCAAACTGTTCTACAAGTTATCTTCAGTCAGAGACTCTGAAGATGTAAGACAGAAGACTACCGGAGATCATTGACGAAACTTACAGCCAAACTTTGCTTGTCTGTCAGATTATTCAGTCGTTTTAAAAAAAAATGTGAATCAAATGTAATTTTATTCGAGCAGGACTTTATGATATTTACAAGTTCTAATGAGGGAAAATCACCAGTGAGGAAAAAAAACAGGGAAATAGTTCTTTAAAAAATGATTTTAGCCTAAAACTTTATTACTTTTTAATTGTTTTATTGCCCGAAACATTTTACAGATAAAACTTACCTGAATCAGACATGAAAAACAACAACACTACGCTGTCAAGGACAAGAGAAACCCATTAGAGTGACCTTCATAATGAAGCTCCACCAGCGCCCTCTGCTGGCCGAAAGGAGTATCCTCCGCTCCATGGCAAGGACAGAAACTGATACTTATGACAAAAATCTACAAAAAAAATTGCATAATTTCAGATACAACACCTACTAAATGATTCAGATAGTTTAAAACAAAAGTGCTATAAAGTCCCAAAGGGGAATTAAATGTCCTTTTTTTTTAGGTGTCGATAGATTTAGGCAGGAAGCATATTTATAGAATAAAATTACAGGTAGTCTTTCTCTTTTTTTCCTGATCTTTTCAGGTTATATTTTTTTTGTAAGTTTCTATCAGTTCTTTCCCTGAAATGCAAAGAAGAAAAATCCATTCATGTATTTCAGCACAGACTCAGTGCCATTAAATCATATGCAACTCTGAAAAAGTTATATTTACAATAAAATTGTTGAAAACGATTTTACTGACAAGTATCGCTAATGTTTTATTTATGAGTCAACACTACTTATAGTTGCCAAGAAACCAAGATGTCAGTTTTTAAGAAAAAATGTAGAAATTGAATCTAAATGAAAAAAACCAGACATTTAGTTTCACTAAATATCAATTTGAGAGTTTCAAAATTAAAAGTTTCTCAATAGAGTTATGTAAAATGATTGTGCCATAAACCATAATAATATAGTTTTATTTTAAAAGTAACCATTATGTCAGGAAAATTAAGGCTGTTGAGACACCCCAGCTTCTGCAAAGCTTGAGATTTTATCACATGATGCACCTGCAGAGCGAGCCTTCTACCCCCACGTGCCTGGAGGACGAAGCAGCTGTCTCAGGGCTTCCTATTCTTCTTTTTCCATCAGGTTCTTTGAGGTTCCCATCAGATAGACACCATCATGGCCCAGGACAGACCAAAGCTAACTGGACACAATCAGTTGACATTCAGAACCGAATGCTGCAAAACAGAATGTTTGCAATACTTTTCCTAAGCTGGGCGTACACTGTATGGTTTTTTCAATCGTTGCGCAGCTACAGCTCAATCTGTACGAGGAAACCTCAGGGTTTAAAAGTTCAGAGCTCACAATGTTTGTTCTCACGCTGTCCGACCCGACGCTCTGATGCGATCTACCTGCTCACTGTACGTCTAAAAACCAGGTGAGACTCAGCTCCGCAGTGAGATGGCGCTACTCGGACTCGTCTATCTGGAAGCCAAACCAGTAGCAGAGGAACATGAAGCTCACTAGAGGGAAACGCGCTACCTTGGATATTTGGGCGATTTAGTGCTGAAAGCCCTAAAAAGAAAAGGAGACGACGTATTTGGACAAAGACATGGCTGAGCTAACGTAGCTCCTATGGTCAGTGTAAACCTAAAACTAATACTTTTGCGGTGATTTATTGAATTTAGCGTGAATCAGTAAAAAATAAAAATAATTTTAATCGCGATCAGTCAGTCTGAGAGCGGCCATTTTTGCCCAGCGCCTTTTCACTGCTGCGGTATTCAGACAGCTCCTAATATGGCGACTGCAGACGCGCTTCCATCGCAGCTTAAGAATCCTCACTGATTTGAGATATTCAGATCAAGTCAGTAGTTATGTTTTTATTTTCTTCCTGTTCTTCTCATTTAAACAAGGTTTTAGGCTTTTTTTTTAGCTGCATCGCCGCCACCAGCTGGTAGGGAGGTCTACAGCTTCATCACAGATTCATCTTTGTAATCTGGTTGTCTATTTTATCTATCTAGACTTGTCTAACAACATGTATGTATGAGTTGACAACAAGGAACAAATACAAATTAATTTTTTTATTGACACACATTTACAAATTCCCAGGCATAAATTGTTATTAGCAGTCATCTCACCCCATATTCCAGCTCCTGATAACCTGAACTGAATCAGCCCCCCCCCCTTCAGCTGACCAGTGAGTCCAGTCAGTAATGGTCGGACTCAGGGTGCCATGAATGAGTCGCCACATATCCATGTCAATGTTCAGCAGAGATCTTCCTGGAACAGTCGCTTTATTTCATATTTATCCGCAGCGTTCCCCTTCGAGCCTCCCTCTGAGCCCGTCTAAAGTTTCTGTTTGGATGTGCCCTGCCTCCATGTTCGGAGCTGCAGCGTTTGCATGTTTTCAGTCCAGATTAGGAAAGCTCACCGTTACAGGTTCCCACAGCGAGGGTCACACGTGGCTCAGCATTGGGGCGCCTGGTTAAAGTGGAAGGTTCCTATATAAACGAGGCAGCTAGAGTGTCTTTGCAGAGGTACTTTTCCACATGTTGCTGCAAACAAGATATTGTAGATATCAGGGAAAAACTTCATGCTTCAGAATCAATTGAAGCCTTAATTCCAGTCTGTTGCAGCTTTAAACAGGGGCTGATCAGCTTCCTTCCCCAAAGCATGATGCAGCCACCACCGTATTTCAGGCTAGGGATGGTGTATTTATAGTGATGAGCAGCATTATCCACCACAAGCAGACCAGGAGCATCTTTTTTACATGTTTGCTATTTGTTTTACATGACTGGTAACAAAAATCTATCAGCAGATGATTGATGCGGCGTATGTAGAGCTTAGGATGTTCTCAGGTCTCAGGAAATAAGCAAATGGGTCTTAGGAAAAAACTATCAGGTCTTAGAATTCATAAAGAATGTTCTCATATCTTCGTAAAAAACATCAGGTCTCAACAAACAAAACAAAAAATCAGGTCTAAAAGAATAAGTTGTCAGGTTTCAGCAAACAATCATCAGGTCTTCAGTGTCGGGAAAAAACAGGTTTAAAAAAAGAACTGTCATGTCTCAGTAAAAAGTATTAGGATCAGGCTAGAGATTGTTTTTCTTCTATTTCGAGAATACATTTTAAAAGCAGCCGTGTCGTTTCCTGAGACCAAGAACAATGAAACCTGAGACCTGATTGTTTTTTTTTAATAAGACGGAATAAATTATTTCCTAAGACCTGAGGATGTCCTTAAATGTACACCATATCCAGACAAAAGACAATCATTCATGCATAACCTGCTTTTTTGTAGAATCTGATCCTCAACTTTCTTTTTCTCCTAATGCTACGTTCAGAGCTCATGAAGCAGTGCAGCAAAAAACGCGCCTGCTGCTTCGTTTCTTATGCTTGTACCAGTTTAGTTCTAATGCGCAGCTGAGGCATCTTTGCTGCTATAGCTGCGCGGTGGTAAAGTGGGTCTGATGCGCGGTGGGCGGAGCTACCCTATCCTTTCTTTGCCTGGAACAATGGCAGCTATATTAGCTGTGATCAGCGGGTAGAAAGTAGTTAGAATCTATGTTGAAGTGAGAAAGTCCTCCTGAAAACATGGTCTGTGCAGTCAGTTCATCCAGATTACCATCCTGCCTTCAAAGATTATTTCTCTGTGGGAGCCGCTCAGACCCCCACATACCGGCGCTGCGCTGTAACTGGGAATCCCCAGCAGCAGCTGCCTCAGGTCTGGGTGACTTTTTTGCAGTTTGCCGCGGCAGCTGGAAGCACCAGGATGATAAAGCGAACATATTTTGTTGGCAGGTTTCTACATTTGAAGTTAATTTAGGCGTTAATAAACTGTTTCAGAGGAGTGATCATAGCGCTCTGCATCAGCAGTGCTGCGTCTGACTCCCTGCCAGCTCCCAGATCAGCTTCTCTCATTGGTTGATGCGGCGCGTCCAGCAGCTAAAGGTGAATTTTTCCAATTCCAGCAGCTGCTGCTTCTGACAGCCGTTGCACGCCTCAGAAGCTCAGATGCTCTTTGAGCGCGGCTCCTGCTGCTCTAAACGCGCTGCAGGACCTATTGGTGCGCCTTGATTAGCGTCAACCATCCGCTTTGCATGGAAACTAGCTGCTTCTGCAGCTTCTGCAGTGTGCAGTCTGAACGTAGCATAAAAGAAGCATTAGGGAGTTTTCTAATTATACTGCCACCTGTGGCCAAAACACAGAACTGCAGCAAACTTTTACTTGTTCTCATAGCTCACACTAAACTTAACAATTTCTTTTTATTTTTCATTTTTTCACCTTACCCTGAGTTCCCATTGTTGTCTCAGATGAGCTGGTTGCCGGGCGTTTGTTGGTATAAACAAAATCCATCTTGAATATAAAGCGTTGATTGTTTGGTAGGTTAAAAACATTTATGAACATCTGCTGGACGTATTTGCTGAGATGAACGGCGCCGAACAACGCAGGGACTTCTGACCCGAAGTAAATGAAGGGAAATAGGATGCAGGCTTATAGAAGCATCAACTCCGAGCAACTGAGGTGCCAATATGCTTAGAAAACAGTGTTTATGTCGTAAAGGGTAAAAAAAAATGCCTCTTTAACATACATTTCTCTGTACTGTGCTGAAGCCCAGATAGCTGGTTTCTCTGCAGATCATCAGAGTTGCAGCCGTGCAGCTGCTCAGCTCCTTCCTGTATGGCACCGTGCTGCCATCTCTTCCTGCCATAAATAATCTAGATTCATGCAGAGATGCACTATTCATCAGATCAGGTCAAAATTAGCAGCTTATGTCGGCTGCAGAAAAACAATCATTAGATGACAAACAGACCCACAGTTGTGTTGCATGACAGAAAAGTGTTTACCTGGTTTCTCCAACAAATTTGGCCTTTAGATTAATTCTTACTGTGACACAATCCAAGCAGGGAGCAAAGTAAACACCTGGAAGAGGGTGTTTAACACAGACGGCATAAAAATTCAACCTGTGGGCTTAGAGGTAAAACGCTTAGAAGCTGCAGCATGCTGTAGACAGGGAGAGGTGGAACATCTAGGCAGAGCTTTAAAGGAACGATTCTGATCAAAGGATGTTTATGTGCTAGAATGGCCTAGTTAAAGTACAGACCAAAATCCAGATGTAAATCTGCAGCAAATCTAGCAAAGCAGAGCGTCAAACCGGCTATGTTTGAAGAAGACAAAGGTGCTAGAGACGAACCCCAAGCAGCGACACTTACCAGCTTAAAAAAAACAAACATTTGAAGCACCTTCTACTTTATGACTGTTTGTGTCTGTTTGGCATAACATCTGCATCGCATACCTGGAATGTGAGGTCTTTACAAACAGCAGAGGACCTTTAAGGTCTGTGCATGAAAAGCATGCAGGTCTGGTTAGCAGTGAATGTTCCTGCTGGATGACGGCTTGAAGGAAAACAGACCTTCGAGCTGAAAAGGTCCCAGATCTGCAGCTCAGTTAATAACAACATCAGGTCATCTCCAATCATGGCTGCATCTGCTCTGCATTAGGGTACCCGACCCTTCTTCTTTTTCTTTCTCCTGCATTTCAAAATAAACTTATCTTCTTAAAATATCCAACAAACTGTTTATTGTTTGTTTTTGCTGTTTGTGTCATAAAAACAGGGCTTCCCTCTTAAACTTTTTCATGAAACAAAAACAGATCTGATACAGATATTTAAACGCATCATTGACAACAAGCTGGTTCTGTTTTTGAAATTTTTTGGTTATTCTTTATTTGTTCATCGATTAGTTGCTTATGGAAAAAGTTTAGCTTCCAGAGCAGAATTAGCTCCTCTAGAAAAGGAGTCAAAAGTTTTTCAATGTGAAGTTCAAACCTGACATTTCAGTGAGTCTAAAATGTTCCAAGCGGAACATGGCGTAGGAGTGGATGGTTCCAGGATCCTATAGAAGCAACACCGTCCAACATCAAGGAAGAGTCTGAAGCCGCGGTTCTCAACCAGAGGCACAAGGGCCACTAGTGGTACCTGGACAGAGTTTAAACGTAGTCCGAAAAATGAAGTTTTTCTTCAGAAATGCTGTGAGATAATTTCCAGAATATTCTAAACCAACTGAGTTGATAAAGAAATCCAAAGTAGTTGAAAATGTTGGCCTATAAAGGTAATTTTCTTATGAATGTAAAAACTGCTTATTGTAATGAATAAATATTCATGCCTACCTCTAAAATTATATATAATTTGTTATATATTTTCACCCATGAAGGTTACCTTTTGTTTCATCTGTGCAATGCACGCTGGGTTGATGATGCATGTCACTACCCGATCCGTCCTGCGCGTGCGCTGTTGCGCCATATGCCCTGATCATACTTTTTGGACAATGGGAACCAGTGTCCCTATTTCATCTTGACATGATGATGTGGAATCAGTTGTGGAATCTCTGCAACAACCCCCGTTTCAGCCAAGGCAAGTCACAGAGGTCACAGACCAACCACTGAAATATGTTTGACGTGGAGCTGAATGATTTTTGTTAATAAAATCTTATATTTTGAACAGAAGTTGTGGTGAATTTATTCCTTGTATGTGCAGAATTAACTGTTTGACCATGATTAGAGCTCGAATCACTCTTTCATCTATTGTTCTAACACACAGTTAGTAGGACTGTGTGTCATAAGCACTATATAACAGCTGAAATAATATCTCATTAAATAGGATATTTTACCACCCCTACAGGGGAGGGCAGTAAACAAATTGCTCAGTGGGCAAAATAGGATTCTTCTTCTTCTTCCTCTCAGATGTAAACCCAGCAGCATGGCGGGGGGGCAATGAGTGAAATGGAGTTCTTCCTGTCAAACTGACAGACCGTAGTAGCCACGTTAGCTCAGCCATGTCTTTGTCCAAATACGTCGTCTCCTTTTCTTTTTAGGGCTTTCAGCACTAAATAACACAAATATCCAAGGCAGCGTTTCACTCTAGTGAGCTTCATGTTCCTCTGCTACTGGTTTGGCTTCCAGATAGACGAGTCCGAGTAGCGCCATCTCACTGCGGAGCTGAGTCCCACCTGGTTTTTAGACGTACAGTGAGCAGGTAGATCACATCAGAGCATCGGATCGCACAGCGTGAGAACAAACATCGTGAGCTGGGAACTAACACTGTGCAAAGAAACCGCAGAGTCGAGTGGAGTTGCCATATGAGGATGTCATAAGAAGGGGCGGGGCCTCCGAGCAGATCTGGTATCTACACCAGTTCAAACTGAGAAGGTTTAATGTTACTCATTGCTGTATTGGCTGGTTTCAGCTAAAGCTACAGGACCTAGCAAACATCATTTAGAGGTAACAACATGGCGATATCCATATGACAATATTTCATCTTAAATTAATAAAAACTAAACTGCTTACAGTATCCTCACTATATCGTATTTACAGTGAAAATAAAAAGTCTGTTGCTACAACTAATAATTTCAAATTCCTTTAAGACACATGCTTTTATTCTGGGGCCAGACATTTCCTAAAAGCTTCATTTAAAAAAAAAGATCAAATGACAGAAGATCCTCACAGAGCTAAAATTGAAGGAGAAACACAATTTGAGGCTTTTAAAAACTATAATGGGACTCATCAGAACGGCTCTTTCACTCAGCTTCAAAGCACTTTTTATTGCTTCTTCATGGTAAGGATAAAAAATTTATGAACAACTATCTGGCATCCTAGACCTACAGGAAACAGAGCAGCTCGCATTACTTATATCCCCATTAACCCGCACAGCTCCTTTTATAACAGCTAAACTGGGGGGGGGGGGGATTTACCATCAGGCAATACCACTAAGTTGCCTATGGCCCCAAGTTCCTGGGGGCCCCATAAAACTCTGTTTCCATGTATGGTTAATACAACTATTCCTTATTTGTGCTCATTAATTATGTTTTTAATAAAAAAAAATCCTTTCACTAAAATGCCATCAGAACGCTGATAATATTAAGTGTGTCTCAGCCCCCCCCCCTTCAGTGTCCACCATATTGGATCAGTCCATTTGCTGCACATGTTCAGAAAGGTCCAATCAGACAGCAGCAAACCATTTGAAAACAAACCATGCAAAGAGCAGTGTTGCCAACTTAGCGCTTTAGTCGCTATATTTAGCCACTTTTCAGACCCCTCTAGCACTTTGATTTCTAAAAAGCTCCTAGCGCCAAATCTACAGACTTTTTTCTACTGCTGGAGACTTTGGAGACAACATCTAAAAGCAGCGAACTCTGCTCTCCAGAGCAGGTAGATTGGTAACCCCGCCTCCTGCTCTCCTCTATCTTGTCTGCTGTCATGATTCATGCAGCTATTATTTCATCCAAATGAAAAATGGAGAACAGATAAGCAGATCATGGCTTGTCTACAGTGAAAAGAAGGACTGGGTTATTTACTTTGGCCTTTTTGGAAACACAGGAAGGAGCAATCAGCTAAGTGAGCTTAGTGCTTGGAAAAAATCTTTCATTCCTTTAGAGACGGCATGAAAAGTCAGCTGAGTACAAAACATAGAGAGGAAAACAAGAAGAAAAGGGATAGAAGAGAGGGACACAACCTAGAACAGATAATGGATGTCTATTCTATTAACATTTCTCTATCTGGAGAATGGGGCTGTTTGATGTGTTGTCTTCTCCATTCAGAGGGGTCCCTGCCTTTCTTTGCCTAGGGCCCCACATTTCCTAACTCCACCGCTGCTAAGAACGCAGCAAAATGGAGTATCGTTCTGTAAAAAATCTGTAAAAAAATATATAATGTGAAGGTGGATTTATTTTTTTTGTCTTCATGTCATTTTGTTTAAATTAGCATAGCAAAGCTCCTTGGCTGAGCTGCTGCGTCTTTTTTTCCGTCTTTGGGCAATTCCAAATCCACCGAGCTAAATGTTTTTTATCCTTCCTCCTACCAGGAGAGTCTGCAGCAACATATGCGGAGGCCTCTGAGTGATCAAACTAATCCCATGGATTGAGCACAGCTGACCCAGATTGGATGTGACGCTGATGATGGGGGTTCTCCATGACAACACCTACAGGAGAAACTCAGCCAAAAGGAAGCAGCAACCTCATCGGCAGCTGGATCAGTTTCATATTTTACACTTAAATCATTTAAAGAACAGAATAAATCAGGGACAGAGAGCCATGAAATGCTGCTGACATGGATTCCTTTATTTGGATTAAATCAACGCATTCTGAATGCAGGAATTTCCTTTGTCTTGCAAGAATGTCCACAAATAAAAAATGACAAACTGAAAGGCTTGACATTCATGAGGGAGGAATGGAAACTCGCAGAAGGTCAGATAAACACA